>CM048748.1:289280080-289672580 GCA_026315105.1 Locusta migratoria | reverse complement strand
TTTGACTGGAATACTTTTCCACGATCAGATATCATGACACATGGTGCTCCATGCTTCAAAATAATCTATTCTACGAGGAATTTTGCGATCTCTGTAGCTTCTGCAGTCGGCACAGGTTTGGTGACAGTGTAGCGTGTGAGGTAGTCAATGCAGACTATTATCCAATGGTTACTGGTTGTCGACTTCGGTAACCTCCCTAAAAGATCGATCCCAACTCGATGGAATGGAGTTGCTGCCGGCGGAATCGGTATGAGATGTCCTGGAGGTAATTGCCGCACATGCTTCCGTCGCTGGCACTCTTTACAGTGACTCACATAGTGCTTGACAGATCAGTAGAGACCTTTCCAGTAATACCTACGTCTGATTCTGTCTAGGGTATTCACGAATCCCAGATGACCAGATATTGGAGCATCGTGGAAATATTTGAGAATAGCTGGCTGGAGATGAGCTGGAACAACAAGTAGCCATTTGGAGCCCAGTGGATCATAGTTGCTCTTATACAATGTTCCGTTTATAAGTTGGAACTCTCCATTGGTCGGTTCTCCCTTCTCCAAGACCTGTATTGTTTTTAATAGTGCTGGATCTTCCCTCTGTTCAGCTGTAACGTCATCTAATTCAGTGAGAGCTGAAATTTCATTAATGTTGTTGTGTTCCACTAATGGATTCCTCAAAAGGCAGTCGGCATCCTTATGTTTGTGCCCATTATTGAATACCACTGTGACGTCGTACTCTTGGAGTCTTAGTGCCCATCTTGCTAGTCGACCTGATGGATCCTTCAAGCTAGTCAGCCAACACAAAAAATGATGGTCTGTCATGACGGTGAATGGTTTGCCGAATAAATACGGCCGGAACTTGTTGATAGCCCAGATAACTGCGAGACATTGTTTTTCAGTTGTAGAGTAGTTTATCTCGGACTTTGAGAGTATTCTTGACGCATAGGCTATCACTTTTTCAGCACCTTCCTGAAATTGTACAAGCACTGCACTAATCCCATAACCACTGGCGTCTGTGTGAAGTTCCATTTCTGCATTCTTGTCGTACAAGGCCAGCACTGGTGCAGAAGTGAGAGCCTTCTTAAGTGCCCGGAAATCTCTTTCTTTTGTCTCATCCCAGTAAAACTTGGCGTCTCTCTGCAGAAGTTCTTGTAATGGATGTGCCTTGTTACAAAATCCTTTTATGAAACGTCGGTAGTATGAGCACAGCCCAAGAAAACTTCTCACATCACGAATGTGCTGAGAAGTTGGAAATTCTGTAACTACCCTTACTTTATCTGGATCAGGACGAATACCATCTCCATTGACTAGGTGCCCCAGGATTTTTATCTCTTTGGCGACAAAGAGGCACTTCTTTGGATTGAGGCGGAGACCTGCAGTGTGAACACACTTCAACACAGTTGACAGGCGACTGAGATGTTCTTCAAATGTTTTCGAAAAGACGACAATGTCATCTAAATAGCAGAGACACGTCGTCCACTTAAGGTGTCGAAGCAAGTTGTCCATCATGTGTTCGAATGTGGCTGGAGCATTACATAATCCAAATGGCATTACTTTAAATTCATAGAGGCCGTCAGGTGTAATAAAAGCCGTCTTCTCCCTGTCAGCCTCGATTTGCCAGTAACCTGTCTGCATGTCCATTGTTGAGAAGTATGTAGCTCCTTTCAAGTAGTCCTCAATGTGCGGCAATGGGTAGACATCTTTCTTTGTGATTCTGTTCAGCCGCCGATAGTCGACACAGAATCGCCACGTGCCATCCTTCTTCTTTACGAGGACCACCGGAGACGACCAAGGACTCTCCGAAGGTTGAATAATGTCATCTCGCAACATCTTCTCCACTTCCTCCCGAATTATCTGTCTTTCAGCTGGTGACACTCCATACAAATGCTGGCTAATTGGCGGGTGATCTCCAGTATTTATACGGTCCTTTATCGTGGGACATTTCGTCTGACTTTTCCCCTGCTGAGGTGTGAATGCACCCAAAAATTGGCGTAGTATACCTAACACCCGCTGGCGTTGTTCCTTGGTCAGTCCAGGCCCTATTGGCAGTTTCACATTTGCTTCCTCCAGCGTGTTGTTTGTACTAACACCAGGGCATGGGTCTTCATTGATGACATTGAGCTCACCGTCCTGGATTGGTTCAGCTGTCCCGATACACATTCCTTTGGGAATAATTTGTGATTGCTCGTGACAGTTTGTGACCCAAATCTCTCCTTGACCACCGGTAATGCTTATGATAGCTGCTGATATGTAAATTTCTTTTGTGAGCCTGATAAACCTTTTACTATCAACAAGAACTTCACAGTTTAACTGGTCATCTGTGTTTGTGACTGCAACTCTTTTCGTTGTCAACGGTGGTATTGTCACATTGTCAACGACGAATAACTTCCCACAAAAGTCTGTATTACGTGTATCCGTCGGGACAACTTCTTCAATTTGCAGCTCTGATCTTCCACAGTCAATGATAGCTTGGGATGCCCGAAGAAAGTCCCATCCGAGGATGACATTGTGACTACATTCTGTTAACACGACAAATTCAAACGGCTGCGTCCTGTTGTTGATGGTTATTCTTGCAACACAAGTTCCTGCTGGATGGACGTACTTTCCATTCGCGACCTTCAGCACAGTTGCTCCCGTATCACAGAACATTGTCTTCTTTAGTGTGCGGCGGTAATTATCCGACAACAAGTGCCCGGACAGGTTAGTCGTCGATGAGATTTCCCGATATCTTAGCGACTGTCGTCCATGGAGGACTTTCATCTGCGGCGGCCTCACCTCCGTAGATGGTCGCCTCTCTTAGTTTTCCTGGGCGCGGCGGCTAGCGGAGCGGCTGGTACCTCTGTACGGCGCCGGTGAACGGCTGCGGTGCGTCAGGGAGCGACCTCGTCTAGGGTACGGCGATGGGCTTCTTCCCATAGGTCGACTGAACTCATCAGCAGGTGACTGCCTGGGATAGAACTGCTCCAACGGCTGACGGCTTGCGGCAAAATAATCATCGAATATTCGCCTCCTCTCTCTGCAGTAGCGTATGACATGTCCAGGGCGTCCACAGTGGTGTGTTTTCTTCTGTCCTCCAGACGTCTGTTCTTCTGCGGGGCGTCATAATTACTGGGGGAGTTGGCTGTGGTCGCATCGGCCGGTTCATGGGCTGCCGTTTGGCAGCTGCAGCGTAACTCATAGCAGGTTGATGCCATTCTTCACGTCGGGTGCGATTACAGGGCGTACAGGAGTTAATGTTCCTCGTCCTCAGCGGCGTCGGCTCCCTCGTGACTTACAGGGCTCACATCCATGGCCATAATCTGATGCTTGCTCGTTATAATAGTCCCGGCTGCCATGCACTGTTGTAATTCTTCTCTCACGATTTGTCGTATGAGAGAAGCGAAGTCATGCTGGTCTTCCACAACGGCAATAGGGACACATTTGGGAGTCTGTCATACTTCTTGCGTCCAACCCTCCTTTGTTGCATCTCTTCAACTCGCTGGCACCACTTGATGAACTCTTCTGTCGTAGTGACGTCTTTTATCAGAATAGCTTGGTACATATCTTCTGCAATTCCCTTCATCAGGTGCGTGATTTTGTCCGCCTCAGTCGTGTTCGGATTGACTATGTTACACAGGGCCAAAACATTCTGTATGTACGATTGTGTCGGCTCACCATGTCGTTGGGCCCGGTTCTTCAGTTGTTCTTCCGCCGAGAGGATTTGTCGCTGGCGGTCTCCAAACGTCTTCTTAAGTTCCTCCTGGAACATCCCCCAGTCATTCAACTTGTCTTCGTTGTTTTCGAACCATTGCTGGGCTGTTCCATCCAGGTAGAAATAAACGTTGGCCAAGCACATCGTATGATCCCACCTGTTGTACTTGGCGACTCGGTCGAACCCTTTTAGCCATTTGTTGGGGTCCTGTCCGGCATCTCCAGAGAACACCGACGGGTGTCTGATGTGCAGCTGGCTTATTGCTGGTTTCGTCTCCATCGTTCTTCTGATAATACGGACTTTTGGAAGGATGTACTCGGTGTATCCCTTGTATTTCGGTTCCAGTCCGTGTAAGCGACGGCTTTTACGTTCCCTAATCGGAGCCACGGTGATGCAGCTGTTGCACAGTGTACCCGGTGCCTCCACCAAACAAACAGTAATATACCTTGCTAAGTTACTAAATTATGTACTAATTACTGGATATTTTGGAGTGTCTACGTATTCACTATTTACATTTTTAGCACGAAAACATTACAAAGAAATCGTAGTCTCGCTATGATACACTTGATGCATCATCTTCGCTAGTGTTCGGAGACAAGAGTTGCCAGGTTTTTCTATTGTTATGTCGCCAAATTTTAAACAAAAAGTAGCCAATATATAACCATCTTTTCATCAGTAAAAATAGCCAAATATCGCAACCTTTAATCTGTTAACATTATTATGCTATGGTAACACAAACGACGGCACCCTTACATTCACAGATGCGAGACTGAATTTTTCAAGGAAATTCATACTTCGCAGAAACATTTGAGTCCATCCTTGAACTGAACCCAGACACACCACCTACTGACAATGGGGGCAGTCAAAATTAGGGTTGTGTCCGAGTGGTTCGGCCGAATCCAGCACACTGGGTTCGGATTCGAGATTCGATGCATAATGGCCGAATACTACCGAATCCCGAATCCAAAGTGTTACATGGAAACCTTCAGTTACGAATGTTGTAGTTAACTTTGCATAACAGTGCGCTTTCGTTTGCGTTATTTACATTATTGTTTCATAGATCCGATGAAAGACGTGACGTCATAAAACGGGGTTAAATCGAGTACAAAACGAACGAAGTTCTGAAAAAATGGCACTAGGAGCCGCCAAAAGTAAGTTTTCCGTCTCGTCTAAGCAGTGCTACACAGTAGTACACACACCCCGCTTACATGGGCTCCCAAAACCGGATTTCGTGAACAGATTTCCCAATTCCGCTTTTTGTTGGTCATGTAAACATTCCAAAAGCGGAAAACGGTTTAAGAAAATCGGTTTTCGTCTTCCGGAAGATGTGTTACATGTAAACGTAGCGAATGGCTTGCTTCGTAGGCGCAAATGTAAATACTGGCACTAAAACTTTTGCACTCGTAAAAATAAAAAAATAAATAAAAAGGAAGTCGAGTCTAATTTCCACTTTATTTTCGACTATTGAATTTTAACACACCATTCAACGAAGGAAATAGAACATTAGTATTGCTCAACTTCAAATGTAGCAGGTCACGTTGGTAACAGGTAATTTCCAAAGAACCGTACACATCGAATGACACGGCAATACAATCGGTGTATATCAGACATTCAACTCTCGCTCCGCTAGCAGTAGCAAGAAACTATTTTTTTCGCTTTAAAATAGATGTCGATGTTTTGACCTGTTTTAGTTCCCAGCACTTTACCATATTAAGTTAGCCCAGAACATACATTGTAAGTTTGATTTTGGCAATCAATAACATTTAGCGTTGTTGTTTCTTGTACTAAAGTATATTATAATATGACTATTTTACATAACACATCGCCACTCATAACCTCACTTTCAACATGGAGTACTGGAAAAAGCGAATTATCGTGACGGACAGTGTGAATACAACTTGATGTGACGGATCCGTGACGTGACGTGATGTTGGCGTGACGGACAGTGTGAATCGGCCTTAATTTGTTCTCAATGGACTTTTCAGTAGTACCAGTAGGTACCAGTATTCAAACAAGCGAATGTTATGATTTTTACGAATATGTCATGATTTTAAAGGATGTGGCTAGGCAGGAACCTAAGCGTACAACTTGTTTACTCACAAGTTACGTTGTACTCTTCACACTGTCCGTCACGTCACGGAACCGTCACGTCAAATTGTATTCACACTGTCCGTCCGTGTCCGTCACGTCAATTCGTCCATCTGAATACGCGATGTTGAAAGTGAGGTTATGAGTGGCGATCTGTTATGTAGAAAGTCATAGTTTAATACTGTAAAGGAGGAACAACAACGCTATGTTATTAACGGCCAAAGAAAACTTTACAATGTATGTTTTTGGCCAACTTACTGGGAACTGAAACAACATTTCAAAACATCGACATCTATTTTCAGGCAAAAAAATAAAAAAATATGAAGACATCAAACCATACTTGTAAGAGCATAAATAGCGCCTGTATACTTTAACCATTACGATTTGCTCGCTGACATTGTTAATACTGTCGTAAACAACTGAATTTTTGTCTTTCATTAGAACTGACATTTTCATATAAAGTGTTATTTAATGAAAAATGCGTAATCAAATTACAATCTTATTCAAATTAACAGTTTGCTTCAGTCGTTTCTGTTACAATGTCACGTAACATAAACAATTTTTTGGTTTCAGATATCCGACCTCGATTTTAGGGGGACACTCAATTGACAAAAATATTAGAGTCGTCATGAAACATTTGAGATTTACCCCTAAAACGAGGTACAACAACAACTCAAAGATGAATAAGACACATTTGCATATAAACAGTGCAATCGTGGACTGCAACACGTAATTCGCGTGACGAAAATAGGTTAACTTCCGATGTTAGCAGACGGCCGTTCCGTCAAAACAATCTTCTCGAGAAAGCTTGACGGACGTTGACGTGACGTGACGGTCCGGTGACGGACAGTGTGAATGGCGCCATTAGAAATACATTGCGGAATGTTCTGACAGACGGTGACGTGACGGACAGTGTGAATTGGCCTATATTCGTAAAAATCATAACATTCGCTTCTTCGATACCTATCGCACAGACCTATCGTTTCTATATGAAACACTATCCGATATATATCGATTGCACTGCCGCTTCATTCGGTGTACACAGCTCCTAGGACCTCACCTACGATTCTTGCATGGGTTGTCTCATTTTAATTTCGCGTATTCTTTCGTCGAATTTTGTGAAGTGCTGGGGTATGTGAACCTTAGAGAAGCACTAGGATTTCAAAAAGAAAGTTATTTACTACCGTATGTGGAAAAAAAGTTCTAATCGTGTGCCATTCAGGCTGGATAACGTCAATTCAATAAACATCTGACGTCTGTTTCAATAAATCTGGTTAAATTGTATGACGCTCCTCGCCGGGCTGCAGTGGTTATGTTGGCACCAATGGTAATGACGGCAACTCAGATGACCAATAAATGTTTTTTCGTGACAAGTTCAATTAAAACAAAAATTATTTTTTCTTAACGGACAATTCTACACTTCATTCGGTAAAATTTTACGACGCTTCTCGCCGGGCTTCAGTTCTTATGTTGTCAACAGATGAACAATGAAGTGTAGAATTACGTTAATATTTTTCACAAGGTACAGAGTAAGTGTTATTGCTGCTCGTTTCACTCGCAGCTAAATTAATACTGTACCTGCTCTATGGTTGACAGGTTCTTGTATGTACCCTTGCCCGTTCAGAAAAAAAATAATTTTTGTATTAATTGAAGTTGCCACGAAAAAACATTTATTGGTCTTCTGAGTTGCCTTCATTACCATTGGTGCCAACATAACCACTGCAGCCCTGAGAGAAGCGGCGTACAATTTAACCAACAAAATAATTTAGCTTTGGATGTATAATAAATTTTATAACGGCTTATATAAGTGACTATAAAATCATTAAACATTTAAACGTCCTATTTTTTAAGAGCCTATTTTTCAAACTTCCAAAATATCTACTCACATTTTCAGGTTTTATTTTTTATTCTTCACCTTTGAAAGAAAAAAAAAAGTAATTCTTTCCTTTGTAAGACTTCATTATGCAATTATTTTTTATTTCATCAAAATGAAACAGTTGGTAATAGAGTGAAGAAAGTTTCTTATTATCATTTAGAGCATCTAAACAACATATATCTCAAAATCTTTAATAAAAATTTCTTTTAAGAGGATAAGGGGTATTAAAAAATTCTAAAAATTTAAAATAAAAACTCAAATTAAATTTTAATTTCTTAAATTTTACTGTAATATTGTCATTTGAGATCCATCACAGAAGGCTTTATCTTCATCACTGGGTAGTAATTCTTTTTAAATACATATACTTGAGTTGACAGATTATTTGGGTTCGAGATTCGATTCGGTTCGGGATTCGGCTTATGTTATATTTAAGATTCGGATTCGATTCGGTAAAATGGCATTCGACCCATCCCTAGTCAAAATATTATCATATTGTACATATAATAGAGAGACTCCGAAAATTCAGTTACATTTAACTATCACATTTATTAATTTCATAACTTATAAAAATTACAATACAAAACTGTTCAAGAATCATCCTCTCAAACTTACACAACGGATGTTCTCATGCATAGATTCGATTACCAATCACTTTCATCTTCCTAAAAACAAATATTTACAGATTTTAAATAGAGTTATTGAATATTTCAAACGTTTCTTTAATACACACAAATCATTAAAACATTTTGAGGTGAGGTAATTTTTAATAATGCACTAAGCATTTCATACATTGAAATTGATTTATTTTGCCTGTGGACAACTGTGCTGTTGTATAAGGCATCGTCATTGCATACATTATGCTACAAAAGTTAACATATATAAATGTTACATATTAAAATATATATTGTTATGTGATTAGCTTGTTAACATAAATAAGTACAATAAAAGGTTATAAATTAAATTTTGATTGTCACATTAATAACAGTTCTTATTTTCAGTCCCTATAAATTCATTTATATTATACAATGCCTTTTCTTTTAGCCTGGTTTCTATCACAATTTTAAATTTATTTTCATGTAATTCTCTTATGTTGTAAGGCAATTTGTTAAAAAAGTATCTTGCCCATATGTGGAAAACTATTTTTCACTTTACATAATCATGCCCAAGGAATGTCTAGTAAGTTCCTATTTCTAGTTCTATATAAGTGCACATCTGACCTACTTTCATATTCTGTCTAGCATGCATAAGTGCCTTAAGTACATAGAGGCTGGGCACTGTAAGTATCTTGTGCTGAACAAAGTATTGTTTGCAAGAAGTTAATTTGCTTAAGCCAAAAATGCATCTGATGGCTTTCTTTTGCCAGAGGAAGACTTCTTTCACTCCAGCAGAGTTTCCCCAAAGAAGTATTCCATAGTGTAGATGTGTATGGAAAAAAGCATAATATGCCATAAGCATGAGTTCTTTACTCACACAGTCCTTCAGTTTCCTTAAGAGATATAAAACTCTAACCAATTTACTGCAGAGTTTTTCTGTGTGAGTATTCCAACATAGTTGCTATCAAGGTAGATACCTAACAGCTTTACTGGGTGACTTTGTTCATTACTAATATTGCCAAGAGAGAAGAGGATGTGTTCAGTTTTATTGTTATTTAATAAGAGACTATTTTCCTGAAACCACTGTGTTGCCTTTTCCATCATGGAGTTTTTTGTGTCCCTGCCTCGTCACTGCTTTTGTGTCTCGTTTCCATCGTAGGTGTCAGTGGCCAACTAGAAAGACCGACACAGGAATAAAGGATGCACGCTTGTGCATGTAGGAGGTGACCAGCCAGTGGGACAGCAGAAACTAGAAACACTAGAGTAAATTAGAACGAGATATATATTTCTTAGAGACTTAGTAATACTAACTTTTACATAGCTCAGTACTGCAGAATGCTGATACATAGTTGAGCTAGAGGCCTGCCTAGTGCCTATCCGATAGCCAAGTCTTCACTGGTGCCTATCTGATTCCGAAGTGTTAACTGGTTCCTATCACAATCCCAAGTGAACGATGTCATTCTTTAGTGGCCACGAGCGGAGTTGTAGCAGAGGGCGCTCGTGGCTGACGTCGTAAGAACGCCGCGCCATGTGCGGCGAAAGTAGGTGGCGCCGACTTTAGACTTGTGCGACACCACAGAGTTGTTCATTTGTTTGACAGCATTCACATCATTATGTGAGGTAATAAAAGTTGTGTCGTCAGCATGCATTACAGATAAGTTAGGGAGGTCATTCGTATAGACAATAAATAGGAAAGGTCCCAATACAGATCCTTGAGGGACTCCATATTGTACTTTCAGTGGGTCAGATTTATTATTTGAGTTCACAAGAACCATTTGGTTTCTATTTGCCAGATATGATTTTAGTAATGCTAGTTCTTTTTCTGTTATCCCATAAGTTTCCATCTTCTTTGTCAGTATTCCATGGGTTACAGTGTCAAAAGCTTTAGAGATATCTACTAGAGTGGCATAGGAGTGTTGCCTATTTTCAAAGCCATGTAGTACTGAATGTATGACTTCTTGCACTGCTTTAACTGTTGATAGCCCACTTCGGAACCCATACTGGGCCTTGTTGAGTAGGCTGTTTCACTTAAAAAAAAAAAAAAAAAAAAAAAAAAAAAAAAAAAATCATATAATTGCTTCTTCATTATTGTTTCAATAATTTTCGATGTTATAGGTATTATTGCTATTGGTTGGTAGCTTTGGGATGAAGTTCTTTCTCCTTTCTTGTATATCGGCAATACAATTGTCTGTTTCAAACAGTCTGGATACATTCCCTCTAAAAACATCCTATTTAAAAGCTGACACAATGGAATACAGATAGCTTCTATTATTCTTTTTATAGTAAAATTAGAGAGACCATATATGTCTTCAGTCCTGGAGTTGCTAAGTGATCTGGCAACATTCAGTATGTCCTTGGGATAGACCGAATGCCACCTCAATTTTAGCTTGTCTACCATCAGCTCTGTTTCTAGTGAACTAAGAAAACTGTCTGCATTGCCATCTAAATTACTGTGATCTATTGCTGACTGACCTGAACTTATAAAATTTTTGTTCAGCTCATCTGCACTTAGCGGTATTGGAGGATTTAATACTTGGAGACCTGCTTCTGCTTTAGTTATTTTCCAGGCTGCTTGGCATTTATTAGCAGCCTGAGAAATGTAGGTGTCATTGGCTTCTTTCTTAGCACAAATAATATCCTTTTTGTAAATCTTTTTTATTTTGTTATATGAATGTCTATATTCACTATTAGTACAAGACTTTTCTTAATAGATCTTTAGCAGTATCCTTAAGCTATTCAAGTGAGGGGTGTACCAGTTTGTTAAATTTTTCTTTTGTCTCTTCCTTGTATTTAGCTTGTTGTGCTTGAGGTAGGATGGAGTTTAATTCGTAATAATGCGTCATTACACACTCAAAAATCAGCCATTACAACGTCTGGGAAATCACCGCTTGCTCTCCATCGACATTTACACTCTGTAAACCATTGTTAACGACTGTGAAGTGCGTAGCAAAGGGCTCGCTTCACAGTAGCAGTTGTTACGAATTTCTGTTGTATTGTAGTATGCAACGCGGAAAATAACTACTGTTTAAATGCCTCCTTGCATGCTGTAATTTATATAATCTTATCCTCATGTTCTCAGCGGGAGCCATACATACGATGTTGTAGTATACATCGAGATACTTATATTTGCGCAAACGCAAATGTACTATCTACACGCAACGATTTGCGAGGTATGCGCATTGCGCAGTGCCACTGCCTTCACGAAGGCAGTGACCGAGTTCTCCCTGGTCCTGAGACAAGTGAGTTTAACCTCCTCCTTGCATACCTCCATGGTTTGTACAGTAAAATCTGATTTCAGAAGACCCGTTAAAATATTGGCTAATCAGCTCCAGCTATCGGTTAATATTGTAGCGTAGTAAAAATACTGGAGAATATTATTATGTGGAGAATCGACTTCTTGTATCGATAGGAAGCCGAAACAATTGAATAGTTGTTTACTTTTTAAGGGCACCTTCGTAGATAAGCTATGAGGTAAGGAAGAGAAATTTTGTATTGTAATTTTGACTGAAGGATGAAAAAGGATCCTTGTAAACCAATAGCGTGTAAAATACAAAAATGCTTGACAGGTAAGACATCAGCTATTCCCTTGATAGATGTTCTTTGAAGGTAACTTTAATACTTTATTTTATTTTTTCAACGTGTGCTGCCACTACGAATATATTATTGGAATATCAGCAATACGTTCAAAACCTACTTGTCATTTGCCTGTTCACCGTGCGGAACTTGCGATCGTTGTAATGGTGATATTTCGTTTTGCCGGCCCATCTGAAACAGCTTTGACCCGTGGCATCTGCATGTTTGTCGTGTGCGTGCGTGTTTATAGGTGGCGTGAGTAATTATGTGGTGGATGAGTTAAATACGATAGTTTGTTTACAAGCATAGACTACAACTTAACCCAGATGATTCCGAAGTTCTTGCAGAAGGAGGGTGGTTCGTTTTTTCAAACATTTAAAGTAATAACTGGTTTATTGTTATCACAAAAAACAACGAACTGTCATTTGAATTTCGATTATTGACGTGCAAATACTAACAATCAGTTTTAGCTCGTTATTCTATGTTAATCACTTTTGAAGATAAGTACCGTATTCAGAAGCAATGTATGAGTAATGTCATCATTTTTGGGCGTCTAAGCACTTACACATCAATTTTATTTTTATTATTCGGAAACATTTGGATGGCTTTACAATTAAAATGTCATATCTAACATGTAATATTAGTGTTTTAATTTTTACTTCCTCCCAGAAGGACGGCATATTATGCTGAGACTAAGGGTGCACTTTGTTTAAATCACATTTGAATGATCTGTTACAGATGTAATAACCTATCTTTTAAACCAGAAGTAAATGGCAAAATTATCAGAAACTTTTGTGTTATGATTTTGTATTTCAAAAGTGATCTGTAACTTCACTCTGATAGTTGGGTTGTTTTATGGCAAGTGAGTACCATTGGAGTAAATTTTTGGGCCAAGACCTGTGATCGATGGTACATTCTGTTGTTGTAATCTGTAATTTACAAGGATAACCACAGGTTATTTATTATCTACGTTACATAAGTATTAAGATATTAAACCCATATAAGGATTTTCAACATATTGATGTCATGTGTCAAAGAGGACTGGTGGAATCCAATCATAAAATTATGACACAACAAAAGCCAAGCGAAAACACAAGGGTGATACGCGAAATGAAAGCGGAAAAGTCTAGGAATTGAATAATTCAATTGACCTATAATAAACCTCGAATTAAGACAGCAAAACCAATCAACAAATACTTCAAATAACTTATAGTATACCTAATATGAAGAAATCTATACTAATCAACCACCACCCAAATCCCATTGTAACATTTCAACCAGGGATGCTTTTGTTAAGTGACTTTGCCTATGGAAGCAGACACCAGTGTAGCCATTTCCAAAAAACTGCAACTGCATCACAGATAAATCATGGACGCCTGCAGACGGAAAGAAGACAAGCAAACCCTTGCAGTGTGCATGTGTGTGAGTGGGAGAGAGAGTGGCCTGCAGTATAGATCAAGTGGTTCCTCCAAAACAATGATTCTGGACAGGGACGAAATACACTGATAAATGGCTTACCATGCCCAAAGAACTGTTTTTTATAACCAAGTAGGAGTGCAGAAGATAAAGACAACACACTTGAAACATGGGAAATATGCCAGTTCGCAAATCTCATCTCGCCCCATAGAAAATTTCCACGGGTGACTGAGAGGTGAGATCGTGAAAATGGTGATCAGCTATTGGATGATATTGCGAAAACAACCCACCAATCGGAGAGCCAAAGACACGAAAAATTGTAGAAGAAGCTGTAGCTGGAGAGTGATGGGACATGGTGAGAACCACCAAAGAGGAGACTTCGTCTGTGGCCGGAGAAGCGAGGAGAGATGCTGGCAGCTCCCATCTGGGCAGACGCGGGACTATAATGCCTTCGCTCAGGGGTCGCGCCGCGCCACTCATCCTCAGAGCACGGCAGACGAGTGCTATACTGCAGCGACCACCGCCAATGCACCGGCACACCGCATCACGTCGATCCAACACCTGATGCCGATGTGATGTTGGTGAGGCAGGAAATTACCTTCCCCTTGTAAATACACTTCGCGGGTTTGCCGCCGGATGACATTGTGAATCTCCCACAATATTTCGCCGACCCAACTGTTCGACATCTTCAGGTGGTGGTGGCTGTCTGTACTTCAAGGTGCGACTGATGGTAACTGCGCGGCAGCGGTGGTATTTATCTGGGCGTGTGCAGCGATTACGCATGCGCGAGAGACCGTTCAGTGTTGGTCGGCGGCGGCGCTTCTGGTGCCCCCTGCTGGGAGCCGAGGAGGCGTCTTCCGCGCGTGCGCCGTGGGCAATGATGTGCTGCTGGACGCTCCGGTGGTGGAAATCTGCGTTGCGCTGCGTTCCTTCGTGTTTCCGATTTTCTCTTTTCTTCTGTTTTGCTTTGATTGCAGCCAGTACTAGATTCCAGGCTGCGCTCATCTGGAAACCTGCATCCCTGTTGATAAGATTATCCCATAAGGCCTACAAACATTTGAACATTTTTTCAAATGTCCCTTCCAACCTAGTTCTATAATTAATCATCATATTTTTATTTAATTCTACCGCAGTGTGGGAGTTATTTAGGGAGAGGTTTGATTTACCACATTTTTGGTGCCCAGTGTGAGGCACAATTTTACTTGATTTTCATATATTGCTAGCGGGATCTATAGAAAATATTTGGACACTACTCAGTTATATTATCCCATAGCAGATGTAGAATTATGTTAACCATATCAATATTAAAATGGATTGGAATACTTAAATTGACCAATAATTCACCTTAAATGAAGACAGCGATAACAATTCAACCCCTCAGACCACCTAGCAATGAAATAGTATCAAAACCCTTCACTCATTTCAAATATTCCATTCCAAGATAATGTCCTTTATCATCACCACTTTTATTATTTTCACATTTCGCCGACTTTCAACTAAACCTGTACCTCTGGCAATGCTACAGATCAATCAGTCACTACAGCCAGTTTCTTGTTTTTCACGTATGTTGGCTTTGACAACGGCATTTATCACACCATCTACATGCAACATGGAGCAATACTTTAGGACGCGATTCCACCGGACTGTTTGACCCATGACTTCATCAAAATGGCAGCAATGACACTGGCGGGACAACCGCAGGAATGTGTGGTTTTTGGCCGGGGAAATTCTATGCGGAAAAATACACCAAAAAGCCAAGTGAACACAGAGAAAAATGTAATTAGAAAAAGAAGATGAAATAAAAAACGAAAGTGATGTAACTTGTATGCATGAAATCGAATAGTTCTCTTGATTAAAAAATCAAATGAAGAAAGCGATACCAATCAACACTGTTGTATAATAGTATAAGAATAGTATCGAATACTTCAATTAATCTATACTACACATAAAATCAAGATAACTGTACCAATCAAGGCCCTACAAATTCCTATGAACATTAAAATGCTACCGGATATTAAGTGACCTATAATACACCAAAACTGAAGAAGGTGATACCAATTCCGGCATTATTTTATGACACTATTCCACCTGTCTGCTGTGACCCATGAAATCAACATGTCAGAAAACCTGTATGTGGGATAATATCATAATACTCATGTATTGTAGATATTAAATAATGTGTTTATCCCCATAAATTACAGATTACAACAACAGAATTTACCATCGATCACAGGTCTTGGTGCAAAATGTTGCGCCTTCAGCACTTGCTTGCAAAGATTAAAAACTCTGTTAACCTATATCTTACCATCAGAGTGAAATAGAGATCACTTTTTGAATACAAAATTTTAATGTATAATCTGAACCTTATGCAAACCCACCTGCTTTGGCCAGTAAAATCTATATCTCCCCCCCCCCCCACCTCCACCCCCTCAAATTCCATTTTGCAATATGTTGGTGATGTCAACATTAGATTTAGAAACTGGCCGTCAATTTTGTTACCACACTGACATTTGGCTGTAATATTCATTGTGCTTTGCCAGCTCATAACCAAACTTTTGCATTCCAACCTAACCTAAACCTCGGGCTGTGCTACAGATCAGTCCGTCACCACAGCCAAGATTTTAGTGGTCAGTTTTGTTACCACAACCGTCATTTGGCTCTCATATTTGCTGGCTTCGCCAGCTTGCAACCAAACTGTTGCCTCCCGACCTGACCTAAACCTCGGGGTGCGCTACAGTTCAGTCTTGTCACAACAACTAAGATTTCAGGGAAAAACTGAATTTTATGCATCAGGGGTTAGCGCTCACTAGGTTATAATTGGAATGGCAGAGCGGCGACTCAGGGGTCTTGCTGCCATGACCAGTAAGAAAGAGCATTACAATTGTTCTATGTAAACAAATTGAAGACCTATGGGATTCCTTTTCTGTGCTGCCCTTGGAGTAAATAATGCTGTTCTTGCTTTATGGCTGACAGGTTCTTGATGCACCTTTGTCTGGTTAGCGAAGTAGCAAACCTCTTATAACTGAAAAATCAATTACAATCACAGTAACGCCACACTGAAATCCTCGAATAAACTACAAGACTGACGTCACATTTTCTCGTCGATCCTTGAACACAAGCACTCCACCACTAAAACAATAAATCACATAACTGACAAAATAATGTTATCGCACTCACTTCTTAATAGCTCAATACCACAAATTGCAGCCACACATATGACAACAGAAAGAAGAATAGCCATATGACAAAATACCCATTCTGTGTAATGTCCACCGCAAGAGAGCACCACTCGATACTTACACACGGCAACGTACATGCTGATGTCAAGAGTCGGAGCTGACGGGTGGAATCGTGTGCTATAAATGACCCCAACATGTTATTCTGCCAACCTGCTTACACTGCTGAAATGTCACTGAAAATTCCCCTTGCAGTAATCTGAATCTTACATAAACCTTCTCAACTACCACCAAAACTAATAGAAATTACATGACAAAAAGTCAGTTGATTTCTTTTAACCTTTATCACAAATATGTCCCAGGAGATATTTACACAATCGGCTGTAACATCAAGCAGCAGAAGAAATTTGATCATGGCTAACAGTCCCTCCCTCTCTCCCCCCCCCCCCTTACTCCCAGTGTGTCAGACAGCAAGAAAGAATAAATCTTATTCATCATATGAATCATGACAAAAACAAAATAACAAAGACAGGCAAACTAAACGGAAACATCATACTTACTAAGATGCGTAGTAATGCACACACATCAGAAAAACCAACACATTCATTTCCAAAAAGCAGAAAACTACTTTACGAAAAGCAACCACACAAAAACAAAGATTGTTACACACCATAAGGACAGTACAACCAGATACCACCACAAAACATTTGGATCAAATCCATTGGTTGGAATCACTTGCTTCAACTGCCCCCAAACTGGAATACCATGCCATAGGTCAACTCGTCAATAGATTATCTCTTAGAATAAAAAGTTGAGGGGCACATACAGTAAGACTTAATTTTTATCAGCACTACAGCCCTTGATTGGCCTTGGCTACCCCTATAATTTTCCTCCATATTTGTCTGTGCTTAACTTTTCTCTTCCATCCTTGGGTCTCCATCTTGGTAATGTCAGCCAGAGTTTGTTTTCATTTAATGTAGGGTTCTTGATATATTCTGTACCCCACGTCCGTGAACCTTTGGAAAGGTTAAAACTTCAATCTAGATTGCAGGAGAAAAGTGGCTGCAGTTAAAAATTATTCTTTCTCTCAAATAAAAATGCCGCTCTTCATTTAACAGTTATATTTTACTACTACTTGCTCCATGATCTTTATACAACACTCCACTTCCAAGAAAACCATAACTTTTTTCATAATAATCTTACATAAAGAGAAAACTCTTACTTACAGATCAAAGAAAGGAGAAGAAGAAGAAAAAAGTGTATCTATGTAACAATTCTCTGAGATGTTGGAAGCTGCCCCTATTTGGACATCAGCTGTAGTGTCTCCCCAATCAGGATGCACAATGTAGACTTGCAACTAGACTGTCCAGCCAGTCACCTGGACATAACAAAACAATTTGAGGCAGAAAATTTCACTCCCAGTCAAATTAATGCGGTTATAACAGTATCTTCCTGTTGGTACTACTTGCACTTTTGCTTCCATAGTGTAAACCTGTTATACTTACTGTATTCATCTGTTGGTCTCCCTCTGCTATTTTTATCCCACACACTTCCCTTCATTCCTAAATTCACGATTCCTTGATGTCTAAGAAAGTGTCCTACCAATTGATCCCTTCTTTTACTCAAGGTATGCAAGGAATTCCTTTTCTACCCTATTCTGTTCACTAGTCCCTCATTAATTACGCGATCCACCCACCTTCTGTAACACCACATTTCAAAAGCCTCCTCTTTCTGTCCGCACTGTTTCTCATCCATGTTTCACTCCCATACAAGGCAACACTCCACACAAATGCCTTCAGAAAGGACTTCCTTATGCTTAAATTAATATTTGATGTTAACAGATTTTTTCTCCCCCAAAAAAAAACGCTTTTCTTTCCATTGCCATTCTGCATATTATATCCTCTGTACTGTGAGCATCATGTGTTATTTTACTGCACAAATAATAAAACTCATCTACCACCTTTATTGCTTCATTACCTAATCTAATTCCTCCAGCATTGCCTGATTTTCTTAGACTGCACTCCATTATCCTTGTTTTGCTCTTTATGCACCTTTCAGCACACTGTCCATTCCATTCAACTCCAGGTCCTATGCTGTCTCTGATAGAATTACAATGTCATTAGCAAAACACAATGTTTTTATTTCTTCACCCTGAGCTTTTAATGCCTTCTCCAAATTTCTCCTTGCTTTCCTTTATAGCTTGCTCTATGTACTAATTGAATAACAATGGACAATGGAGAAAGGCTACAACCTAATCTTACTCCTTTCTCAACCAGTGCTTCGCTTTCAAGCAGTTTGACTGTTGGTGTCTGTAAAAGTTATAAATAAGCTTCCGTTCTCTGTTTTACCCCCTGTATTCCTTCATAGTTTCCATATCTCCTGACCAACATACTCTGAGATTTAATATATTTCACTATATCTTTCCCATGTATAACTTATTGAATTCCATAGATGTAACTCACTTTCCAACCTTCTGCCTCTCTAAAGGGCACCTAGATTTTTTGCCAGTTTTCCTTTCAAATGCTCTCAGTTGGTTAATATCTGCTTTTGTTATTGTCCACACTTCATATCTATATACATATGTAACAACAGGTCTCACAAGGGGATGATATAGCGTACTCTTAATTTTTTTGTAATTAAAAAATTATTGAATATAGGTTCACAAAATAATCTCTCTTCCTGCTTGTATGTTTTGGCTAATACATTGTCACATATTATTATCGTTGGTTAGGAGGACACCTAGGTAATGGAAGAATATGATGGCTTTGAAACATTTATCAGATAGGCCTATTTTCAGGCCATGTGGTGGTCGTCAATCTTCAGACTTTATCACCATATATTTTGTCTTACTTTTGTTTACAGTAATTCATTCCTTTAGTTCATATATTTATTTAAGGGTGTTCACACTTCTTGCCACAATGGCAGTATCATCCGCATATCTGACTGGATTTCATCGTTATTGTTCCTCTCTTGTGTATTTTTTGTACGATAGTATGCAGTGCTAAGTTAAACAAGACTGTGGAGAGGCATTTGCTCCCCCTGCTGTTCACTATTACTGTTGCCTTCGTGTCCATCATTAACTCAACAGTGGTGAAGATGGCATAGTGGCAGAACTTATAAATCAGGAGGGAAACATCTAATATGTAAGATATAAAAAGAAGCAGTCAACAATCCGAACATTGTAACGTGGGTTTCGAACCATGGCGCTACTCGATATTTTCCACATCAGCAACATTGCCAGAGGTGAAAGAAGTGGAAAGTGACAGATAAAAATCCTAAGACGTAAGATGTATACACTAATAAATAACTTATGGGAAAGTGAAACTGCTGGATGATTGGAATGTACTGGAATAATATGTCCAATATATAAGAATGGAAGAAAAGCTAGCCTGTGAAAATTGGAGGAATAACCTTAGTGGGTTAAATTTTACTTACCATCTTGGTGGCCTCGATAAGTTTGGCAGTTATGTGATATTGGCATTAGGCAATGACGTGACAGTGTACATGTTGGATCTGGAAATGTTCGTGTTTTTTTTTTTTTAAGGCACTTACTTTTACTGATCAGAGAAGGGTACATACAAGAACCTTCCATAGAGCAGAAACACAATTATTTACTTTATGATCTGTGTGGAACACTAATCAAGTCATTATTTGAGGATTTTATAAAATTTTCTTTTGGGAGTGCTGAATGAAAGAATAAAGAAGATTGGGGAGCACACCAGTAAATAATTTAAAATCCACAATTAGCCTATCTCAAGATCTTCAGTGTCATAGATTAACTGTCTTGCCTATTTGAGAACCAGTCTCCGCAAGCATTATTGTTTGCATGCCAGCAGCACTCTATATTCTGTCAGTCATAAGATTATCTTTTTCTAATTGCAGTGATGTGAATATGAAGCATATTATTCCAAATGCATACTCTGATTAAAATTACTTTGTAATTAACATAATGAAGTGGCATCAGAGGATGTCAGAATTACCAACATAGAGCCAGCCATGTTTCACAAAGTGCTGCACATAACTAGAATAGAGACATAGTGAATATGTGGTGCTCAAAAAGAACAAGCTTTGTTTGGGAGGTAGCCTCTACTGCTAGATTTGCTGAAATCTCAATAACAAAGGCCTTCCGATCCTTGGATTGGAATTACTCCATACCCACTACCTTAAAACCAGCATCCTTTCCTTTTTCCCTTCCATTCCTCTCTCTTTTCTAATGAAGCAACCAATGGTTACGGAAGCTCAGCTTTGTGTGTGTGTGTGTGTGTGTGTGTGTGTGTGTGTGTGTGTTTATGTATGTATCAACAAACTGGTGCCATTTCACCTGGTAAGTTAAACCTTCTTTATTGTTTATAAATAATCTTATAGTTTAAACAAATATAAAAATTAGAAAACGGATGACTTACCCAAAGGACAGGCTCGTCGGCAGACACAAATAAAATCACACACAAACACCCATACAAGCTTTCATAACCGTTGGTCCCTTCTTAGGGAAAAGAGGAAGAAAGGAGAGGAGAAAGGGAAGGATATGGGTTTTAAGGAAGTGGGAAAGGAGTCATTCCAATCCCGGGAGTGGAAGAACTTACCTTAGGAGAAAAAAAGGGAGGTAAACAAATACACACACACTCACACATATCCAAACGCAAACACACCTAGACAGAAATTTGTAAAAAGCAAAGAAGTTGGACAGAGATACCACTTGAGGCAGAGGCTCTGTCCACAGAACCGAGGCAAAGATGCTAAAAGATGGTGGGTGGGAATTTGAATTTAGCAGAGGTTGAGACCAGGTGGGCAATGGGAGGAGAGAATAAGTTGAAGGGCAAGTTCCCATCTCCGGCGTTCTGAAAGGTTGGTATTTGTTGGAAGTATCCAGATAACCCGGACAGTGTAACACTGCGTCAAGATGTGCTGGCCGCGCACCAAGGCATGTTTAGTCACAGGGTTATCTTCATTACCAACATACACTGTCTGCCTGTGACCATTCATGCGAATGGACAGTTTGTTGCTGGTCATTCCCACATAGAACGCTTCACAGTGCAGGCATGTCAGCTGGTAAATCACGTGGAAGCTATCCCAAGTGACTGCCCTTGATTGAGTACACCTTCCGGGTTAGTGGACTGGAGTAAGTGGCGGTGGAAGGGTGCATAGGGCAGGTTTTACAACGGGGGCGGTTGCATGGGTAGGAGCCAGAGGGTAGGGAATGTGGTTTAGGGATTTCAAAGGGATGGACTAGGAGGTTACGAAGGTTAGGTGGGCAGCGGAAAGAACTCCAGAAGTGCCCCTTTTGTCACCAGATACTTTCCGGGACTGAATTGGACTCTGAATGTGGCTCTCCAGCAAGGATACGACTTCTTTAAATCCTGCCCCGAAATGAGATTCATCCTTAATGACATCCTTCCCACAACACCAAGAGTGTCTTTCTGTCACCCACCTAACCTTCGTAACCTCCTAGTCCATCCCTATGAAATCCCCAAACCACCCTACCCTCTGGCTCCATTCTATGTGGGAATGACCAGCAACAAACTGTCCATTCGCATGAACAGTCATAGGCAGCCAGTGTTTGTTGGTAATGAAGATCACCCTGTGGCTAAACATGCCTTGGTGCACTGCTAGCACATCTTGGCGCAGTGTTACACCGTCCGGGTTATCTGGATACTTCCCACAAACACCAACCTTTCAGAACTCCGGAGATGGGAACTTGCCCTTCAGCTTATTCTCTCCTCCCGTTGCCCACCTTGTCTCAACCTCCGCTAAATTGAAATTCCAGCCCACCACCTTTAGCATCTTTGCCTTGGTTCTGTGGACAGAGCCTCTGCATCAAGTGGTATCTCTGTCCAACTTCTTTGCTTTTTACAAATGTCTGTCTAGGTGTGTTTGCGTTTGGATATGTGTGAGTGTGTTTGTATTTGTTTACCTCCCTTTTTTTCTCCTAAGGTAAGTTCTTCCACTCCCGGGATTGGAATGACTCCTTTCCCACTTCCTTAAAACCCATATCCTTCCCTTTCTCCCCTCCTTGCTTTCTCTTGTCTTGAAGAAGCGACCAACGGTTGCGAAAGCTTGTATGTGTTTTTGTGTGTGATTTTATTTGTGTCTGTCAATGAGCCTGTCCTTTTCTATTTTTATATTTTTTATCCTACCAGGAAAGTTTCCTTCTATAATTTTCGTTTAAGATTATAGTTTGCGTCTTGTAAGAAGGCGCTTCCAAGCATAGTGGTGGAGTGATAGGGTAAGCATGAAGGGGAGGAGCTACAGGCGAGATCCAACAGTGGAGCCTCTGGGAGAAACATTGTGTAACTCACAGCCAGCCACCCACCTAGAGAATGAATATTATTGGCTGACAGTGCGGTATTGGAAGGGGATGAGCAGAAAGGCTGAAAACTGGACCGTCTTCATATGTGATGCCGACTATAATTGGAGTAGAGTATATCTTCAAAAAGTTTTATCACATTGCATAAAATAATCAGATTTTTAAGAAACCCACAGAGTAGACTCTGAAATGTGAAGAGAAACAACAAATGTCCATTTTATTAAGTTTAGTACAAAAGCAATCATACTATCATACATAGAAAAGTATCCTATACAACATTATTACACAAAATACCTTAAAGTAAAAAATAACCAATGAAAATTAGTCAACCTCCAAATTTGGTACAAAAAATTTAGGAAAGCTACTTATTAGGGCCAAAACTAACAGCCAAGGAGTGATATATCAAGAGTGTATTTTTTCTCTCTAGTAAAGTGGCTTATCTAAAGATAGAACACTTACAAATCTTTCCTTAAATTTTTATGAATTTTTGAAATTTGAACCATTTCATTTTTCGTAAAGCTTGCGATTAGTTATCTCTGGTGGGACTGAATATAAAAGTCTGATTTTTGCATGGTTTATATTCCTAAATGATAGTAAAAAGTAAAAGTTTTAGCAATGTTAAAAACGAGATAGAATGGCTGGCCAGTACTTACCATTGTGCTGTACTGCCGATAGTCACACAAATGAAGAATAAGATAAAAGGGGACAAAAAGGACAAGGACAAGCTTTCGGAACAAAGTTCCTTCGTCAGGTGGGAGAGAAGGGAAGAAGAAGAAAGGAGGGGAACAGAAGGGAAAGGTAATTCACGACATAGGTCATGAAGGTGGTGTTTCAGGAGTGTGGACTTCAGAGATACTGCATGTATGCACTGAGCCAAGCCAGAGAGGATAAATATAACCAGAGGAAAGATCAAGTAGTAATGTTAATGGTTAACGTTTTAGACATCCCTCCGCCCCTCCTACACCCCTCAGCATCATTCATTTCACTCCCTCAGAGCTACGGAGGTGGGAACTTGCCCTCCAACATATCCTCTCCTCCCGCCACCCTCCTTCCTCCATCCTCAGCTCACCTATTCATTACCCGCGCCCCTCTCTTTCTCTCCCCGTGTGTGTGTGTGTGTGTGTGTGTGTGTGTGTGTCCATATTTCCCTGTTAATGGTAAACGTTTTAGACACCCCCCCTGCCCCTCCTACACCCCTCAGCATCATTCATTTCACTCACTTCTCTTTACTACTTGATCTTTCCTCTTTGGTTATATTTATCCTCTCTGGCTTGGCTCAGTGCCTACATGCAGTATCTCTGACGTCCATACTCCTGAAACACCACCTTCATGACCTAGGTCGTGAACTACCTTTCCCTTCTGTTCCCATCCTTTCTTCTTCCCTTCTCTCCCACCTGACGAAGGAACTTTGTTCCGAAAGCTTGTCCTTATCCTTTTTGTCCCCTTTTATTTTATTCTTCATTTGTGTGACTATCGGCGGTACAGCACAATGGTAAGTACTGGCCAGCCATTCTATCTCGTTTTTAACAATATTTATCATCTCTGAGGAGATTTTTCATCATTAATCGAAAGTTTTAGCATTCATAATTGACTCTAAACAGGGATATAATTCTTTATAAATATGGTAATAATTCACATTACACTACAACTGATCTTTTTTGTCTGTTGCCTAATTCATACCTGATATTGGCTGGATGTAAGCATTATTGAAATTAAGGTACTGTATGATATACAAACATTACTGATATTAACATCTATATTATGTATAAAAAATAGAAATCAAATAACTTACCCAAAGCACAGGCTCGTAGATAGTAAAAAAAATAACAAACACAACATTCAAGCTTTCACAACCGTTGGCTGCTTCTTCAGGAAAAAAGGATGGAAAGAGGGGAAAAGGGGAAGGATGTGGGTTTTAAGGGAGTGGAGGAGGAGTCATTCCAATTCCGGGAGTGAAAGGACTTACCTTAACGGGGAAAAAAGGAAAGGTAAACAAGCGCGCGCGCGCGCGCACACACACACACACACACACACACACACACACACACACACACACACACACACACACACCAAGGTAATCATTTGCCAGTCTACGTTGGTGTGGTTGCATGTGTGTATCTTGTGTTTGTGTGTGTTTTTATTTGTGTCTATCTAGGAGCCTGTGCTTTGGGTAAGTCTCTCGATTTCTATTTTTTATACATATTTATCCCACCAGGAAAGTTTCCTTCATATATAAATAAGCACAGTCTCATTGACAGATACATTTAAAAAAACACACACACAGACGCACATGCAAGCTTTCACAAACGTTGGTTGCTTCTTCAGGAAAAGAGGAAGGAATGAGAAGAGAAAGGGAAGGATACGGGTTTTAAGGAAGTGGAAAAGGAGTCATTACAATCCCAGGAGTGGAAGGACTTACCCTAAGGGGAAAAAAGGAAGGGTAAGCAAGCTCACACACACCCACACACATACACACGCAAACACAACAAGGTAAGTCATTTGGTAAATCACGTGCATGCTGTTGAAAGTGGCTCTGACCTTGATTCTGTACACCTTCTGGGTTACGGGACTGGAGTAAGTGGTGGTGGAAGGGTGCATAGGGCATGTTTTACAATTGGGGGGGGGGGGGGGTTACATGGGTAGGAGCTGGAGGGTAAGTAGGTGGTTTGGGGATTTCGTAGGGATGGACTAGGAGGTTAGGTGGGCGGTGAAAAGACACTCTTGGTGGAGTGGAAAGGATGGCATGAAGAATGGATCTCATTTCAGGGCAGGATTGAAGGAGTCGTATCCTTGCTGGAGAGCCACATTCAGAGTTTGATCCAGTCCCGGAAAGTACCCGGTAACAAGAGGGGCACTTTAGGGGTTCTTCTGTGGAAGGTTCTGGGTTTGGGGAGATGAGGAATTGGCCCTGGCAATTTGCTTCTGTACCATATCAGGAGGATAGTTGCAGTATGTGAAATCTGTTATTAGGTTATTGGTGTACTGGTTTCTGGGAGTCGGAACTGGAGCAGACACGTTTGCCACGAAGACCTAAGCTGTAGGCAAGAGGACATTTTATGTGGAATGGATGGCAGCTGCCATAATGGAGGTACTGTTGTTTATTGGTAGGTTTGATGTGGGCGGATGTGTGAAGTTGGCTGTTGGGCAGATGGAGGTCGACATCGAGGAAAGTGGCTTGGGATTTGGAATAGGACCAGGTGAATTTGATGGGACTAAAGAAGTTGAGGTTGGTGGGGAAATTCTGGAGTTCTTCACTGTGAGTCCAGATCACGAAGACGTAATCAATAAATCTGTACCAACCCTTCGGTTGACAGGCTTTGGTAACCAAGAAGGCCTCTTCTAAGTGTCCCATAAATAAGTTTGCATACAAGGGGGTCATCCTGGTTCCCATGGCTGTTCCCTTTAGTCGTTGGTATGTCTGACCCTCAAAGGTGAAGAAGTTGTGGGTTAGGATGAAGCTGGCTATGGTAATAAGGAAAGAGGTTTTAGGTAGGATTGCAGGTGGTTAGCGAGAAAGGAAATACTCCATCGCAGCGAGGCATGCCTACACTGTGAAGCGTTCTATGTGGGATTGACCAGCAACAAATGGTCCATTCACATGAACAGTCACAGGCAGACAGTGTTTGTTGGTAATGAGGATCACACTCTGGCAAAACATGCCTTGGTGCAAGGCCAGCACATCTTGGCACAATGTTAAACCATCTGGGTTACCTGTATAATGGTTTTTTTAATATAATAATACTATTAGGCTAAAACCATTATTTTGTATACATCACCTTGTGTCAGTTGTTCAGTGGTAGATCTTGTTTTAATGGCTTGCCTGCCTTTAAATCATCATGACAACATTAGGACAACGGATTCTTAGGCATCTAGGAACCAGTAATGTAACATGTTTCATTTTAGGTATATTTATTTTTCATTTTGGAAGCTTACATGATTTTTGAAGTATAATTGACTGAAGAAAAACTACACGTTGACTGTCTTGAATGCTACTTATTACTGCTTCATACTGACTGGCAAAGTGATACTAACTTCACAACTGAATGCGTTCGCGCCAATTCACGCGTTTTAATACATACTATATTTTCGATAACATTCTAGAACACGGAAGTTACAATGTTTTATATTAAATAATTTGTTTATGGAGCATAAACATAAATAAATCAAGAAAAGATAAGAAAAATTGACAAATATAATGATATGGTTTTCGTATCAAAACAAAACAATCAAAAGATCGTAAGTAAATAACAATTAGTGCAGTATTAATATAAGTTTACATTATTTAAAATAACTATGTAACTTTATGGTCAGCAAAGAAATACATTACGGCCAATACATTACAGAAGACCAGGTAGTGGTGTTATAAAATGCTTTTATAATATATAGTCCAGTCAATGAATGCATTGTAGAGTGCATGGAATACGCTAGAATTTTTGACTTCAGGACTTTGTTAGGAGGTGAACATACTAAAAGTCTCCACTCCTAGGGGGTGAGCTAAAGTGGTGAGGGGGGTGGAAAGGTGCCATTTTTTGGTTTTCTGCTTATATCTCGAAAACGGCCGGCTTTAGGAAAAAATTGTTCCAAATAAAAATGAAAGATAATTTAATTTGCTATAAAATTGTTTCTATACATATATGTCACATTCCCAACGGTTTTCGAGATATATGTTATTGAAAATCGACAATTTCGGAAAAAATCATCTTTACCTCACTAATTTTGTTAAACATTTATTTCTAGTGACTCACTCTATCGTTTCTCAGAAAATTTGTCAGAGAGAAAGTTGTAGAGTATTAAATTTACTTCAATTTGATATGCACATTTACTACCTTATCTTCAGCCACTCAGAAGTTACATAATTTAAAAGATGTGCGCTCCGTTTCGATGTCCCTCCAGAAATGAATGTTTTGAGGGGCTGTAACATTTTTACCTTATGAAACGTGCAAGCATGGTAAATAACAACTAACAATAACAAGAAGGTACTTGCGATTGAAACAGAACACCTTTTTTATAAATGTAGCTCTTATGATAATATTATGAATCATACAATTAAAGTATTTACAAACACCGAAAGTGATTCAGAATTAAGAAAAAAAAATTGCATTCAACGCAACATCTTTTTCTGAGGCGGAGTAGTTGAGGCTCATTTATTGTCACCTGCAGAGGATATATCATCAAGGTCGTCAGTACCTAACACCCGGGAGAGGGTTACCGATGGGGAAGCCCCAAGACGAACATCGCCGGCCTGTCACTGGTTGGGTGGGTGGGGGGGGGGGGCAGGGAGGGAGTGTTCTCACTCACTTCCTACTTAGTCCAGTCAATGAGTGCTCAAAAGAGGGGCGTAGAGTGCATGGAATATGCGAGAATTTTTGACTTCAGGACTTTGTTAGGGATAGTTAGGAGGTGAACATATTAAAAGTCCCCGCCCCTGGGGTGTGAGCTAAAGCGGGTTGGGGTGGAAAGGTACAATTTTTTGGTTTTTCGCTTATATCTCGAAAGCGGTCCGCTTTAGGAAGAAAATGTTCCAAATAAGAATGAAAGATGATTGAATTTGCTATAAAATTGTTTCCATACATGTTAGTCGAATTCCCAACGGTTTTCGAGATATACGTTACTGAAAATCGACAATTTCGGAAAAAAATCATTTTTACCTCACTAGTTTTGTCAAACATTTACTTCTAGTGTCTTACTCGATCGTTTCTCAGAAAATTTGTCAGAAAGAAAGTTGTAGAGCATTAAATTTCCTTCAATTTGATATGCGCATTTATTACTTTATCGTCATCCAATCAGAAGTTACATCATTTGTAAGATGCTCAGTTTCGAGGTCCTTCTAGAAATGAGTGTTTTGAGAGGCTGTGACATTTATGTCTTATGAAACGTGCTAGCATGGTAAATAACAACACTTTAACAATAACAAGGTAACTGGAATTGTAAGAGAACACCATTTTAGAATTATAGCTTTTATTATAATATTATGAATCATACAATGAATGTATTTACAAGCACTGATAGTGATTCAAAATGAATCATTTCAAAGCAGCATTTTCATTTTTATGAGGAGGAATTGTCGATGCTCATTTATTGTCACCTGCAGTGGACACGCCTTCAAAGACGGCAGAAGGTTAACGATGGGGAAGCCCCACGACGAACATGGAAGGCGTGACAGTGGCTCCTTCCAAGAGACTGGACACGGGGTGGTATGGAGTGTTCTCACTCACTTCTTACTTCAGTTCACTTCAAAAGTTCTCCAAGCATAGAAAACTTTGTATGTCGGCTTTTCGTGATATTTTTCATTTACTTATGAAAATGTTGACTATGTAGTCAGCGTAATGGCTACTCGGTGTTGTGATGTGATGAAACAATAGATGGACCAGATGTTGGTGTTTCCACAGTGAGAAAAAAGGAATACTATCACTCATCAAAGCAATTAGAGAAAGGGGAGATAGCAATGGCTCATCTTTTGAAGGTTTGGGCATCCTTCTGATTCATAATGCATGTCGAAAAAATTACATCCGGCCACAATCCATCAATCTCATTTAAAGAGACAGGCACTCTCATCGTCCTCTGAAGTAGTTCAGCCTTCAACTTTGAGATCCAAACAAGCGAAATTCGATTTCAAAACAAAATGTTTCTTTTGTGCCGTAAGTGTTGATGGTGAGCAAAAGAAGCCCAAGGAAGATATTTTTAGTTATTTTCTCACAAAAGGATGCAACAAAACTGACATAAAAGTGACGAGTATGGACGCTTCTCGAGATAGACATGATCAGTGGGGAGAGGAAGCGATGAGGCATCTTTCTACCTCAAATGATTTAGTTGCGGACGGGGCTGTGTATCATGATGAATGTCAGTTGGAATTTGTGAGATCATTGTACATCAGCTGTAACTGGAAACTCGGAACTATTCCACTAGAAGCATACATTACGATGAAAGGAGGTCTACGAAATGTGACTATGGCACACATTGATATACCAGAGGAGCCGCCACATCCTGCACCAAATGACATTCTGTGGTTTGTTGCCAAAAACAAGGTATTGTAGTTCCAGAGTGGAAGGGATACAAGCAATGTATAACAAGAGGAGCAGGGATGGAAAATGAAGGACAATGTCCATTTCTTATTCCTACATGTATTTACAGGCTGTGACACAACATCCGCAGCGTATTGCAAGAGTAAAGTGGGGTTTGTCAAAATGCATCAGAAGTCCAAAATCATACAACATGCTGCTGAGATATTTTTCCAATATTTCTTCTTTTCCCGACTCCATTCAGACAGCGGGAATCATGAGTACTCTGTCATGGAATGGAGCTCCAGCCACCAAGACATCCATCAACGAGTTCCACTACAAATCATTTATAACAGCAGCTGGGCACATGAAACCTAATCTCTGAACTCTCCCTCCAACTGAAGGAGCTGTTAAGCAGCATCCATTCCTAATCTACCACCAAGTACGACTTTGGTTAAGAGGAACCGAAATGTGGATCGCCGAATTGGGGTTAGGAAAGAAGAAATGACCAACTAGTTCAGAAACACTCAGAGTTAGATGCTGCTCCTGACGAATTCTTGAAGATAATTATTGTCGATACACGTAAGATTGTGACAGTGGAGGTGTGGTTCCAGAAAATCGTTGTTACACTGCTCTGTTACATGCCCGAACTGGAAGGGCAACTGCAACAACGGAGTCGCAATATTAATTCAGGATAAAGATAACGACAGTGACTTCGAGACTCTACCAATCTTGTTGGACGACGTCTCCACTACTGACTAAGGTGAATGACACTCGACCATTCCTCAGAAAAATGAAAATGTTGCATTCAATGCACTTATTTTTCATTTTGAATCACTATCAGTGCTTGTAAATACTTGCATTGTATGCTTCACAACATTGTAATACAAGTTATAATTGTAAAAAGATGTTCTCTTTCAATTGAAATTACCTTTTTGTCATTGTTAAGGTGTTGTTATTTACTATGCTAGCACGTTTCATAAGATAAAAATGTCACAGCCTTTCAAAACACTCATTTCTAGAAGGACCTCGAAACTGAGTCCACATCTTATAAATAATATAACTTCTGATTGGCTGAAGATAAGGTAATAAATGTGCATATCAATTTCAAGGAAATTTAGTAATCTACAACTTTCCTGCCCACAAATTTTCTGAGAAACGATCGAGTGAGTCACTAGAAGTAAATGTTTGACAAAATTAGTGAGGTAAAAATTATTTTTTCCGAAATTGTCGATTTTCAGTAACGTATATCTCGAAAACCGTTGGGAATTCGACTAATATGTATAGAAACAATTTTATAGCAAATTCAATTATCTTTCATTTTTATTTGGAACATTTTCTTCCTAAAGTGGACCGCTTTCAAGATATAAGCGAAAAACCAAAAAATTGTACCTTTCCACCCCCACCCCCGCTTTAGCTCACCCCCCAGGGGCGGGGACTTTTAGTATAATTCACCTCCTAACTATCCCTAACAAACTCCTGAAGTCAAAAATTCTCGCATATTCCATGTACTGTACAATGCATTCATTGACTGGACTAACTTCAGTTCACTTCAAAAGTTCGCCAACCATAGAGAAAGTTGGTGTGTCGGTATTGTGTGTCAGCTTTTTGAGATATTTTTTAATTTATTTATGAAAATGTTGACTGTGTAGTGCGCGCAATGGCTACTCAGTGTTTTGTATGTAATGAAACAATAGATGGACCAGGTGTTTCCACAGTGACAAAAAAAGGAATACTATCACTCATCAAAGCTAGAATAGAAAGGGGATATAGCAATGGCTCATCTTTAGAAGGTTTGGACATCCTTCTGATTCATACAAAATGTCCAACAAATTACATCACGTTACAATGGTTATGTTAGATTTTTGAAGATCATTTGTCTTGGGAGAGGTTGTAAAGTGGTTTTTAATGGGTACTCTAACGTATCAGAGATCATAAAAGCAGCTGAACAAAGTCTACGATATCGGCTCAGGAGATGTGGGGGGAAATGAATGTCAGTATAGAAACTAAAATTACAGTGAAGCAAGAGGATTTCCTCTCCAAATTTAACAATAAGAATCAGCTGGTGCACCAGTTGATGATGCAAGTACAGAAAAATGGGATAATTGGCCTTCAAGCTTCAGGTGATGCTGACGTTCTTATTGTGGAGACAGTTATCAACAGATCACATAATTCCTTGATTACCATTATTGGAAAGGATGTCGACTTAGCTGTTCTCTTAATAGCAAAATCTCCAACTGATTGTAACATTCTGCTTGTAGAACCAGGAAGAGGAAAGGTTAAGACGTGTTTATGTTCTTCACCATAGCTGCAGCAGGAATTGAATACGAAGAACAATGCTCATTTGTTATTCTTACATGCATTTACAAGCTGTGATACAATATCCGTAGCGTATTGCAAGACTAAAGTTGGGTTTGTCAACATGCACGACAAGTCCAAAATCATACAACATGCTGCTGAGATATTTGCCAACAGTTCTTCTTTCCCCAACTCCATTGAGACAGTGGGAATCACGAGTACTCTATAATAGTATGGTGCTCCAGCCACCACAAAATATCGAGTTCCGTAACAAATCATTTATAAAATTAGCTGGGAACATGAAGCCTAATCTCTTGTATCTCCCTCAGCTGAAGGAGCTTTTAAGCAGCATACATCCCGAACTTACCACAAAGTATGCCTTTGGTTAGAACGCCGAATTGGGGTTGGAATAGCCAACTAGTTCCAAAACTCTCGGACTTAGATGCTGCCCCTGACGAAATTTGAAGATGAGTTTTTGTCAATGCACAAAAGAATGTGACAGTTGCAGATGTGGTTGCAAGAAAGCGTTGTTACACTGCTCTGTTACGTGCCTGAACTGCAAGGGCAACTGCAACAACGGAGTTGGAATATTAATTCAGGATGAAGAAGACGACAGTGACATCGAGACTCCACCATTCTCGTTGGAAGACGCCTCCACTACTGACGAAGATGAATGAACCTTGACCATGCCTCCTCAGGAAAACAAAGATGTTGCATTGAATGCACTTATTTTTCATTCTGAATCACTATCAGTGTTTCTAAAAACGTTCATTGTATGATTCATACTATTGTAATAAAAGCTACAACTATGAAAAGATTTCAATTGTAAGTACCTTCTTGTCATTGTTAAAGTGTTGTTATTTACCATGCTGGCACGTTTCATAAGGTAAAAACGTTACAGCCTCTCAAAACACTCATTTCTAGAAGGGCATCGAAACTGAGCGCACATCTTATAAATGTTGTAACTTCTGATTGGCTGAAGATAAGGTAGCAAATGTGCATATCAAATTGAAGTAAATTTAATGCTCTACAACTTTCTTTCTGACAAATTGTCTGAGAAACGATTGAGTGAGTCACTAGAAGTAAATGTTTGACACAATTATTGAGGTAAAGATGATTTTTTTCCCGAAATTGTCGATTTTCAATAACATATATCTCGAAAACCGTTGGGAATTCAACATATATGTATCGAAACACTTTTATAGCAAATTCAATTATCTTTCATTTTATTTGGAACAATTTTTATGCACCAGGCAAAACTGGTAATTTTATGGGAAGTAGAAATTTTTGACGTAATTTCATTCTTTATATTCGAGGACTCCGCTATTTTATTCACCAGGCATAACTGGTAATCTTATGGGAAGTAGAAATTTTTCACGTAATTTCATTCATTATAATCGAGGATGCCGCTGCTGGGCTATGTAAAACATCTTCAAAATTACCTCAACCACTTCGAAGATATGGTTTGGACGCCACTGCCATGCTATGTAACACATCTTCGAAATTACTGCCTTTTACTGGCATTAATTATTTACGTAGCAAAACTCCTAAAGTTCCATTCTTTTGGTATTTTTCAATGTTAATCACGACAATATTGCCGCGAGACAGCACATACACCGACTGCCGGTGTGGCGCAGGGGATAGTGTCATAGACTGCGGTGCTGAAGGTCGCTGGTTCAATCCCGCCCACAAGCAAAAGTTTATTTCTTTGTAATTAACAATTCCAGAATGTTCTACATCTTTCTTATGTTAACTTGTAAATTCTACTTGTTTCTTATGTTAACTGTTCTTCTAATTTCTGGTAAATTCTGTCTGTGTATAAATAGCAGAGCACTCTGCCCGAGAGGCAGTCAGTGCTGCGTGTATGTTAAGTTCGTAATAAACGTGCTTTCAGTGTAAGTGCTGTGTTCAGTTGCCTTCGAAGGCAAGCCTGCTTCCATTTCAACGTGACATTGTTTGGTGGAGGCGCCAGGTAACCTGTGCAACAGCTGCATCACCGTGGCTCTGATTAGGCAACGTAAGAGCCGTCCCTTACACGGACTGGAAGCGGAATACAAGGGATTTACCGAGTGCATCCTTCCAAAAGTCCGTATCGTCAGAAAAACCATGGACACGAAACCAGCGGTAAGCCAGCTGCACATCAGACACCCGCCGGTGTTCTCTGGAGAAGCTGAACAGGACACCAACAAATGGCTAAAAGGGTTTGACCAAGGCGCCAAGTACAACAGGTGGGACCAAACGATGTGCTTGGCCAACATTTACTTCTACCTGGATGGAACAGCACAGCAATGGTTTGAAAACAACGAGGACAAGTTGAATGACTGGGAGACGTTCCAGGAGGAACTAAAGAAGACGTTTGTAGACCGACAGTGACAAATCCTCTCGGTGGAAGAACAACTGAAGAACTGGGGCCCAACGACATGTTGAGCCGACACAGTCGTACATACAGAATGTTTTGGCCCTGTGTAACATAGTGAATCCGAATATGACTGGTGAAGGGTATAGCAGAAAACATGTACCAAGCCCTTCTGATAAAAGATGTCGTTACGGAAGAGTTCATCAAGTGGTGCCAGCGTTGAAGAGATGCAACAAAGGAGGGTTGGACGAAAGAAGTATGAAAGACTCCCCAATGTAGTCGCTATGGCTGTTGTGGAAGATCAGCATGACTTCGCTTCTCTCATACGACAAATTGTGAGAGCAGAATTACAACAATTTATGGCAGCCGGGACTATTAGACCGAGCGAGCATCAGATAATGGCCATGGATGTAAGCACTGTAAGTCACGAGGAAGCCGACGTCGCAGAGGAAGAGGTATTTCAGACATTAGCCCCTGTCTGCCCCCTCAATTGCACCCGACATGAAGAATGGCATCGCCCTGCTATGACGTATGCTGCAGCCACCAAACGTCAGCCCATGAACCGGCCGATGCGACCACAACCAACTCCCCGGTAACTATGACGCCACGCAGAAGAACAGACGTCTGGAGGACAGAAGACAACACACCACTGTGTTTCCACTGTGGGCGCCCGGGACATGTCGTACGCTACTGCAGAGAGACGAGGCGAGTATTTGACGATTATTTTGCCGCAAGACGTCAGCCGTCGGTGCAGTTCTATCCCAGGCAATCACCTATTGATGAGTTCAGTTGACCTATGGGAAGAAGCCCATTGCCGTACCCTAGACGAGGTCGCTCCCCGATGCTCCGCAGCCGTTCACCGTCGCCATACAGAGGTACCAGCCATTCCGCTAGCCGCCGCGCCCTGCAAAACTAAGCGATGCGACCATCTACGGAAGTGAGGCTGCCACAGGTGAAAATCCTCTATGGACGACAGTCGCTAAGATATCAGGAAATCTCATCGACATCGACGGCTGAACAGAATCACAAAGAAAGATGTCTACCCATTGCCACGCATTGACGACACCTTAGACTGCTTGAAAGGAGCTACATACTTCTCAATTATGTACGTGCAGACAGGTTACTGGCAAATCGAGGTTGACGAAGCTCACAGGGAGAAGATGGCTTTTATTACACCTGACGGCCTCTATGAATTTAAAGTAATGCCATTTGGATTATGTAATGCTCCGGCCACATTCGAACGCATGATGGACAACTTGCTTCGTCACCTTAAGTGGACGACATGTCTTTGCTATTTAGATGACATTGCCGTTTTCTCGAAAACATTTGAAGAACATCTGAGTTGCCTGTCAACTGCGTTGAAGTGTGTTCAGGCTGCAGGACTCCGCCTCAATCCAAAGTACCTCTTCGTCGCCAAAGAGATAAAAATCTTGGGGCACCTAGTCAACGGAGATGGTGTCTGCCATGAATCAGATAAAGTAAGGGCAGTCACAGAATTTCCAACTCCTCAGCATATTCGTGATGTGAGAAGTTTTCTTGGGCTGTGCTCATATTACCGACGTTTCATAAAAGGATTTTGTAACAAGGCACGTCCATTACAAGAACTTCTGCAGAGAGACGCCAAATTTTACTGGGATGAGACAAAAGAAAGAGCTTCCCGGGCACTTAAGGAGGCTCTAACTGGTGCGGACCAGTGCTAGCCTTGTACGACGAGAATGCAGAAATGGAATTTCACACAGACGCCAGTGGTTTTTGGATTGGTGCAGTGCTTGTAAAAGTTCAGGAAGGTGCTGAAAAAGTGATAGCCTATGCATCAAGAGTACTCTCAAGGTTCGAGATAAACTCTCTACAACTGAAAAAGAATGTCTCGCAGTTATCTGGGCTATCAAGATGTTCTGGCTGTATTTATTCGGCAAATCATTCACCGTCGAGACAGACCACCATTCTTTGTGTTGGCTTTGAAGGATCCGTCAGGTAGACTAGCAAGATGGGCACCAAGACTCCAAGAGTATAATGTCACAGTGGTATTCAAGACCGGGCGCAAACACAAGGGTGCCGACTGCCTTTCAAGGAATCCATTAGTGGAACACAAGAACATTAATGAAATTTCAGCCCTCACTGAATTAGATGACCTTACATCTGAACAGAGGGAAGATCCAGCACTATTAAAAACGATAGAGGCCTTGGAGAAAGGAGAACCGACCAATGGAGAGTTCCAACTTATAAACGGAACATTGTATAAGAGAAACTATGATCCACAGGGCCCAAATGGCTACTGGTCGTTCCAGCTCATCTCCAGCCAGCTATTCTCAAATATTTCCACAATGCTCAAATATCCGGTCATCTGGGATTCGTGAATACCCTAGACAGAATCAGACGCAGGTATTACTGGAAAGGTCTCTACTGATCTGTCAAGCACTATGTGAGTCACTGTAAAGAGTGCCAGCAACGGAAGCGTGTGCCGCAATTATTTCCAGGGCATTTCGTACCGATTCCGCTGGCAGCAGCTCCATTATACTGAGTTGGGAACGATCTTTTAGGGAGGTTCCCGAAGTCGACAACCGGTAACCGATGAATAATAGTCTGCACTGACTACCTCACATGCTACGCTGTCACCAAACCTGTGCCGACTGCAAAAGCACCAGAGATCACAAAATTCCTCGTAGAATAGATTATTTTGAAGCATGGAGCACCACACGTCATGATATCTGACTATGGAAAAGTATTCCAGTCAAAACTAGTATCAGAGGTAATGTCACGGTACGACATTGTCCACAGAATGACAACTGCATACCATCCTCAAACAAATGGTCTTACGGAACTTTTCAAGATGACGTTAGCCGATATGCTGTTAATGTTTAGCAGAAGGATTGGGATACAAACCTGCCAGTCGTGCCATTTGCTTACAATACTGCAAGACAAGACACCACAGGCTTCACGCCGTTTCTCATGCTCCATGGCCTTGAAGCTGAGACGACAATGGATACATTGTTCCCTTTCCAACCGGAGGACACTCAGGATGACAGCTCATCACCAGGGTCGAAGAAGCAAGACAGCTGACTCGCATACGGACACTGGACGTCCAGGAGAAGGACCGTCAGCAGTATAATGACAGGCACCAACCTGTTGTGTACAGCCCAGGAGATCTTGTATGGATTTTTACCCCTGTACGGAGGGTCGGACTGTCAGAAAAGTTATTGAAGCGATACTTTGGTCCGTATTGTGTCATACACAGCCTGTCAGTCGTCACATACGAAGTTGAGGATTATGAGCCGTCGTCGAAACGACAAAAACGAAGAGACATTGTCCACGTCCTGCGCATGAAGCCTTACTACGATCCTGAAGAGCAGGTAGACGACAATGGCTTCTTGTTCAAGAACTTTAAGGACGGTAATGTTCCTGATGAAGCCACGACAGGAACGTCTGTCGTCGATAATCTCGGAGAAGGGAAGGATTCTCTTGAACTGTCATACAGAGGACCCATGACACAGTCAAGATCCAGGACATTGCAGCTGGCTCCACAGGGATCATAACAGCGGGTCGCTGTTTCTCCAGGTGAGGGAGCAATGCCGCGAGAGACGACGAACACCGACTGCCGGCGTGGCGCAGGGGATAGCGTCACGGACTGCGATGCAGAAGGTCGCCGGTTCAATCCCGCCCACCGGCAAAAAATTATTTCTTTGTAATTAACAATTCCATCTTTCTTATGTTAACTTGTATATTCTACATGTTTCTTATGTTAACTGTTCTTCTAATTTCTGGTAAATTCTGTCTGTGTATAAATAGCAGAGCACTCTGCCCGAGAGGCAGTCAGTACTGCGTGTATGTTAAGTTCGTAATAAACGTGCTTTCAGTATAAGTGCTGTGTTCAGTTGCCTTCGAAGTCAAGCTTGCTTCCATTTCAACGTGACAATATTAGATAATTTATTAGCGTTCTCAAGTACAAACATATGCATACGTATTTTTGTGACGTTTGCATAGGATCGGCATCTCACACTATTATTGCTTTTTTGAGGTTGTGGGTATTATGATACCCAATCAGAAATATGTATAACAAAAGCAATGCAACTCTTTATTCTCACATCAACAAACCGTTCCGTTTGTCAGAGTACATGCCAGGCACTCTGGCAAAGAAGCTGGTGGAAAGAGGAACCACATCAATGCAAATTGGTGCGTCGTAAGTCAACTAGCTGCGTACTGCCAACAACGATATGAGAAATATACGTTTGAATAAAAGCAAAGTGTCAAGAAACTCGACAGCAAATAATTTTTAAGCGCTATATTTTAAGGGGAAAGCCATGCTAGTGTCAATTTATGTAGATTACGTCACTTTTTCATCACGGACATGCTTTCGAGAAGTGTAAAATGCGGGAAAAGTGTAAGTATGTTAAACTCAAAAATGAGGACGAATTAACATTGTGAACATAGGAAATTTGACAGGACCAACAAAAAATAGTGTAAATGATGGGAAAACGTAAAAACTGGGAAAGTAAAAACGAGGTTTTACTATATATAAGGAGACTTTCCTGGTGGGAAAAATATGTATAAAAATAAAGATTGTTTGACTTACCCAAAGCACAGGCTTGCCAATAGACACAAAAAACACAAATAAAAACAGACACATACATTCAAGCTTTTGCAACCATTGGCCACTTTGTCAGGAAAAAAGGAAGGAGGAGGAAAAAGGAAAGTATATGGGGGTTTAAGGGAGTGGAAGAGAAGTCATTCCAATCCTGAGAGTTGAAGGACTTACCTTAGGGGGGGAAAAAGAAAAGGTAAACAAGCGCCCACACACACCCTTTACACCTACACACGCAAACACACTATGCAGACATTTTTACAAAGCAAAGAAGTTGGACAGAGGTCACAGTTGAGGAAGATACACTGGCCAGAGAACCAAGGCAAATATGTTAAAAGATGATGGGCGGGTATTTGAATTTAGCGGAGGCTGAGACCAGGTGGGCAATGGGAAGAGAGAATATGCTGAAGGGCTAGTTCCCATCTCCGGAGTTCTGAAGGATTGGTGTCGGTGGGAAGTATCCAGATAACCTGGATGGTGTAACACTGTGCCAAGATGTGCTGGCTGTGCACCAAGGAATGTTTAGGCACGGGGTGATCCTCATTACCAACAAACACTGACTGACTGTGACCGTTCATGCAAATGGACAGATTGTTGCTGGTCATTCCCACATAGAACTCTTCACAGTGCAGGCATGTCAGCTGGTAAATCATGTGGGTGCTATCGCAAGTGGCTCTGCCCTTGATTGTGTACACCTTCCGGGTTGCGGGACTGGAGTAAGTGGTGGTGGGAGGGTGCGTAGGGCAAGTTTTACAACGGGGATAGTTACATGGGTAAGAGCCGGAGGGTAGGGAAGGTCTGAAGGAAACTACAGCTGTTACTTTTCTTGAGGACATGCAGTTCTACTTTAAGAATATATGATGCTGGCATCTTCTTGGGTAAAATAGTCCGAAGCTAAAATAGTCCCCCATTCGGATCTCCGGGCGGGGACTACTCAGAAAACACGCAGACCACTGTAATATCTGTGGATCTAAAATCTTACTCCCATGAACTATAGACATTGCCGAGGTGGGGTGGCTTGCGTGCCTCAGCGATACAGATAGCTGTACCATAGGTGCAACCACAGCGGAGGGGTATCAGTGGAGAGGCCAGACAAACGTGTGGTTCCTGAAGAGGGGCAGCAACCTTTTCAGTAGTTACAGGGGCAACAGTCTGCATGATTGAATAAGCTGGCCTTGTAAAATCAGATAATGTGGCTTTGGCACAGTTACTGCGAACGGCTGAAAGCAAGGGGATACTACGGGTGGTACTTTTCCCGAGGACACGAAGCTCTACTGTATTAACATGGCATCCTCTCGGGTAAAATATTCTGGAGGAAAAATAGTCCCCCATTCGGATCTCCGCACGGGGACTACTCAGGAGGATGATATCATCAGGAAAGACAAACTGGCATTCTACGGATCAGAGCGTGGAATGTTAGATCCCTTAATCAGGTAGGGAAGCTAGAAAATTTAAAAAGAGAAATGGATAGATTGAAGTTAGATATAGTGGGGATTAGTGAAGTTAGGTGGAAAGAGGAACAGGATCTGGTCAGTACATGATTATAAATACAAAATCAGTTGGGGGTATTACAGGAGTAGGTCTGATAATGAATAAGAAAATAGGGATGCGGGTAAACTAGTATTAGCAACACAGTGATTGCATTATCATAGTCAAGATAGATATGAAGCTAACACCAACCACAGTAGTACAGATTTATATGCTAACGAGCTCTGCTGATATGAGGAGATCGAAGAAATATATGACGAGCTAAAGGAAATTACTCAGACAATTAAGGTAGGAATACTTAATTGTTATGGGAGACTGGAATTCAGTAGTAGGTCAAGGAAGGGAAGGAAAGATAGTAGGTGAATATGGTCTGGGCAAAAGGAATGAAAGGGGAAGCCACCTGATAGAATTTTGCATGTAGCCTAATTTAGTTATAACAAATACCTGGTTTAAGAATCACAAAAGAAGGTTGTATACATGGACGAGACCAGGAGACACTGGGAGATACCAGATAGATTTTATAATAGTAAGACATAGATTTCAGAACCAGGTTTTAAACTGTAAGACATACCCATGGGCAGATATAGACTCTGATCATGTACCATTGGTAATGAACTGTAGGCTGAAACTGAAAAACTGCAGAAAGGTAGGCAAATAAGGAGGTGGGACCTGGATAAACTGAAGGAACCTGAAGTTCTTGAGAATTTCAGAGGGTGCTTTAGGCAACAATTGACAGAAATGGGGGAAAATAAAACAGTAGAGGAGGAATGGTCAGCATTGAGAGATGAAATATTGAAGGCAGCAGAGTACAAAATAGGTAGAAAGGCAAGTCTTACAAAAATCATTGGATATTACAGGACGTAATAAATTTAATCAATGAAAGGAGAAAATATAAAAATCCATTAAATGAAACAGGAAAAATGGTTGTTGGTTTCAAAAATCTATAAAATAGTATTCACTGGATTCTGAGTTATGTTACAGAATAATGTTTAATCCAAGGCACTTTACTGTGGTGTATCATTGCATCTCTGGAGAATGTTAAAATAATGTCAAACCTGGTTCTTAGATCATTCTTCTTGACTCCGAACATACTATTACCATATGCTGGAGCCTTGGAGAAAAATTAATGACTGGAAATGTGATGAATAGAAGTTATTGATACTAAAGTGTGCATTTTCTAATGTTGTGATCTATTTATCTGTTAGGTAAGACAATAGCGCCTGAAGTTCCCAAAAAAATGTTGAAATATGTTCATTGATTAATGTCAAAATTGTTATCAATTTTTATTAAACCACTTACTGCAATTTATGTATATTTTAATAAGTGTCTGAATTTAACAATGGGAAAATAGTCTTTACAATCCATCATGCAGCATGGAACTTTCCATACCCATCCTTACCCGGCATCCTTCCCCCTCTAATTCCTTCCTCACTCACTGTCAACATTTATTAAGTCAATTAGCGAGGCAGTCTAGATTGCAGTTTCTTTTATTTCACTGGTAACCGGTTTCGGTCACTTACATGACCATCATCAGACAGCAACTGCAATGTTGGCCACCAGTTGTTTACAGCTGGATCTACTTAAAGGTTTACAGTTAACATTAAACCTTTAGGCAGCTCCAGCTATAACAACTGTTGGCCAACATTACAGTTGTGGTCTGATGAAGGTTATGTAAGTGACTGAAACCGGTTACCAGTGAAATATAAGAACCTGCTATCTAGACTGCCTTGTTACTTGAATTAATAATTGCAAATGAGATCGCTGTTTCCCCATAACATTCTCAAAAATAATCACTGCCAAGATGCTTGTGGCACTGTAGTGGCCAGAAATGGCGTGTGTGTTTTTAGAAGGTCATGGCTGAAAATTTAATTGGTATGAATGGGATTGTTTTTTGTGCTTGTCAGTATTGTTAAAGAACTTTCTGTGTATGTCCAAATCATTGTGTCTCAATCCTATACAGCATGTAGATTGGTAATAATTTTTATTCCTATACTTTATTTACCAAAAGGGGGCAAATCTTAAGACAATTTGAGTGTAAGGTTAAATGTTTTGAATGTATGCTCTTCACTGTTCATTCATTTCACTATTGCATGAACTTCTAATTTTATTGTTAATTTGCTGTTGCAGAAAACAGATTTCAAGAACCAGCTTGTCAGGCTGTGCTTGAAGAAATGAAAGAGTGTTGCAGAAAGTGGGCACACATTTCACTTTGCTGTTCTGGTATTGACACTAGTGATAAACCAAAAGACAACGAGGTAATTACCTGAGCAAAGGAACTGTCTTTGGTTTGGAGATATTTGCAGACATGTCATTCTATTTCAAGTGGTCCAAAGATCCCACTCGACCCACACCCCCTCTAATTTTGATGACATTTTTAATGTTTTATTTCTAAGTCATGCCAAATTACAGCTTTTTAAGTAGTATGGTGGGACTGGTAATCATACATTTATTAAAGCCAGAATTTCCATATCATGGCGGTAACAAATGTATCACCAAGTTTGCTTTGCTGTTACTCATGATGTAAGGGCATCCCATGCTTCTTAGTTTTCTAGATACAACTTCGTAATTGCTGAACATGTTCTCAGTGTAATGCACTTTTATGTAAAAACAGCTCATAAATCTTATTATTATAAATTTGTATTATGTTTCGTCAACTTTTACCTTTTCAGAGAATAACTTTCTGATGCTGATTCTAACCCTCCCCCTCCCCGTCCCTCGTTTTACAGCTATGCAGCAGGCATCTCAATTAATCAAGTAATTAATGATTTGTATGATAATGGAAAGTCTTGGTTGGAATTGATAATAATGTAGTAGGACAGTTTACAACTCACCGCAAAGACGTGGCGACGAGCTGCAACAGGCACATACAAAAGACACACACACATTCAACATTTTCAGCTATTGGCCATGGCCTTCTTCAGAAAATAGAACACTCACACAGGCACACAACACAGTCATACCAGGGTATGAAAGTCCAGTAAGGAATGTTAATCATATGTAGATAGGAAGCAACTCACTGTAAAGACGAATGTTGAGCAGCCTACAGACACAAATAAGACACACAAACACACACATAGTTCTAAATTTTCGGCTGTGGCCTTCCTCGGAAGAGAACACTCGTCCACACAATCACTCAGGCATATTCATCCACACACGTCAGCCATCTCTGGCTGCCTAACACAGTCTGACCACATGGCAAGCAGAAGGGATGGGAGGGGGAAGGAGTGGAGGAGGAGGAGGAGGGGGTGTGGAGAGGGAAGATAAGGGTGGGGATACAACAAGCAGAGGCGATGTCGGGCAGAAAATGCATCTCATTATGTGGACTGACTACAAGTGAGGAGTATGTAATCAACAGTTGGGTTACTGCAAGTGGTGGTGTTTTTTGCAGCCATTATCGGTATATAGCTTTGGGAGATTACTGGAAAAGGCTAAAATAAGTTATCTTCGGGTTTATACTAAAATGAGCTGCACTTTTTCTTTGTAGATATTTTCTGATTTTTTAAGAATCTCCTGAATTTTTAATCTCATTATATTGATTTTTATATTTTGAAGATTGGCAGATATGGAAGTGCTGAGTGGGTGGAATGAGCAGGTCTTGAGTCTTCCAGAGGGCTATTATTCCTGTCGTAAAGGGTTGGGATTAGGGGTGTCATAGGGATAGACTAAGATGTTGTGGAGTTTGGATGGGCGGCAGAACACCACTTTAGCAGAGGTTGGAAGGATCTTGGTAGATTGTCTCTCACTTCAGGGCATGACGACAGATAATAAAACCCCTTAGGGAAAATGTTGTTCATTTGTTCCAATCCATAAGCCTTTCAATACATTCTTGAGGCAAATGAACTCAATATTCGACATTTTCACAAAACCCTTTGACACCAGCTCAAAAGGTCACACAAGCTGGTGAGATGTTTCTAGAAATGTACCAAGCAACTAAATATCAGCAAGTTCTAAATAAACTCTGATACAATGCATTCTTAAAGGCATCAACAAAGCCAAAACCAGTCCTTTCCTCATTACTGCCAACCACAGGAACTGCACCCAACATTCTTATTGTAGTTTATATGCAGGTAGGTTACTTATATTATTTGTTTTACATATTCTTTTTACTGCAATAGGGATTTGGTTACTTACTTGTAGGTAAACAGGACTCAATAACCCCCTGCTATCGACTGAATGGATTTGAGACTACTAGAGGAAAAGGGGGGAGGGAGGGAGGGTGGATAACCAAAGACCCGACAGATCCTGATGCTAAACTGAACAACATGTTTTGCCGATGTTCTACTGGTATGGGGGATGAGGTGGATACCAAAGGTAGGAATATTTATTGGCTTGAGACACAAGCCACAGTACATGTTGAAATTGTGCATTGTTACTCAATCTGCAAGATGATGATGACTTTTTATGAAATGTACATATTCAAGATAAGATAATCTTGGAAATGGCGGCCGTTTTGTCACACCTGCTGAAGTCATGAAAGAGGATGAGGATGGTTTCATCAGAAGGAAGTTGCCAGATTAGTTTGTTGAAAAGAATTTGGATTCAGCCTTGCCTTTAACAGGATTCATGAAGTATATGTTGGTACTTGGCTATGAAAAAGCAATGAGTCAACCATCCACATCGACGTCTTCCATTATTACCAGTCAAGTGGAGGGCAGCGTTCTCTAACATACATCTCACTGTTATGACAAGTTAATTGTTTCATAAACTTCCGAACCTGTCTAAACCATTAAATGGCAGAATAAGCAAATATTTCTATGGTGTCTGTTCTTTTCGAACATGTCCCAAAGAACAGACACCATTTGTTGACATTAATGGCCGTAGTTTTATGAATTTGAAACATTTAAACATTTCGGGCTTTTCAGGGCATTAAAACAAATCCATTGGCAAAGATGAAAATTTGTGCTGGAACAGGATTCGAACCCGGATTTCCCGCTTTGGGCCAGTGGTCGCCTTAACCAATTCGGCTGTCTAGACACGTTTTCTAGTCGGTCAAGGTGACCGCTGGCGCACACAGCGGGAAATCCAGGTTTGAATCCTGTTCTAGCACAAATTTTCATATTTGCCATTGGATTTATTTAAAAGCCCTGAAACAGTCAAAATATTTAAATATGTTGAATTCATAAGATAATCAAATCATGAGACGATACGAACAGATTGTAAAAAGCAGTGGGAACTGCTGAACTCCCTCCATTATTTCAAAGAAAGCATGGAGAAGTTATCTTATCGACTCACTCAAGAGAAATGGTCAGAAACTGCTCGGGAGGGTAGAGTTGATTATTCTGTGCATAAATTGAATAGTGAGCAGTTATCATGGTAGGGGAAGGGGCGTTTTCCAAGAGGGGGCAAAAATCCATAACAAGCATATAGTGTGACAAACAACCTAGTTTCTTGTATACCAGTGCAAGGTGGCGGGCAATGATTGGGTTCTAATGTGCTGTTCTATGAGTAACTAATATCTGTATACACCCTGTAGTTGTTCTTGTGGCATAATGGATCTCACTCATTTGCCCTTTTGTTTCATAGACATACAGATAAGTGAGGTGTTTGACATCATTCCACTGACTTGCCTTTCCTTGCATTATTTAATATGCATAGAATATATGACTTCAACTGCGATTGGGAAAAGCTGAAAATGATTATGAATATTAAATAATAACAGCTGCAGGATCAGAATGTGACGTCTGTTCTTTCCAAACAGACGCCACATGTATATATATAATATGCCGGTGACGGGCAATGATCCTATCGTTAGTGGGGAGGGGTGGGCAAATTTGAAGGCCTTACTCTTACGGGAATTAGTTAAACTACGAGTTTGAGTACTATGGGCAGGGCGAAGCTGGGAATTTGTATCTGACGGGAGGCGTGCATGGGTAGTCCTTGCAGGTGCGGTGATCACTGTGTCCCCAGTGGTGTAGGGGTCAGCGCAACTGCCTAGAAAGCAGGAGACCCGGGTTCGAATCCCGGCTGGGTACACATTTTCAGCTTTTCCCAATCGCAGTTGAAGTCATATATTCTATGAATATTAAATGACATTTGGTATCTTGTACAATTGTATGCATTCTCTTGGGAATAATAATGAAAATAATTTTACGTGCCATATACAGCCTGAAAAATACGGCCAAAGTTACTCCCAAAAAAAAAAAAAAAAAACAACCCACACTTTAGAGTTTGGCATTCTATATCTCGGGAACTAAAGCTATGGCGAACATGAAGCATGACATGTGTTAACCTAAAAATATAAAGTTCTCAAACAAAGTTTCATATAGGTATTACTTTCCAACACTGAATTAATTAATTGCAAAGTTGAAGATTTTAGAAAAAGATAAAAAAATGCGCTATTTTTGAATTTATTTTGCAAAAAACTATGTTCTATAAAACTTCCCAAACTGGTCTGATCAGTAAGACCATCATTTTAGCTGCATAAAAAAGTTTATTTGATCATCCAATGCGGGCTAACAATGCTAGATAATTTGAATCAAAGTTAAACACATAAATCACGGTAAGAAAAAAAGTGTTAAACTTTGGATACTTATATCTGCTAAACTAAATGCATGCTGAACATGAAATTTAGTACTTAATAGATTGGCAGCACAGTGATGTGGCCTAAAAAAATTCAGTCTCATACTATTTTGCAATATTCTACAAAATTGTTGTAAACATGATTATTTTTGTGAGAATGTGAAAATAGGGTGTTTCAACGCTTCTTTTAGAAATACTGGTTTCTAGTAAAGCTTCGAAACCAGTCTGATATGAAACAACATGTTTTTAGGAACCACAGACACATGGGTGTAATTCCCAACATTGACAAACAATGCTACATAAATTGAAGCAAACTAGGCAGAAAAATAGTGTTGCAAGAAAAGGTTTTACCTTTGGGTTTTTATATCTCTTTAATGAAAACTACGATAAGTGTGAAATTTTGCAGACAAAAACTTAGTAACAAATTTCCCAGTGTAAAATATCGTTCACATACTGCTTTCTACAAACATCAGTTCAAACTTTCGATTTACGTACTAGTACAAATGTGTATCTCATTCACAGTTGGAATGAGCATGTTATCAAGCATCCAGAAAATCACTTTCAGTTTTCCAATGTGTGCTAACAAAACCTGAAAATAACGGACAAATTTGAGGGAATCTACCGTGTCAACATGCTACATTGTAGCTACCTCTGCCCGTGTTATGTGGCATGTGGTTTTTAGTTTTAAATCGATAAGTAATTTCTCTCAATATTGCCTTAACTATCTCATATGTGCCCACCCTGCGCAAAGTCCTGCATGGTGTCACACAACTGACTATATCTCTGACAGTATTGCTTTGACAAGCCTTAAAATTTACCAATGTTCATTGGGGACAAGTGCGAATGTTCACATAAAATTTTAACAAAATCCGTGATGGTCAAGCAGGAAAATGTCCCAAAATTAGGCGATTTGAGATGGAATGACTCAAGAAACACAACATTCTGAATAGGTCAGTTAGACCTGCTATTAAACAATTAATTATTCTCTGGTGGTGCTTTACATTATAGTCCAGTCAATATGTATTTTTACCAGGAAAGTTTTGGGGTAGTTTTGACTTCTTTGATTCTGCATGTTTTTTGGGGTGCTGAATCCGAATCTGGCATTTCCCTACAAAATTTCGTGACGCAACATTGAAAAAAATGCAAAAATTCGAAAAAAAAAAAAAAAAAGTATTTTTCGGCAGTTTTCTGCTTATAACTCGGAAACTATCAACTTTTCACAAATTGCCTCCTAGTACATAATTGAAATCCATAAAATTTCCTATAGATTTCACTATTTATGTTTTGCTGTCAGACAAGGCATTACGGCTCAAGCGCTAATTGAAAATTGTGTATTTTGGCTGTCTCCACAAAAATCCACTTTTTCCACTCAAGAAGTCTAATTCATTATTAAAAGCTGACATTTAGTGAATTCCTACGAGTTCTAAGTTGTATAGAATGTAGACTGGTATCCACTGCTTCTCCCAGTTCTCTATGCACACCTTTAGATCATATATGTAAAGTTATATGAAATTAAAAAAGAAATTACATGAAGTTCAAGTTATTAATAAAATCAGAAGTTGTACAAATTTTCACAGAAAGTTGAAATTCCGGTGCTTGTTGCGCCGGGGAAGCCAGAGATGGTAGTCATGTTTGTGCTTGAGTTATATTTGAGTGATTGTGTGAATGTATATGCATATTTCTGTGATGAGGCTGTGGCAGAAAATTTAAAGTTGTGTGGATATTACTGTCTATTCTGCATGGCTGTTAACAGCTCAGCAATTGTCTTTATGGTGAATTGTTATCTATACTCTGTTGTTGACATTCTAATCTGGACTGTAAAAACTTGAGTCTTATTGTGATTTCGTGTCATTTTATTTTCTAGGAGCCTCGAAATTAAATCTTGAATTGCATCATTTGCTATTTTGTCAATGTTGCAAACAACATCCTTCACTGCACAGTGGGTATCATCGGCAAACAGAAATATTTTATATTCACCTATAATGCCAGGAGGCATATCATTTATATAATAAGAAGCAGTGATGTTCCCTGGAATGACCCCCAAGGCATATCCTAATTAAGTTGCTTCTCTGGTGCATTCATTCTGAGCACTGCAGAGAATGACCTGCTGACTGTTATTGAAGTAGGAGATGAACTAATTGTGAGCTATTCCCCTCATTCCATAATAATATTTTGTAATCAACACATCTTCAGTTGCTAAGCTGCTTTTAAAAATGAACTGCATTTGACAGCAAATTACGTGGATTGAAATAATTAATTATCCTTGAATATACAGCTTTTTCAATAACTTGATCAAATAGCAGTGGCAGTCTACAGTTGCCCACATTATATCCCTTATTTGTTTCTTCTAAAGTGGCTTCACCACAAAGTACTTTAAAGAGTCCAGAAATTGACCATTCCCAAAAGAAAAAAAAAATACTATTATGGCTAATTGCTGGGCTAAAATATCATAACCTGGCAAGAAAATTAATATAAGGGGGGAGGGGCAAATAAAAAAAAAAACCACTGCCATTTTTGAACAATAAACAATGAAAATTCCCAGGAGGATTCAACTATATTTTTGTGAAGGATAGGTCGTTACTCACCACAGAGACATCTGATGAGCCATGGAAAGACACAAATAATAGAGAGAGAGAGGGGGGGGGGGGGGAACACCTGTAAAGCTTAAGGGCAATGCAGTCCTTATCAGTTGGAGAAACACACACACACTCTCATACGTCTGCCATCTCCGGCCTCTGCGGCCCGTCTGTGGGACTCAGCACAGCTAAGGTGAGATCAATCAGTGGTGGGGGTGAGAAAGTGGCAAGGAGAGGGAAGTAGGAGGGGAGGGGACGATGCACGGCAGGGGTTGGGAATAAGTCAGTGCTGTCTGAAGGATATGGTGGAAGGAAGGGAAGGTGTGGAATGTGTGGTGAGATGGGAGACGTACATAAGGATAGAGTGGCGCAGGGAAGGGTAGTGAGGGCAGGAACTAGTGAAGATTTAGGCCTGGGGGATTGGGGGAGCATAGTATATATTGTAGGAAGAGTTCCCAGCTGCACAATTCAACAAAGCTGAAATTAGTGGATAGGATCCATATGCCTCAGGCTGTGTAGCAATCATTATGCAGGGCTGCATGCTCTGCAACAGGATGGTCCAGCTGTCTCATGGCCACAGTTTGACGATGGCCATTCATTCGGATAGACAGCCTGTTGCTAGTCATGCCCATGTAGAAAGCTTCATAGTAGATGCAGCTCAGTTTGTAGATAACATGACTGCTTTAACAGTTTCCCTGCCCTTTATGGAATAGGAAATGCATGTGATGGGACTGGATTAGGTGGTGGTGGTGGTGGTGGTGGGATGGTGGATAGGACAGGTTTTACATCTAGGTCTATTGCAGGGGTATGAGCCTTGGGCAAGTACTTGGGAGCAGGGATGCCTTTGAAGGCATCACCTACAAATAAATTTGTGGCATAGTGATAGGTACCCATGTTGCATCTTCCTGTGCCAACTTGCACTCATGGGCCATCTAGAGGAATCCATCCTGACTACCCATAATCCCAAACCCTTCCATCTGATTCAGATTCATTGATTATATCTTCCTAATCTGGACTGAAGGTGTGAACACACTATCGACATTCAGGCACCTCAACACCTTCTCGACAGTTCACTTCACATGGCCGTACACAACACAACAAGCCACCTTCCTCGGCATTGACCTAAACCTCGAAGATGGCCTTATGAGTACCTCCGTCCACATCAAACGTACGAACCATCAACAATACCTCCATTTTGACAGCTACCACCCATTCCACACCAAAAAGTCACTTCCATACAGTCCAGCCGCTCATGATCGTCACTTCTGCAGTGACAAGTACTCCCTCAAAAAATATGCCTAACACCTCACTGAGGCCTTCACTGACCACAATTAACTTCCAGACCTTGTTCAGAAACAGATCTCACGGACCTTGTCTGTTCAGTCACCCACCAGCTCCACCACACCCACCGTCCGGTCACAAAGGAGCACCCCTCTTGTGACCCAGTACCACCTGGAACTGGAAACCACATTCTCTCTTAGGGTTTTGCCTGCCCTGAAGTGAAATACCCTACCTGATGTCCTCCCCACCCTCCCAACAGTGGTATTCTGTCACTGACCAAACCTACATAATATCCTTATCCATTCCTACTCCATCCCTGCTCCCAACCCATTACCTCATGGCTCATATCCCTACAATAGAACCAGATGCAAAACCTGTCCTATCCACCATCCCACCACCACCTACTCCAGTCCCATCACATGCATTTCCTATCTCACAAAAGGCCAGGGAGTTCCTGCTCCCACCACCCTCTCTCCTCCCCTTCTCTGAACTCAATCTGTGTACTCTTTCTTGCAGTAATTTACACAAATTAAGATTTAAAGTGCCACAAACAACTAATCTTTTGTACATCCTATTAACTGAGAAACCTTTTTAGCTTGAGCAGAAATGTTTTAATCGGAGTTGGGACGGGGCTGTGTGACATGTCATGTCTTGATCAGATGTGTCTTATGATGTCATGAAGCCTCTGTGGTGAATCATGTTGTGATGGGACATCATGTCATTTTGTGCTGCATGTTGTGTTATAATGCAACACAATTTATTACAAGTTGTGTCCTGTCTCATATCACATAATTTATTTTAATTTTATGCATTATCATAAGTAAAGAAACATGATACATGACACATGGCATGATGTTGTTTGTTGATACAACCCTCTCAGAGCTCTTTGTGCTAGCGAATTAGGGTTACTCATAAGAAATTTGGAATTATGTGTAATTTTTTATATTTTTATGTATTTATTTCAATGTGTGTGAAACTGCCAGATATGCCGAGAAACTAGTTTTTCTTTCACATCTTTGAATCTAGCCAGGACATATTCTCTGTTCTGTGATAGGAGGAACATATTTCATTATGGCTAGTAAAATTTTCAGTATATTGTACAGGAATTTTATCGAGTACATGTCTTGTAACTTGTTTTCCTTAAATTGTGGTGACCAGTTTATTTGGCCATGTTCAGTTACTTTATATTTCCCTCCTCCTAATCTTACATTTCTTGTGTCATTATTAGTTACCTCGTTTTGTAAACTGTAGTATTTTGTAGTGTGAAAATTTATTTATTGTGATTGTTGGTGTCTGAAATTTCCGTTTATTTTAAGGTGTAACAACAACTGCTATTGACATGATACACAACAAGGAGTCACCTGTAAGGAGAAAAGTTCTGAAGGATCAACCCTGGATAAGACGGAATCCACGTGCGTTTGTTGGTATAGTGACTGGCGCTTTTCTCCTGTCATTCTTCAGTCGACCATTGTATGATATTTTTCTTAGAGATTCTGAACTTAAACCAGTGGAATCTCCCAAAATAGCCAAATAAATGTGTCTATCAGTAAGTACTTGTATGTATGTTTTATTACACTTATTACCTCATTGAATTCTTGAATTCACATTATAAATTGACTGAAATATATTCCACTTCCTTATAATATCGTTGTTTTTTTCTAAATTTTTTGGTTGTCGGGAGGGGGGGGGGGGGGGGGAGAGAGAGAGAGAGAGAGAGAGAGAGAGAGAGAGAGAGAGAGAGATTGGGGGAGGGTGGAGCTGAATGAAACTTCAGTGATTGGGCAAGAATTGCTGATGGGTAGATGGAGTGAGAAAAGTTGCAGAAATGGGAGTGAAGGTGCAGATATGGTTAGGAACCATAAGAGATTTAGACCAAATGGATTGTCGAACCTTAGCGTATTGTTAAAAGGAAATTTCAGCCTACACCATTCAGTGAATTTTTGTGTTAGGGTACAGGATCCAGATTCAGTAAGTTGTGAAACAACCATTGTAGTAATTTTTTTGTGCTCACCAGTATTTTCTCCAACCATTGGTGTTTTAGCCTTGGATTCAATCTGATGGTGATTTTTCATCTGGCTGGACATGTTGCATGGTGATGTCTACATAAAAAGCTTTGTTGCTGCAGAGTAGATATAAATATGTTGCTTATAAGTAGAGGCACCTGTTTGTGGTGAAAATTTTTGCTCAATATCGTCATTTTTTAAAATCTATTTCGGTATATTTTTCGCTACTTTCATTTTATTTTGTCAATAATTTCGCTAATTTTATTTTCACTTTTTAACAAATAAAAACTAAAGCAAAAATCACTTATAGCCTCATTGTAGTGTAAGACCTTTTATTTTATTCAGAAAACATGGGAATTTGACATAGATCGAGACCCACAATTAAAAAAAAAAGGTTTGAGAAACACTTATCCTGATACTTATACAAGTTTTACTGACCTAAGTAATTTACATAAGTGTTTCTAACACCACCAAGATAATTGCTTCTCAGAAGCCAAGCCGCACTTAAAAACGAAAAATATAGATAATTGAAATGTAGCCTACAATGCGGCCTTTCCTTTGTGATTTGCACACTTAAATAACTATTAAATCGCAAACAATGACAGCCGTGAGAAATAAGTATATCTATTAACTCGTTTCTCTGCACATTTATTCTCAGTAGCGTCTGCATTGTGCATGTAATTATTAGGGAATACTGTATATGAGGACTTATCGTGTGTGTGTGTGTGTGTGTGTGTGTGTGTGTGTGTGTGCGCGTGCAAGACGGCAGCAGTCCCTCATTATTGAGACAAAAATAAGACGTAAAATCTAGTATAGTTGTGAAAACTATGTTTCGTTTTTAATCTTTGGAGAGAAAATCATATATATGTCTTGAGCACTGAAACGATTAGCATATATTTACGTATAGAGCAGTGAAAGGCTCAAAATATTTTGGAGCTACACGCAACAATCCCACTGCAGCTTCCTTTAAAATCCCTTATCTTCTGTTCTCTGGCAATTTCGTCTGTTTTCACCCATATAATACATGCATCAGCGCGATTAAATGTCATCTCCACGAAAGAAATTACTTTTCTCTTAAACTTCGCGTTGTATGCTTCTTCGTGATTGGATACAAGGTAGCAAGCACGAAAGTTCAAAAGCAGTTTGCAAACACTGCAACAAAGGGTGGAGTCCAGAATGTAAGCCATTCACGAAAACTATTTATGGTGGCATCTAGCAGTATTTTTTGGAACTACCATTCACAAAACTAATTTATGGCAGCGTATTGCGGCATTTTACGTAACATGTATTCGCGTAAATATGGTTTGTTCATCCACTCTATGAGGTTCAGATGATCGACTATTTCCAAGGGGATATTTGCCTCGTGTTGTTGATAACACGAATTCTTTCTTGTCCACTTTCGCTCGTTTAGCTGCTGCATTGATGTCCGTAAGTGTAACTTGTCTCTTGACACCTTTCAGCAGCACTTTCTCCTTGTTCTTATTGTGGGACGAACAGCTATTTATATGTTTTGGGCATGTGTCCTTTCTTTGCCATTCAATGCGCACATAGCTGTATTTGGATAGAAGTATTTTCCTTGATTTATGAAAAACGTAAAATCCATCTGATGCGAATTCTCTTTCACGATCAAAAACTGTTACGACAATGTTAATCTACCAAAACAAATCTCTGAAAGAACCAGCAATCAGAAACGATTATGACCACGTAGTACACAACCAGTCACCAGAGCAAATAAAGCACCGGAAACGGATTTCTTCACTGCACAGGAAATAAGGTTGGCAGGACTCGAAACGATATATATCAAATTGATGTAAAATTGACTGTAATTTACATCTCGAAATTCCGCCAGATTAGGTTTCAAAAAATTTCGTGGATTGTTTTTGCGATTTTTCGTAAATTTCAATGATTTCATGATTTTCCGCAAAAATTGTAAAACATTACAAAAATTTGACGCTTCGCGAAAACCAGGTGCCTCTACTTATAAGATGTGATAGCTGATACAGCTTTGGAATAGAATAGAAAGGTGGGTTTATGGAAGAGCACTTGCATGTATGTTTTACACAGAATGCTAATTTGATAGCTTCTTAGAAAGAGAATCCTCGTACTTTAAACCATTTACTAACAACATATTAGTATCTTAAATCTGAAGGAAGAAAGAAAGATTAAGGTTATCAGAGACTGCTTAAATCTGAGTCATGTGCTAAGTGGTGTGAACGAGTTTCCTTATATATGAGAATTTTTGTCATTTTAAATATGCTCAGGCTAGGTAGGTGTGCTTTTAAAGCATCAAGTGTCAAGTCATCTTTCATATATATACAAGTGCAACAGTCTCCCTCTTCGAGTTTACATATATTTTGTGTTGCAGTCTTGAACATATAGCCACTATATTTTCCAATAAACAATATTTGCAACCTGAATAGTAGTATCTGGAGAATGTGTTTTGGTATAATGATTATGAGTATAGATTAGTGATTCTTAGCAAACACAGGCACAGATAGTATGAGCAAGAAAAATTACGATTGATAACTTCTGTATCTCTAGTGTTATTTCATGTTTGAGTCTGCACATCTTTACAGTACTGTGCTTACACAACTAGATGACACAAAAAGATGAAAATACGGGAATTCACACCCTTAATGTTATTTTCGCATTGAATTATTATACATATTATTTACATTGATTTGTAGATCTTTCATTTCACATTTGGCTGTTGTGGCAAGGACATATTCACCAGCTTAAAAATAAGCATTAGTTGAAATTCAACACACTCAACTGATTCAGGCATAAATTCTGGGGTCTGTACTTTCCAATACTCTGCATAAAACTCTTATCCTGTCTCAAATGGAATACAGGACTTTGGTCTGTGGATTAGCAACCCATTTGGCATCATTGCTTCTGGAACAAAGGCACTAAAGAGGAATCCAATGTTTAACAACAGTGGAAGGTCCAGTAAGGAATGTTAATAATGATAATAATATATATAGGGGACAACTCACTGTAAAGACGAACATCGAGCTGCCAACAGAACACTCATCCACACAATCACCCAGGCACACTCATCTACACACATCAGCCATCTCTGGCCGCCCAACACAGCCTGACTCACAGCAAGCGGAAGGGATGGGAGGGGGGAGGGGGAAGGAGTGTAGGAGGGGGGGGGGGAATTGGAGAGGGAAGATAAGGGTGGGGATCTGACAAGCAGAGACAATGTCAGTGTTTGATTGGTGTGTTATGGACTCTCTTTTGGTAGAGGGTAACATCATTTCACATTTGGCTTGGGATACTATATTATGGACAAACTGGGGACTTTTCGACAGTCTACCTATTACTAATTGATGTAGCCCCCCCTCCCCCTGACTTATCCTTCAGACCAAAGTACATACCTGCATTTTGATCTTTGTTACTCTGTTTTGGCAACACCACCTAGAGACAAGGCCTCACAACAGGCCGTGCTACGTCACACTGACCAGGCCGCGGCTGCAAGCCAAATGACTGGCCGCTGGGGCACACCCACTGCCTCGTGGCGGGCAGCCACTAAACTGGCGGCCGCGGCCTGGTCAGTGTGACGTAGCACGGCCTGTTGTGAGGCCTTGTCTTCTAGGTGGTGATGGTTTTGGGGGATTTTTCCTGATGCAAAAATCATTAATCGTTATTTAAATGTTTTACTCCACTCAGGAAGCCATCTTATGACGTAGTGTTGATATTGCAATTATCCCTCACCTAGCCCTCCCCTCTTTTCCATCTTAGTCTCAAATGGCACATGGGAAGAAATTGTTGATACTCCTCTACATTGATTTCTCAGATTTTCTGATTGAGTTCATTTGGCAAAATATGTGTGAAAGATATAAGTCATCCAGCTTATTCCAGAATGTACACTCTCAGTATTTCAGTAGTAAACTAGAGTAAAAACAACTAGCAGGAATAGTGGATGAATGGAAAATACAGAAAATGCAGTTAAGAAAGCAGCTGAAGAGGAAAGAAAGAGGAGGAAGAAAGGGTGAAAAATTTGGACTCAATAATTAAACAAAGTTATAAAGAATAAACAATGCTTATTTTATTATCTCAATGAACCATTGGAGGGGAATCCTTAGATTTATGAACAAGAGAGAAATGTAGTAAATCAAGCAACAAAGAGAGTCCATCAAGAATCTTGAATCTTGAGATAGGTTTATAAGTATTGTAGAAGACAATATTCACGGAAGAAAAATGATAGCTTGTAAAACAATGAAAATGCCCAATCAAGATGAAAGAAGAATTTACACACAAAAATAACATCCAACAAACAAAATGGATTGTGTATTATAAGAACTTGTGGTATGAAGAAAAGAAAAAAAAAATGCTCCACAAAAAATATATGAACTCAGATAGCCCCTCATCTCTATAAATAATAGATAACTAACTGCTGATAGGAATGGAATAAATACTGAATTGTTCAAATATGGAGGCACCCTGCTACAAAAAAAGACTTCTACATTTATGTAATAAGTGCTGAATAAATAGAGCTATTCTGGAAGTATGGTCACAACTAAGAAGCCATATATCTCTGCTTAAAAGGGGGGGGGGGGCAGTAATTTGTAGAACAATAGAGGTATCAGCCTACTGAACACCGGATACATAGTCTATGAAAGAGTAGTAAACAATAGGTTAAAGATTATAGCTGAGAATTTGATAGGTGAAGTACAAATAAGATTTCAGAGGAGTAGATCAACAGAAGATGGAGTTTTTACAATTACACAGATATTTGAAGAACAGAGAGTATAATGGGGAAACCCATTTGGCATTCATTGACTTTATTGAAGCACTTGGTAATGTAGGCAGAGAGAAACTTTGGAGAATGGTGATGAAAAGAGGATAGCCACAAGAGCTTTACAATGTTTTAAAGAGCCTGTACAAACACATGATTGTAATTCTGGTTATACAGGGGGTGGACAAACAACACCATGCAGTATACTACATCTTGTTACAAGTTGGCACCTCTGTTAATACTGAGACCTGACTGCAGTGCATAATTGATCCACAAAGTCTTAGACATTGCCTTGCAGTATATTATACTTTTTGTTATGCGATGCTCAACAGAAATTATTGGGAAATATATAATCTTTGATTTCCAGCAAGGCCAACTCGTTAGTCTGTAGTTACTGGTAGCATCTGTGACGAAAATGACTTCACCGTTGAAGATTTCCGCTCCAACAGTATCCTTGATAATGGCAGTATAAATAGTATAACATGAGCTTAACTTCACAGAAGGGGTGCAGTTGCTAAACCCTTAATAACAGAAGTCAGTGCAATTCTGTAAAAGAAGTTGTGCCATGATCATAAAACATGGTCACTTGATGACTGGGAGTATGAGGTATGGTCCAAGGAATCGTCATTTGCATTGGTTCTTACAAACAGCTAGGTTTATTTACTGAAAGCCCCAAAAGAAGCTTTCAATATGACATGCTTGCTTTTTATTTTTAAGTATGGGAGAGGTTTCATCATGATTTGAGTATCTGTATTGCAGTATTAATCTGTTTCTATTATTAACCTCAAGAATCGGATAACTGTTTGTACTACAGCACTTTAGTTGTTAAGTGTAATGATTAAACTGTGGCAAAGTTCATGATGATAGGATTAATAGAAATGTGCAGGAATTTAGAATAGGAACAGCTTGAAACTTGTAATCAACTTGGGCTTGCAGTTAAAAAAGTTCTAAAAGACAAAATTTCCAAGATACATAGCTGACAAAGAAGACAAATAGTACACCTTGAAAGGCGACTTTGATTTTGATCTGAAGATGGCATACATCTGTTGGGAGATAATAGATGTACTGATAATGGTTTCAACGTCATCACTCCGGATAGTGTAGTGACATTGCTGCCAGAGAGCCATCTTTGTGTATCCTTTAGTGGGAATGTTTATAGCCATCAGGCTCAATCTGATATCAACAAGGGAAGCAAACACCTGCCATGTCACAGTGCTGCACTTGTAGTTCTACAGCCAATGAGTGTCTTTCAAAGGTTTCAAATTGTGGCCTTCCCAGCTGCAGTTGGTCCTTTCAGGGAATTGTTGCACCTGTTTGATGTGCTGTGTCAATTGTGCAGCTATACTGGTTGGATGTTCACTTGAACAAGGTTCTAGATGTCCACAGAGCACACAAGTCCGCCAAGATTGCTATAGCGTGAGGGCAGTAGTGGCAGATCGTACAGCTACCACAGTACAGATATGAGGTTTTGTGAGCTCAGAAGTGCCAACAAAAACTGTTGCCAAGTGGTTACTAGCACACACACCTGTAGACTGTCTACTCACACCACTGCATCAACATGTGTGGCTTGACTACTGTGGTCAGAGGTTCACTTGGGAGATGGAATGGCATGCCATGATCATTTACATTGAAAGCAGTCTCTTTGCCTGTATGCATGTAATAGTCATTTGCATGTACGATGTAGACCTCACAGGTGCTTTCTCTAGAGTGCAATTGTCCAAGACAAACTGGCAAGGCCTGGGGTGTGACAAGCTATGACAGTCCTTCATTTGTGTTTGAGGAGGGAATGCTGACCAGCACTCAGTATGTGCAGACCCACTCTTTAGGCAGTCTTACAATAGGCGGTGATGTGTTGTTCCAATAGCATAGTGCTCGTCTGCACATATTACATGTGAAACTCTATGTACTCCGCAAGATGTTTAGCAACTTCTCTGGCTAGCATGATCTTACGACTTGTTTGCAATCAAGCATGCGTGGCATATGATGGAATGACAATTGATACCCATGACTTGTGAATCCACAACTTTTGCAGAACTACATGAATAGATCTTGCAGACATGGAATAACACATCCCAAGACAGTATTCACCATTTGTATTGCTGTATAGGTGCCTGAATCAGCACCTTTTTTGCTGCTCACGGAGGCTACACAAGGTACTATTTTGGGCATTTCTACAGGGACCGACATTTGTTACCACTGTACTGCTTGAGCTGTTGATCTACAAATGTGATCATTTCATGTACTCCATATGTACTGTTTCACCAGTTAATCTTAAATGAATTTGAAACTCTTTAAGAGAGTGTACTAATTTTTGTGCCAATGTATTTACTTGAAAAATTTAAGTACATTATATTGTGACTGTGTATTTTGTAGTTAAATAATACCATTATCGGTATTTCAAGTAGTATAAATCTTCTTTCATGTATTCAATATTTTGGATGCTCTCTGTTTAAAAGGTCCACCTATTCCATGCCTTTGAAGAGAACAATGTTGATCTGAATCTCAAACTTGGATTACATAGTTCATCCTCTGAAGCCATAGGTGAATAAGAATACAGAATAAAAACTGCTTCCAAACACTTGGAATAAAATTCAACACATTGATGTAGTATATAGAAATTCAGAGGTTTATTTTAACCCACTAATGTTACTACACTGAAGCAATACATTCATGTTTGGAGTTGACAACTTCTTAACAACTGAAAAAAAGACTAACTCCTCTTACATTAACAAAAACAACTGAACAGTCATAATCACAGAGAACACTTTTCAGATTTCGCTTTTCCCTGGAGATCCAGCTTTTGCTCTGAAGCTCTGACACTAGGAAAGTAGTTGCTCTGGCGTCAGGAACCTGGATATACAGAGTTTCCAAAGCAATGTTTGGCCTCAGAACTCTAGATATCCACAGCTATTTGAGATTCTTTGGGCCTATTTGTGACGTGTAGTGTAACTCATTACACTAAAACGTACAATACACATAGAAATAACAACTCTGTAAGTTTTAAACATACAACAATATTAGTACTTATGTTCCAAAATAAAGAGGGATAAATGGGTTACTGCTGTATCATTGTAAGCAGTCAGTGGGTGATTTTTCTCTTGGTCATATACAAGGAGCCTTTAAAAGGAAATGGCATGCGTATACAACAATTCACTTCAAGCCAAGATTGCATACAGACTCCACTAGCTTAGAGAAACAAGAAAATGTACAGTGCTTTGTGAAAGTATCTACTCGAGTCTAGCTTTGGATGTTAGTCAACAACTGCTGACATGAGCTATTTCTGATCACGAAATCGAAATATTGAAACTTCATGGAGGGGTTGAAACAAATTCAACGACAAAGTTAAAAATTTGTGTTGGGCTGGGATTCGAAGCCAGATTCTTTGCTTCTGACCAGTGGTCGCCCTAACCAATTAGGCTATCCCGGCACGCCTTCCTTCCAAGACAAATTCTCAACTTTTATCCCCATGCCCATTGATTCTTCTTGCTTGCAGCTTATACTGGTTCCTGAAAGGGGTCAAGCATTCGAATGTGTCCAGATTGAAATTGTCATTGCCTGTCGTGGCCATATTTACAACCAGCTGGTACCCGGTACATTGCTGCCGCAGAAGAAATAATTGTGCAAATAATGTTTGAAATTTGAGTGTGTCCCTTCCTCTGTCCGATTCCTTCTCCCCCTTCCTCTGTTCATCTCATTTCACCTGTCTGTCGCCATCTCCCTTCTATCATTCTCCTCCTCCCCTCTCCGTCCGTCTCCTCCTCCCTTTCTGTCCTCCTATACATGAAAACATACATACATAAATATGTGCCAGGTTTTATGGTGACTGGTCAAACAGTGTCAAAGTCGCAAGATACTCTCCACCATGCAAAATTCACTGGCTTGCGCATTATACTCATAAAAATCTTCTTCATGAAAACATACATTTACGTGCTGACTTTCTTGGTGCCCAGTCAAACAATTTGGATATTTGTTGTAAAGTACCCTCCGCCATGCACCTACTGAGGTTTACGATAGGTAGCCCATTTATTAATTTGGGGTATAAGCTGTCTTCATTCCACATGTCACTCAGTTCTGTCCAGCCGTTTCAACGCGAAGAGAAACAAACGTGTTAACCCCTAACCTCCTTGGTTAACCCACTGTGAGGTGCCCTCCACCACGCACCATATGGTGGCTTGCAAAAGATAGCTCATGTATTAATCATAGTATAGGCTACCTCTGTTCCAAATTTCATTCATATCCGTCCAGCTGTTTCAGCACGAAGTCATAACAAACTAATTATAAAGCATTCTCCTCCATGCACCATACAAAGTTAATTTTAGTGTGCCTATAACCATCATGCGAGTGCATGCAATGAGTTGATTAAGTTATTGCAATCAGATGTGCAGTATGGCCATGCATAAAACACGAACCAAAAGGCAAATGAACATTAATTTTTATATGTTAGATTTATGTATTTACTAGCTGAAAACCCGGCGATGCCTGGGTATTTATTTATTTGAGTCTTGAGTTAGTACTTTTCCTATCCTTTCTCTCACTGTCCCTCTCCTCTTTTCTAAAAACATATTACATTTATAGAGAATATATAAGAAATTAGGCTGTCTTGCATAAAGTACAAAATTTCAAATTCAGTATTTGAACAAACAAAGATAGAAATCAAAATACAAATGAGATGTAATATTCATTTAATTCACAGCATGACTGTAAATGACACCGAGCGAGGTGATGCAGTGGTAAAACACTGCACATGCATTCGAGAGGATGGTGGTTCAGACCAGCCTTCAGCCATCCAGATTTATGTTTTTCATGTTTTCCCTAAATCTCTCCAGGCAAATGCCGGAGTGGTTCCTTTCAAATGGCACAGCCGATTTTCTTCCCCATCCTTACCCTAACAATCTGAGCCTAAGCTTCGCCTCTAATGGCCACGCTGTTGATGGGGCGTTAAACATACTAATCTACCTTCCTTGATTCCTTCCTGACTACAAACAATATTTCTTGTGACTTGTCCAGGATCTAATATGAATATTTTCTGTGGTGAGCCCATCCGTGAGCAAGTGAAATAAAGCTGTCTGTTTGAGAAACATGGAGATTTCAAATACAATTTACAGTATTGAGTAGATTGCCCTGTGATTTATTAATCATAATAGAAAATGCAAGCAGAGACGGAGTGGCGGAGCGCATTGAAGCTCTATGCTACGACGCGCGAGGCCGTTCCCTGTTGGAGATTTGAATCCTCCCTCAGGCAGGGATGTTTGTGTTGTCTTTAGTATAAGTTAGTTTATAAGTGGTTTGTAAGTTTAGGGATTTTTTGAACCCATGAACATTTGAACATGTAAACATTTGAGAAAACGAAAGTTTCACTGCAGTCTTTTAAAGTTAAAAGCCACATCTGTCTGAAATAATGGGTATTTGTCTGATGTACACTGTTTCATTCTCTTCCTTTCCTTGTAGCTCAATTGAAGTCTATTGCTTCTTCGTACACCGGTATGTGCTTCACAGTTCAAAGTTCTCAACAGCACTGTCATCTTTCAGGAATTTCCTTAAGCTCACTGGAATACAGGATGTCTCAGTAATAAATAAGAAATGTAATTAAAACTCACCGCAAAGACGTGGCGACGAGCTGCGACAGGCACATACAAAAGACACACACATACAACACATTGAGCTATCAGCCATGGCCTTCTTCAGAAAATAGAGCACTCACGCAATCACACAGGCGCACACAACACAGTCATACAACCATCACCTCCGACTGCCCCACTTCGAATCACCTGGACGGAGTGGTTCCTTTCAAATGGCACAGCCGATTTTCTTCCCCATCCTTACCCTAACAACCTGAACTTTCCATTATTATATAAATGTAATTAAAAGTGATGCCTGATGTGAAAAGTTTTTACCAATCGCAGTATATGTGATCTCACATTTACTGAGTTATATGTTGTGAAATTGTATAATTGTTCAGGTATAAATTCATTTGTATAAGTTCTGTATGTCTGAAAAATTTTGCGAATGTAATTAGTAGTTCAGAATTAATAGAATCTCATAAACTTTGAAGATTTGAATGTGTTCCTTGATTCTTTTTTGAGGTTCTGTTTTGCATTGCTCCCCACAGACTTTCGAAAATGTATGTAGCATTTGGTGAGACATAATCTCCACATTTGACTTTGGCACAGTCAAGTTGGCATTTTGAGTGGAGTATTGATCTGAACTGTTTAGAGTGTTGTTTTAGAGAGAGAGAGACAATTTATTGCAAAGTTCAAAAGTGTTGTACAAATACTGATTTTTAAAATTATATACAGCTTCATTACAAACGGTAAAAATTCATTTTTGTTGTAGTTCCTGTGTCCTCTGAATTTAATAGAGATTAGGGACATTCTATTTCAGTTTCCCCAAGGTGAATTGGGGACTAGCTGACTGAAAATTAAGAGCAGTGTGCTTTCTATTGCTTTCTGGCTGCTCTTTTACTTTTTAGGCTTTTGAGCAGCCAAAATTATGTAGAGCAACAAGTGCTAACCGAAGGAAACAACCCGCCGCCCCACAAATATTTTGTTTTTCCACATTAGCTAAGTTTCTCTCTTTGATTGCAAATTGGCTATCGTTTAAATGTCTCTCAGGATGAGTTTCTCAGTTTTGCATGTGAATTTATATTACAAGCACAGTAATGTACTTCTCTTTCTAGTGAAAAAGTATGAATAAAACTAGAAACATGAAGACAAAGAACTGCCATATATTACAGTAATAAGGGGAACAGAATTGTTTAAGAAAAAGTATTCTGCCAATTGTAATATGTGGAAGAGGAATACTGTGCTCAGCAGTGCTTGTACTGAACAGCTTTTAATATCAAGTCTTTAGAATAATTATAGTGTGTTGTACTACAGCGCCAGTTACTTGAGAGAGAGAGAGAGAGAGAGAGAGAGAGAGAGAGAGAGAGAGAGAGAGAGAGTGTGTAATAAGTCCATTTTCTGTTGCAGCACTGGGCACAATGGAAGCGGTGCAAGCAGCTCGTTCTCGACTAAGGAAATACCCCTTGCTTCTTTCAAAGTGCAGCGCTGAAGCAAGTCTGTATGCCACGTGTGTGCTGAGTAGAGACAACATTAAACATTCTGAATGTGAACATGAATTCAGGAAGTTGACTACTTGTCTTCAGAAAGCTGCACAGGAAGCAGGGACCCGGCTGTAGAAAAAGCATGTACATAAATTGTAGATAAATGAGTAGTTCTCTTCCTTACAATTTTGCAAGAACATGATGTAAATCTAAAATTGTATCAAGAGATAATAACAAGCAGTGAAAACAATGGCAGTGTTCAGCATTTCTTTACATTGCTTAATTGGATTTTTTATAAGGCTGTTACTTGTAGTGTACAGTGAAGTACATGACAAACTCTATGTTGTCCAGTATACGGATATTGATTACCATGTCTTCACAGATGCTGCACATCATATAGTTTCAGGACGATCCCCATACGATAGACATACCTACCGATATACACCTCTGTTAGCAACGTTTTTAGTGCCAAATGTCATGTTACATCAAGCATTTGGAAAAGTTTTGTTTTCAATTATTGATGTCTGTGTTGCGTACATCATTTACCGACTGATTCTGACTAAGGGATCCACTCAAAAAATTTCTGTTAATTGTGCGCTAATGTGGTTATACAATCCATTTCCCATAATTATTTGTACTAGGGGGAATGCTGATGCAATTTCAGCTGCTCTGGTGTTGGCATCTTTATTATATGTGCAGAAGGGTTGTAGCGCTATGACTGGCATAATTCATGCAATTGCAACTCACGTTAGACTGTATCCTCTTGTATTTACATTACCAATTTATTTAGCTGTAAAGGGTGATTCTTTGGTATCTTCAGAAGATAAGCGGATGTCTATAGGTAAAGTATTTTCATTGCTTTTCCCAGATAGACAACAGTTGAAATTTGCTGTTTCTTTTGTTGTTACATTAACAGTAACAACATTATTCTTCTACTGGTTATATGGTTACCAATTCCTATATGAAAGTTTTTTATACCATATTGCTCGTCGTGATACACGTCATAATTTTTCAGTCTATTTTTATATGTTGTACTTGACTTCCGATATACCACTTCCATTATGGCAAAGAATTTTTGTGATTTTTCCACAACTTGTATTGTTGATGGTGCTTTCATTTGCATATGGATCTAGGAAAGACCTTGATTTTTGTGTTCTGACCCAGGCAGTTGTGATGGTAACATATAATACTGTTGTTACATCACAATATTTTATATGGTTCCTATCAGTTTTACCTATCTGCATGCCCTTCATATCAATACCAAGCAAACAGGCTGTTACTTTTTTTATCCTATGGATATCAGCACAAATTGCATGGCTTCTTCCAGCATATTTGCTAGAGTTTCAGGGTCGTGACACATTTATTTACATTTGGCTTCAAAGTATTGCATTTTTCTCGATAAATATTACTGTTCTAGTAAGACTTATACAAACATACAAAGCCACATGTCATAAAAAAGTGAAAAGTAATTAATGTCAATAAATGGCCAACTCATTAAATTGTAGTTATCTTTCTTACAATACCCAAAAAGTACACACTAGAAGATCACAGATTTTTAGGCTCTCTTATTCGTTGTTGAATAATGGAGGAAAAATACTTGAGTCAGATTCAAAAGGATGAGAATTCCAATGTGCTACTTACATAAACTTTTTTGATGATGATAAGTTGTGTTAATGCAATTGATGCTAAACTTGGCACAAGGAATTAAATGATAATGTTTTCATCTTAATTAATTAAATTATTTGAGGAAATAGTTCTCAAAAATAATAATTGGGACAGAGTTTGTTAAGAGATTAGATACTTATACAGGAAAGTATCAGATTTTGTTGTTGTTTTGTTGTTACCCACAACAAGAAATACAGAACTGTTGCAAAAGAAAGAAAGAGGGGAAAAAACCTAGGGTTACTGCTGGATGCACGTATTTGTGATGCAAAGGACAAAATAACAGCAATTGATTTCTTCCCTACTTCAAATTTTATAAGCACATTATTGTTTGAAATAAGCTGTATTAGATAGTATGAAGAACTTTTTATTCATTAATTTGGGATTGATTCTGTGTATGTTGGAACTATGGGCGTCCAAGAACTCATGTTCAGTGACTTAATATTTTTGTTTCATCCCAGTGGAGTTCTTGCAGGTCTTGGCGTAATGCAGCTGTCAGACTGAAGCTCATATAAAGCATTCATCAACTTTTTCTTGAATATACATTTGAAAGCTGAATAATATTAGATCCATAAGCATAGGCAAAATTATTTTAAAATGAAAACTGGAGAATGAGTGTATTGTTTTGGCACAATGTAATATCATTTTATATTTTGCATATACTTGAAAAGTGTTAGGATTATAGTTTAATATGTCTAGATTCATATTCATTTGTAATAAAAGTAACTCCCTGATTTGTAAAATAAAGGTAAACATTGCTTTAAAAATTGTAATTATATATTTTGAGATTATTAACATGTTATTTAGTTCCATATTGCAGGTTTGAAAGTCAGTATATTATGTCAACATTAACAGCAACAAGACTAAATGTCCTTCAGAGAGTATTTCTACAGGCAGCTGGATTGTACTTCATTGTTGTTTCACCTATAAAATGTATTTCGTAGTGTATTTAGTTAATACTATAACTTCATCTGTAGTTGTCATTGAGTTTACATCTGACTCAGTGACACTATTATTTCTTACCATAAAAGAAAGATAGTTATTTGAATGTAATGGATCATAATAATGTTACCAGAACTGAAGAATTTGTGAATTGTCTTAAAACCATTTTCATTAGATTGGGTTCTTTTAGCTTATGGAATAATATGCTAAGTGTGCCTACTAGACTTTTCCTTTCACTGACCAGTGAAAGTACCATATAGTTTACATCATGTTTTGCAAAACATATGTGTAGTATAATGTCACAATCAACAATTGTGTTAATAAATTTGGCATACTATGTGATAACTTCATGCTGTTAATGGGATAGGCTGACTTGAAAGGCATCCACACAGGATAATTATGGTTTATCATTAATATAGATAACATTTTTCCACATGCAAGAAGACTACTCTGGTACTGTCCTCTTCAACATTGTAAATATGGTAAGCATTCAGTCTAAAGTATATAAAGTATATGCAGGATTTCTGCTTATAATGGAGTTTCTAAGATTACTATTGTAAAATTTCGTACAAAAATTGCATCTTTTTCCATCTTAATCTAGCATTAAAAATTTTGCTGGAAACATTTGTTTACTATCTGTGATTGATAAACAGTCTGTCAGTAATGGAGGATATATAACAACTCACCGTAAAGAGGCTCACGGAGCTACTGATAGACACGAAAATAGATAATCATATTCACACAAATTAAATTTTCAGCCGTGGCCTTCGTCAGAAAAAGAAACACATACATTCACGCAATCACTCAGACAACTATACACACATAACTATCATGTTCGGCCACTCCAGCAATTAAAGGGTCTTTAACATTTTGTATGTTCCAGCTCAAATTTTTCCATTTTAGTTATATACAGCTAATAGTGGAGGAACACTTACAGTATTGGGAGATAAAAATAGTGACTCTTGTTATTTTTATCTTAATTTAAAATTATTTGAAATAACTGCTCACAATAACTTTCATATGCTACCTCAAATTATGAATCGGATACTAAAATTTTGGAAGGGACAGATTGCTACTCAGCACAGAGATGTCTGATGAGCCGCAGATAGGTACACACAACACAATAAAATAAATAAATAAAATGAAGCTTTCAGCTGTTAAGCCTTCATCTGCCACAGAGAACTCGCACGTTGGATACTTTTAGGTATTTGCATTGTTTGAATCAGAAACTAAAAATTTATTATTACAGCTGCATGTAGCACTTCTTCTGAGATTCAGTATAGACACAGTTATTGCAACCAAAAAAAAAAGTGGTTTGGTGCTACATTGTCCATTGAAACACGTTATTCGTAAAAACAACTTTACAAGCCAGCAAGTAATAGTTGTGTCTGTAACATTTCACAAGCCACATGTGCCTCCTGGAGATGCTAACAGTGAACAGTTTAGAGTTTGGAATATGTGGACTTCCTAAGTGCTTCCAGTCCTTTCTTTTTAAGAAAAGTATATGCTTCTGGAAACATTGTTACTTATGAGAGGTAAATGTGCATTACAGTGTGTTGGTCTCTCTCTCTCTCTCTCTCTCTCTCTCTCTCTCTCTCTCTCTCTCTCTCTCTCTCTCTCTCTCACACACACACACCTACCCATCCTCCTCCCCGCTGCTAAATGTTTCATCCCTTTCTCATGATCATACTTACAATAGTCTTCTCTGCCTCTTTCACTGTCTCCCTGCCATTGTGTTTGTCCCATTCTTTTTCTTTAATGTAACTGCCGTCTGTTTCTTTCTCACAGTCTGCTGACTAATCCCTTCAGTCACCTTTGTATACTCTCAGCATGTTGCTACGGGTGGGTTAGGGGAGGGATGATGGAAGGAAAAACCTTTTTCGCTACCATACCATTCTTAGTGAAGTTAGTGGACAGGGAAGAAGGAACATCTTAATTTTTCTGTTTTTGAACTGATTTCTCATATTTTTTTTTGCGATGATCATGTGTCCCTATGTAGCTGGTTGCTAACAAAATATGTTCACATTCGGAAGAGAAAATTGGTGAAAGAAAGTTCTCAAATCTCATCACAACAAATAATGCCTTTCTTTTAATGATATCCGTCCCAAGTCTTGCATCATTTCCATCACACTCTCACCCCTATATCACTATAATACAAAACTAGCTGAGCTGCTGACAAACACAAAATAGATAATCACATTCACACAACTTTAAATTTTCAGCCATGGCCTTCGTCAGAAAAAGAAACACATACATTCACGCTACCACTCAGACAACTATACACAGACAACCATCATGTCCGGCTACTCCAGCGACACAATCATCTAGAAGGTGAATGAGGAGGGTAGTGGAGGAGGAAGGATGCTGGATAAGTGTGGGGATGGAAAGATTTCCATTGCATGATGGATTTCAAAGGCTTTGATTGTTGGGAATTTGAATTGCGGTGATGAATACAGTGAAGGGATGGGGTGGGAAAAGGTAAAAGGGAGGTGTAAAGGAATGGGGAGATTTGAAATGATAAGAATAAATATAAGAAAAACAAGGAAAAAATAAAGTCAGGAAAAGTAGATAATAATAAAAAGTAATTAATCAAGGGGATATTGTAAGTGGTGACGCATATTAGCAAGGAAGATATGAGATACAGAATAATGAGTGGGGAAGGAAAGGGAGGGGGGAGATGTTAAGCGTAGGCTGCCGGAATGGGAAGTTATCTTAGGTTGAGGCCAGGATGGTAGTAGAACTGTAGAATGTGTTGAAGGGGCAACTCCCATCTCCACAGTTCAGAAGAGGTGGTGGAGTGGAGGATCCAGATGACTTGGGTAGTGAAGCAGCCATTGAAATCCGGGTTGCTGGCTGCATGCTGTGCCACAGGGTGGTCGATCATATTTTTGCCACAGTTTAGCAGTGGCCATTCATTCTGGTGGACAGCTGGTTCGTCATACTGATACAAAATGCTGTGAAATGATTGCAGCAGAATGGCTGCTTTCACAGGTGGCCCGACTTCTGATGGGGTAGGATAAGCCTGTGACGGGACTGGAATTGGAAGTGCTGAGTGGTTGGATTGGGCAGGTTTTACATTAGGGTCTTCCACAGCGATATTATCCCTGTGATAATGGGTTGAGGTTGGGAGTGGCATAGGGATGGACTAGGATGTTGTGGAGATTGAGTGGGCAACAGAACAGCACATTAAGAGGGGTCAGAAGGATCTTTGGTAGGATATCTCTCATTTCTGGTCTTGATGACAGATAATCAAAGCCCTGACGAAGGATGTGATTAAGTTGTTCCAGTTCGGGGTGATATTGGGTGACAAGGCGGACACTTCGTTGTGACTGGTTGCTGGGGTTGGAAGGAGAATTGGTGGTGTGTGGGGATATGGTACGGGAAATCTGTTTGCGGACTAGGTCAGGAGGGTAATGTCTCTGTGAAGGCCTATGTGAGGCCTTCGGCATAATGGGGAAGGGACTTCTCATCACTGCGAATTTGCCGTCCGCAGGTGGCAAGGCTGTATGGGAGGGATTTTTTGATGTGGAATGGATGGCAACTATCATAGTGCAGGTACTGTTGGTAATTAGTAGGTTTAATGTGGATGGAGCTGTCATTGAGGTGGAGGATAACGTCCAGGAAGGTGACTTGCTGGGTTGAGAAGAACCAAGTGAAACTGATGGGGGAGAAGGAATTGAGGTTGTGAAGGATCGAGGATAGGGTGTCCTGGCCCTGAGTCCAAATCATGAAAATATCATCAATGAACCTGGACCAGACCAGGGGTTTGCGGTTTTGGGAAGCTAGGAAGGTTTCCTCAAGATGGCCCATAAACAGGTTGGCATAGGAGGGTGCCGTTCGGGTGCTCATGGCTGTGCCGGGATTTGTTTGTATACTACTCCTTCAAAGGAAAATTAATTGTTTGTTAGGATGTAATTGGTAAGGGTTATAAGGAATGAGGTATTGGGCTTGGAGTCTGAAGGATGTTGAGAAACTAGTGTTCAAGAGCAGCAAGACCATGGGCATATGGGATATTGGTGTATAGCGAAGTGGCATGAACAGTGACAAGTAAGGATCCTGGAGGTAAAGGGGTGGGGATGCTGGAGAGTCTGTGATGGAAGTGGTTGGTATCTTGGTTATTGGAGGCTAGGTTTTAAATAATTGGTTGGAGGTGCTGGTCAACAAGGGTTGAAATTCTTTCTGTGCTAGCACAGTAACCGGCCACAATTTGGTGTCCAGGTTTGTTAGGTTTTTGGATTTTTAGGAGCATATAAAATGTAGGTGTGCGGAGTGTTGTCAGGGTGAGGAGGGAGATGGATTCAAGGGGAAGGTTCTGGGAAGGGCCATAAGATTTTGGCACGGATTGTAGGTCATTTTGGACTTTTGGGATGGGGTCGTCATGACACAACCTGTAGCTGGAGGAATCTAAAACTTGACATACGCCTTCTATCACATAATCACTGTGATTCATTACAACAGTGGTGGAACCCTTGTCTGCAGATAGGATGATTACGTTGGGATCTGTTTTGAGGTAGTGTAAGGCTGTTCTTTCTTCTGCCGAAAGGTTGGTGTTCTTAGGAAGGCATTTGGGGATGGATGGTGGTGCCAAGTTGGATGTGAGGAATTCCTTGCAATGTGACCAGAGGGTGGCTAGGGTGTATGAGGGAGGGTCACGGTTGGATGGTGGTATGAACTGGGAGAGGGAAGGTTTAATGTTGGAATTACATTTGTTTTGACTGGAGGGATTGGTGGCAAAGTTTTTCCTCTGTAGGGATCGGCAGAAGGAGTTAAGGACTTTGAAAAGTCTGTGAAGTTGGGGGTTTTATTAGATTGGTTAACAACAGTATTCTGGGATTGTTCAGGCTTTGGGAAATGTGGATTGTTGCTGGGGAGTTTTGGGGGATGTGGCAAGTGGAAAAGTTCTGTGAAGCAAGTTGTAGGTGCTATGAGGAGTTCACAAGGAGGAACACTTTCGGTGGGATATGGGTGTCTAGTGGTGCTCCAAGGCAGCAGTAGGATGTCAGCAGGTTGGATAATTTATAAATATGGTGTCTGCAATGATCCTCCAACTCCTGGAATGCAAAGGATTCAGTTTGTGATATGGGATTTATGTACTGGGGATTGCACATTAGCAGTATCTTTCGGAGGCAGCAGAGGTGGTTCATGGATGCCTGTGCCATGGAGATGTGTTTTTGGAGTACTAGGTGTCTGAGGGACAAGGATTGGTGGAATCTGAAAAGATGGTTTTGTGAAAAGAGGAGTGGGATCCAGAGAAAGGAATTTTAATGGTTAGGCCATTGGGAGGGATTCCATGGTTCAATTTAAGTTGCTTGTAATTGTTATTCCCAGGTATTTAGTTGAATTTATGGCCTGTAGATTTGACTGATTTGTGGTGGAAATGAAGTTTAGTGGATTTCTTTCAGTGCTCATATGGATGACTTCACATTTTTCATTATACAGCATCAATTGCCAGTTGTTGAACCTTGCAGATAAATCATTTTGTACTTGCTTTTGATCTTGGGTTGACTTTATTAACTGATAAATGACAGCATCATCCACAAACAGTCTAAAGGGCTGCTTATACCATCTCTTAAATTGTTTATAAAGTTAAGGAATGGGAATGGTAGGGGCCCTATAACACTTCCCTGGGGATCACCAGATATTACTTCTGCTTTACTGATTGACTTTCTGTCAGTTACATCATACTTTGTCCTCTCTGACAGGAAATCAGGAATCAAATCAAGCAACTGTGGCAGTATTCCATAAGCAAGTAATTTGATTAGAAAATGCTTCTGAGGTAAAGTGTCAGAAGCCTTCCAAATCTAGAAAAATGCTATCGATTTGAGATACCTTGTCAATAGCACTCATCACTTCAAGTGAGTAAAGAGCTAGCTGTGTTTCACAAGAACGATACTTTCTGAATCCATGTTGACTATGGGTCAATAGATCATTTTCTTTGAGGTAGTTTATAATGTTTGAGAAAAGTATATGTCCAAGAATCCTGCTGCAAACTGACGTCAATGATACAGGTCTGTAATTTTGCGGATCACTCCTATTGCCTTTCTTAAATATTGAAATGATCTGTGCAGCTTTCCAGTCTGTGGGTATGGATCTTTTGATGAGCAAGTGGTTGTATGTGATAGCTAGGTATGGAGCTATTGCATCAGCATACTCTGAAAGAAACCGAATTTGTATGCATTCGGTACCGGAAGACTTACATCTGTTAAGTGAATTAAGTTGCTTTAATACTCCATGGATATCTGCTTCTGAATTACACATGCTGGCAGCTGCCCATTGATTCGAATTCTGGAGTATATGCTTCGTCCTCTTTGGTGAAAGAATTTGTGAAATCTGTGTTCAGCAATTATGCTTTAGTAAAATTGTCATCAATAGAATCATGTTTAATCATTTGTGAAGGTATTGGTGTATTTCCACCAGCATACTTTACATACTTAGGATTTTCAACCAAATTACATGACAGGGTGGAAACTATTATAAGCTTCTTGCATTGAATTTCGAGCTAAATTTTGAGTTTCTGTAAAAAAAGTTGTCAGTTTTGGAGATTTTGTGTCTGTTTAAATGTGGCATACTTTTTTCTTTGCTTTTGTAACAGTGATCTAAGCTGTTTTGTGTTCCACATTGAGTCAGCCCACTTTTTTGTTTATTTGTGTGGTCTAATCTCTCAATAGGTGTCAATATTATTTCTTTGGATGTAAGCCGCATCTGATCTACACTCACATTGTTAGTTTTGAAAGACTGGTGGTTGTCAGTCAGGAAGATGTTAATAGAATTTTTAATATCTCTCTCTCTCTCTCTCTCTCTCTCTCTCTCTCTCTCTCTCTCTCTCTCTCTCTTGGGAAAAAATTTGCTTTCCACAGCTTAAAGATACAACCTTTTTTTATTTTGCAGGCAGATTTTTTTCCTGCAGTAGTTGTCATCACTAATTTAAACACAAGACACTGCAAGTAAGTTTACTGTTGTAGTTATTGACATGAAGAAAGTACAAATGTAAAACTTGAACTTTTGTTGGTTACATCCTATGTCACTACTAATGTATAGTTCCTGTGTTCATCTGTTATGAGTTTGTAAAGCAATTGCATTTGTAGCTACCATTTATATGAGGCTGTGATGGCGCATAGTCATCATATCAGTGCATTGCCACCGTTGTAAAGTACAACTGGTGCTTTACAAGCGAAGAATGGCAACTTCATCATTGCATTTCATTACAGCATTGTCGCATTAAGTTGTTGCTGCCAGAAGGCAATAATATGGGTTTCACCTCAGCCTCATGTACATTGCAGCTAGTAACATGATTGTTTTACAAACTCTTTGAGTAGTATTCATCCCCCTCCTCTACTTTTAAACTAAAGTGTAATACATATACAAATAAAAGTAGAAATTTTGACAATTACAGCAAGGTACAACACACAAATGTTCGTCATGTGATGTAACCAGAATATGAACTGAAATACAACCAAGATCCCCAGGCGACCACTAAACAAAATTCTTTATAAAACCACTGGCTCATGTCAGATAACTCCAGGTTAGCTGTCTCCAGATGCCATCACATTATTATTTATTTATTAAAAAGAAAAAAAAAAAAACACAGATAATTTTAATAGTTTGTAACCTATGAAAGAACTAAAGTAAATATGACAAACCAAACTTTAAGCTTGCTATTTTTTGCATATGTTACCCTTTAAGATATATCAGACCATAATATGCCAATAAACTTTTTAATAATTGCAAAACGTACCTCCTTCTGGACTTGAAGTTTTTCTAATTCGCTGGTACTTTTGAAAGAGTGAAATGGTCAACGATTTAAGAAATTAACTCAAACGACTGTAGGTACTGGTACACAAAGTTTTCCAGCTTGCTGTTATATATGCAAACAGTTGTGATATTCATCTAAAGCAGTTCATGGTTACAAAGTATTGATTTTCTTCGTTCTAAAGCATACGACACATCTTACAATTGGCAAAAGTTGGGTGTGCACTGTATTTTGTTGTAAATCACACACTTTTTTTCGCAGCTTTAGTTCTACACTAGTACTATTCTCTCGTTTGTTTTATTAATCTATTACTATTCTACAGTAGTGGGATAAAGTAAAACACTTTGTTAGGGCATCAGTTATTCCAGTCAAAATTACAATAATTTAACTGATAACGAAAACATTGAAAAATTACCGGATCTAAAAATTCCTGGGATTTCTGTTGCCCCAGAGCAAATACACGCTGAAGAAAAATTTGACGTATGTTTCCGCCATACGGTTACCTTTCATTTGTCTTTCAGTGGCTACTACATAATATTAGGTGTTTATGCAAAACAACAAAAACAAATGAAAAGTATTAAAATCGACCAAACACAATTTCGTAAGAATGTACATTGTTTCTTAAAATTACTGAAATAGTGTAGCCATAATTATTTAATAATCAATAAAAGTGACATGAAAAAGTCACTGTAAGTTTGTTTACCATATTTGGTAATTGTCCTTTGATGCAAACAAATATTTTTCTTCATTGCTGCTACATCAGGAATTGGTTTTAACTGTAGGAAACTCGCAGTACCACATACTGTTTTTCAACCAGGTCTTAAGACTTTTACTAATGTCAGATGATCTTTTGTCATTTTTTGCAGCTATATTTTTTTGTTTTGTTTGTGTATTTTTTGCTCTCCCTTTACCTGCAGTATGTTTTGAACAATTTAGATATCTGAGATGATCTTAAAATCTTGATCATTACTGTCATAAATTAGCCACTCTCTCATATCATTGGCATTACATTTCTAACTTGTTGATATGCGTACACTTTTACATCCTTCAAAAAATATCATGCGTACCAGTTAGTGATTTAAGTTCTTGCATTGTACTTCTCTGTTCCAAACTTTGTTCAGTTTTTCTTTCAGTCAAATGCCTTGCATCTACAATCATGTAACAACACTCATTTAGATTTATTTCCTTGAAAAATAACAAAAAGACTTCTGCTTTATCTTCATCAACAGATAGAAAGCTATGTAAAAGCTTTATAGAAAGTTCTTTTAAAGTACAGAGGAAAAATTCCTAACAGGAAAAATATACGTAAAAAATCGATGAAGTCCACTTACCAGGTGAAGGAGCACAGGCAGTGATAGCAACAAATAAACACACACACACACACACAAACGCTAGCTTTCGCAGCCTAGCTGCTTCGTCAGGCAGAAGGGCAGGAGAGGGAAAAGGAAATGATGAGGGTTATAAGGGAGTGGGTAAGGAGTCTTTCCAATCCCGGGACAGGAAAGACTTACCTACGGTGGAAAAAAGGGGGGTAAACAAATACACACACACTCACACATTTACACAGACGCAAGTACACTTAGGCAGACATACTGTAGCGGAGCGGACTCTGAATGTGGCTCTCCAGCAAGGATACGACTTCCTTAAATCCTGCCCTGAAATGAGATCCAACCTTCATGACATCCTCCCCACTCCTCCGAGAGTGTCTTTCTGCTGCCCACCTAACCTCCGTAACCACCTAGTCCATCACTATGAAATCCCCAAACCACCTTCCCTACCTTCTGGCTCCTACCCTTGTGACCGCCCCCGTTGTAAAACCTGCCCTATGCACCCTTCCACCACCACTTGCTCCAGTCCCGTAACCCAGAGGGTGTACACAATCAAGGGCAGAGCCACTTATGACAGCACCCACGTGATTTACCAATTGACATGCCTGCACTGTGAAGTGTTCTATGTGGGAATGACCAGCAACAAACGGTCCATTCACATGAATGGTCACAGGCAGACAGTGTTTGTTAGTAATGAGGATCTCCCTGTGGAAACACGCCTTGGGGCACGACCAGCACATCTCGGCACAGTGTTACACCATCCGGGTTATCTGGATACTTCCCACCGACACCAATCCTTCAGAACTCCGAAGATGGGAACTAGCCCTTCAGCATATTCTCTCTTCCCGTTGCCCACCTGGTCTCAACCTTCGCTAAATTCGAATTCCCACCCACCATCTTAACATCTTTGCCTGGGTTCTCTGGACAGAGCCTCTTCCTCAAGTGGTATCTCTGTCTAACTTCTAACTTCTTTGCTTTCTACAGTATGTCTGCCTAAGTGTACTTGCGTCTGTGTAAATGTTTGGGTGTGTGTGTATTTGTTTACCCTCATTTTTTTCCCCCAAGGTAAGTCTTTCCCGTCCCGGGATTGGAATGACTCCTTACCCACTCCCTTAAAACCCTCATCATTTCCTTTTCCCTCTCCTTCCCTTCTGCCTGACAAAGCAGCTAGGCTGCGAAAGCTAGTGTTTGTGTGTGTGTATGTGTGTGTGTGTGTGTGTGTGTGTGTGTGTGTGTGTGTGTGAGTGTGTTTGTTTCTTACTATCACTGCCTGTGCTCCTTCGCCTGGTAAGTAGACTTCATCTATTAAAACCCTCTGATCAATAGATTGTTGCATGTATTGTAGTGTTACTTTGAACACTACTACCTTTTTATATTGAATTGTGGTATCTAAATATTAAGTCGATATTAGGCCTGCACAGAGCAGAACCTGCTACCAAATGTTTGTTACAGATTCTGGGGGCAAAAGACAGTGCAAAGTTGTCACATGAAGTAATTGAAGAAGTTTCTGCCTGATCTAAGAATAACTGAACAGGACAGAAAAGACAAAGCATTAATTCTTGTTGATTTTTATGTATGATCATGGTACTGTTGTATTATTCATTCATGGTTTGACGTAGTACCATGTACCATAGTACCATGTTCAACATATTTTTCTATTATTCGCCTATAAGTGTAATAAGGTAAATAAATTTATTTTAAGGAGTTTCTCAGTAAAATTGAGTTCTTCTTTATATTTATTAAGAACATTATAATTGAACAATTAACATCAAGAAGTTACCAAATTATGATTGCATGTATTGGAAGTGACAGAGGCACAACTGAGACTGGATCTCTTTATTAAAACTGGAAGTGACTAAGTATGAAAGTGTTGGTTTGCTGTCTGAAGAATTTACTTTAACTAGTGTCCTGAACACTTCAGTATGTAACATTACAAGGCAAATATTTTATTGTAAAATATATATATAGCTGCAAATGTCAGCCTAGTTGTGTTTGCATGTGTGTGTGTGTGTGTGTGTGTGTTTTTTTTTTTACCCTCTGTTTGTCCCGTAAGGTAAGTCATTGCACTCCCAGGATTGGAATAACCCTCATCCACTCTCTTAAAACCCGCATCCTTCCCTTTTTTCCCCTCCTTCCTTTCTCTTTTCCTGACGAAGCAACCTATGGTTGAGAAAGCTTGATTGTTTGTTTGTGTGTGTTTTTATTTGTGTTTTTTGTCTCTCTCAGCGAGCTTGTGGTTTCGGTAAGTCAAACGATCTTTATTTTTATACATATTTTTCCCACAGGAAAGTCTCCTCCTATACACACACACACATACACACTTAAATGCACCAAGGCAGACATTCATATATAATAAATCCCCCTCTCTAAGAGGTATGGGTAAGTCCATTATACAATGATTTTGGACTCTTTCATGTTTACTAAAATCATTTTGAATTTTTGTCAGAGACAGAAATGCTGTATTACCAGCTAATTAGTATTTGTGCTTATTAATTCACTATATAGGATTTTGAAAATTGAAGGAATTCTGATATTTTTGGACCATCGGAAGTTCTTTGATTAGCTATTGAAGAGTAAAGGCCTATTATAGGTCTTGGTAGCACTTGCATATGCAAATATTTTTACTCACTCTTTACTAATTTTTTTCCTGGAACTTAAGCTAAATATTTTGATGATAATAGTTTCTAATTTAATCCAGTTTCTCACTGCATTATAAACAAAATCCAAGTTAGTCATGTTCACCAAATTATTTTTTTTTAAAACTTTTACAGATATATATTGGCTATTTGTAGCCCATTCCAAGAAGGAAAATTGTGGGAATATTTGAGTAATCACAAATCTTAGTATAATGGTTGGGGGGAGTCTTAAGACCAACATACTAAAAATCCTGACATGTGGGGTGTAAGCTTTAAGGTAGGGTGACTTTTAAGGTAGCCTTTTTTACATTATTCTTGAATAACTCAAAAACGGTGACTTTTAGCAAAAATATTTCCCAGTACCAAATACAGTTTTCAGAAATGGGCCCAAAAAGACCATCTGTAAGTCAGTTTAGCAATGAGGGGGGGGGGGGGTGAAAAGAAGAAGATAACAAGAAACTATCCATAGCGCTTGAAAGCTGACTGCTGAATGAACAAGAAGAAACAAACCTCTTAGAAGTAGACCGAATGATAGTGCTGTGTTAGAACAATAAACATCAGAAGAAAATAGCCACTGCTACATTGCTCGTACAGTCATGGTCTCTGACTGAAGAAGTAAGTGAATCAGAGCAAAGTCATTTTATCAGTGGGTAGGGCTTCTGTAGATGTTGGTGAAGCCTCCACATCCAGCGTAAATGATACATTCTTTTCAACTGATATGGGAATACAAATAATGTACAGTGATACCAAACAATGGCAGGCAAATATTCAATCTGACAAAGTTCACTGTAAACTTGTTGAATGAGGCTCCACGGACAACTGATGTAAATAACTAGACATTTCTGTACACAGTTGACAAAAGGCATTTTATTCCAAAATGGTTTTTAAAATTCTACCCAGCAGTGACAAAGTAAAAAGGCAATGGATTTTGACATGTTATTTTGTTTCCTTTGCCTCCATTTTTCAAAATAAGACAAATAACCATCTTCTGATTTGGAGAAAGGATTTAGTGACGAAATATTTGAAGCCCTTTATTCACTTTCACGAAACATTGTCTACTCACAGACACACACATGTCAAGTGGAAAGAATTAGAAATCGGAATGGAAACTGGTACTTCTAATGACGCTGAATACCAAAACGGCTTATTAGCTGAAACAGAAAAGTGGCATTGTGTTATCAGATTTACTGTAGATGTAAATCTCTATTGTGATAGGAACAATTACCTTTAAGGGGAGGTTAAGATTCCGTCAGTGACAAAAACTGCAAAATGTTTTTGAGTACTTTGGAACTTATAAGACACTAAAATCCTCAACTGTCTGGGCACATAGAAAATTTTAGAAGCAGAAAACATTATTGCAAGCTATTTTTCTCCTAATATTCAGAATGAAGTTGTAGAACTTTTGGGAAGTCTAGTTCACTCTGAAATAATCAGCAAAAATAAATAAATAAGCTAAGTACTTCTCTATTATGTTTGAGTGTCGTTTGGGATGTAAGCATTAAGGTAGGGGGACTTTGCAGGTCGTTTTTTTTTTTTTCTCCATGTCGTTAGGTATGTCTACATTAATGTTCAGTAAAAGAAAATTTTGTTGATTTCATAGTATGTCAAACTGGTAGAGGATTATCAGAAGAAATTTTACAGAAGTTGAGAAGTGATGTTTTGAACATTGCAGGAAAATATGCAGATATTAAAAAAAAAAAAAAAAAAAAAAAAAAAAAAAAAACTTGCTACATTTGTGCCTTGTGTGTGCAGCACACAGTCCAAATCTTGTTGGCGTGTCAGTTTTAACAGTTCCACTGCAGCATCGGTGCAGGCGCGTGACTCTCCAGCGTGGCCCGGCAACGTACGAGTGCGGGCTGGTAACGCTCGTAAATAGGTGAAACTGCATAGTATGTGTTTCTTTATGCCAAGACTCACCTGGATTATCTCCGTGTGGCAGGTTGGGTTCCTTTTTGTTGTCGATTTCCACAAAATCGTCATGGTCCATATCGTCAGATTAGGAACTGTCACGAAACAGATTCAAAAGCTGGGTTTCCACACTATCAACACTCTGTAGTTCTTCTGCAACCTCTAAATGACAATCTCCATGGTATGCCTTGTCCTCACTATACAGAAAATCAGTGTCATCTAGTACACTAAGTAACTGTTTCTCTGTTACTGTAATACTTTTCTTGCTCCTTTTGACATTGGAGGTTGGTTCATTAGCCACGATTACGAACAATATACGTTCGATAGCTGACCACACAAAACAAAAATTTACACAATTTGACGCTAGGTTAGACGCTGCAACTAGACTAAGTAATCCGGCAGCAAGCGCATACACTTATAAGTGTCTGCCGCACTGGCTCGTGGCTTGTTTTGATGCTTATGAGCGTCAGTCAAATCGAAAGTGCTAATGATAACTTTCTTTCTAAAAGTGTTACCGTTTTTCAACCATTTCAGCAGTTCTGCATCGAAGTGAGAATGTTTACTAGCTTGTCTTAAATGACTCTCAAGATCCACTTTAGGGTCAAGCTGTGTCAGCTCTTCAGAAGAATTTAATGTCTGTACACCAGATGTTACAGTCAGGCCCGGTGGTCTTGGGGTAAAGCGCTCGACTGGAAACCGAAGGGTCGTGTGTTCGATACCCGCTCAGACCTCGGATTTTAGTCTGCGTTTTAACCCACCCTTCACCTCTCAACGATGTGAGGAGTCGCTGGAAATGACATGTGGTTTGGATTCCATGTTAAGCTGTAGGTGCCCTTTCCCCGGTTGGATAACTGGGGTAGGCTAGGGACACGCAAGTTGCCAAAATGGCCCAAGTGGTGTCCAATTGAAAGACTTGCACCAGGCCAATAACCCACCAGATGTTACAGGGTATAACCAACAGAGATAAATGGACCATTGAAACAGTGACAGGTGCTATAACTGGAAAGAAGCTGACTATGAATTTGTGTTCTTTTAGAGGTGTGGCCTGATGTATTAATAAAATTGGTCTGGAGTAATAAATTGCTGCTAAGGGAGAGTGCTACCCTTGATGCAGCAGCCAGTTTGCTGTCTTGTCTTTTTTTTTCCTGAAAAATACTAAACATCTGCATGAAGAGGGTGTGCACAAATACAAAGCTAAAGATATGTTTAATTTCATATCCATTGAAAGCAGCTTTTGTGTTAAGAGAGTGAGAAAGGTGAATAAGTACCTTGAGAGATGGCAGAGTGTGAGGCACACTTGATATGTGCTGTTTGGCGCAGAGTGCTTCAAAGTACATTAGAGATTAATAAGTGAATAGAAAGCAGAGTTGTCATACACATTTCAACTGATTTTGAAAAATGTGCAGCTGATGTTGGTCGCAAATATAACAAATGTTAACAGCAGAGGTGATTAGTGAAAATCAGCTTTCAAATTACAGACCAAAGAGCTAAAGTCAAACCCATTAAAATGTTTTCTCAGGGATCTACAACTCTTAGGCTTATTAAGTGGGAAAACTAATTAAAAGGGTTAACCAGTTTATTGATACTGTATTAGGTCAGTAGGCATAGTGATGATTTCGTCAGACTATTGTTAGCCTCAAAATCGAAATTGCTACCACTTAACCAACCCTATTGAGACGTTTTCCTTGCATTATCACACGGTTTTCTTGTACTTTCTGATTTTCACCATCCTTAAACCCCTTTTGCACGCCATACCACTACCTAACCCTTTAATACTATGTTGTTGACAACTAAAGGTGACCACAGTATCAACAACAAATTTTAAGGACTTTTTCTATTTCCTTTCTTTTTTCTTACCTGAATTACTGTTCACATTAATTTTTTAAAATTTACATATATATATATATATATATATATATATATACAGTTCTACAGTATGTCTGCCTAAGTGTACTTGTGTCTGTGTAAATGTGTGGGTGTATGTGCATTTATTTACCTTCCATTTTTTCCCCCAAGGTAAGTCTTTCCTGTCCCGGGATTGGAATGGCTCCTTACCCCCTTCCTTAAATCCCTCATCATTTCCTTTTCCCTCTCCTTCCCTTCTGCCTGATGAAGCAGCTAGGCTGCGAAAGCTAGCATTTTTGAGTGTGTGTGTGTCTGTGTGTTTATTTGTTGCTATTATTGCCTGTGCCCCTTCGCCTGGTAAGTGTTCTTCATCTATTTTTTTACGTATATATATATATATATATTATTCGTTCACTGCAGCCTGTTATATAGCCCATATTTCTTACTTTTCGTTCATCCATCATCCAGTTTTATTTACATTCTCTCCGTAAACATGTTTTTTCCCTAGTCAGATTACGCTCCCACATTCTTTTCACTCAGGCTTGTCTGACATTTGGCATCACTCCCAAGGGCCTCACACTGAAAGTTTCCTTCTCTGGCTGTAACCCATCCTTTCATCCTGCCCTATACCAATTCCAAACTGAACAATCCATAGCCCTCACCCACCTAATCCTTAACCTACACATCAACTCCGCCAATGAACATACCTGTCAACTCCTATCCCTAATCAAAATCCTCAACCTTTCCTCTCCCACATCTACACCTTCAGTTCAGAACATCCTCCTTCAGGCCAACCGCAAATTAGAACAGCATGCCACCCACCACCTCAAAAAACTATCCAATCTCATGGTCACCCACCTCCGGAAAGGCAATACTCTCTCCTTCAATAACCTCTCCAGTAAACCTCAATCTCCCCTTATTGCACACAAACCCAGTCTCTCCCATCTATTCAATCTCCCACTCCCAACTCCTCTCCCCCCCCCCCCCCCAAACCTCAAAATTCCAATCTACACAATCCAGAACCACAACATCCCAATTCAATAGTCAATCTCTCCTCTAAACCTCTCTCCCAATCTGAAACCTCTGCCCTACTCCCAAATTCAACCAAACAGTCCTTGTCAAAGATTTACTGTCCTATACTCGCAGTCTTTGCTGGAGGTATCACTTTGTCACGAAGAAAAATGATCCTACTCCTAATGATCCAACTCCCCGAGACATCATTCAAATCGAACCCTGCCTGGAACAGTTCCATCCTCCATCACGGCGATACCCACCTGCTATTCCTCAAAATCACCCTCTTCAAACCTTCCAGGAATTCCTTACTTCCAACCTTGCCTCCCAGACTTTCCTGAGAAACCTTAATCCTATTCCCAACATTACTGCAGCTGAATCCCGAGCTATCCGTGATCTGAAGGCTGACCATTTCATCGTCATTCTCCCTGCCGACAAGGGCTCCACCATGACCATGGTACTTGATCGGCGGGAGTATGTGGCAGAGGGACTGCGTCACCTTTCAGATAATACCACATATAAAGTTTTTCAAGGCGATCCCATTCCTGATGCCCAAGCAGAGCTTCAAGGAATCCTCAAAACCTCAGGCCCCCCTACAAAACCTTTCACCTGACTCCATTAACCTCATGACCCCACCTTCTACCTACTTCCGAAGATTCACAAACCCAATCATCTCGGCCGCCCCATTGTGGCCGGTTACCAAGCCCCAACAGAACGAATCTCTGCCTACATAGACCAACACCTTCAACCCATCATGTGCAGTCTCCCATCCTTCTTCAAAGACACCAACAACTTCCTCGATCGCCTGAAATCCTTAACCAACCTGTTACCTCCTGAAACCATCCTTGTAACCATTGATGCCACTTCCTTATACACAAATATCCCACATGCCCAGGGCCTCGCTGCGATGGAATATTTCCTTTCACGCCAACCACCCACTTCCCTACCTAAAACCTCTTTCCTTAATACCGTAGCCAGCTTCAGCCTAACCCACAACTTCTTCACTTTTGAGGGCCAGACATACCAACAACTAAAGGGAACAGCCATGGGGACCAGGATGGCCCCCTCATACGCAAACGTATTTATGGGAAGCTTAGAGGAAGCCTTCCTGGACACCCAAGCCTATCAACCCAAAGTTTGGTATAGATTTATTGATGACTTCTTCATGATCTGGACTCACAGTGAAGAAGAACACCAGAATATCCTATTCAACCTCAACTCCACTGGTCCCATCAAAGTCACCTGGTCCTACTCCAAATCCCATGCCACTTTCCTCGATGTCGACCTCCATCTATCCAACGGCAAACTACACACATCCGTCCACATCAAACCTACCAATAAACAACAGTACCTGCATTATAACAGCTACCATCCGTTCCACATCAAACATTCCCTTCCCTACAGCTTAGGTCTTCGTGGCAAACGAGTCTGCTCCAGTCCTGAATCCCTGAACCAATACACCAATAACCTGATAACAGCTTTCACATCCCGCAGCTATCCTCAGGATCTGGTACAGAAGCAAATTGCCAGAGCCACTTCCTCATCCCCCCCCCCAACAGAACCCCAGAAGGCCCCTCTTGTCACCGGATACTTTCCGGGACTGGAGCGGACTCTGAATGTGGCTCTCCAGCAAGGATACGACTTCCTTAAATCCTGCCCTGAAATGAGATCCATCCTTCATGACATCCTCCCCACTGAGAGTGTCTTTCCGCCGCCCACCTAACCTCCGTAACCTCCTAGTCCATCACTATGAAATCCCCAAACCACCTTCCCTACCTTCTGGCTCCTACCCTTGTGACCGCCCCCGTTGTAAAACCTGCCCTATGCACCCTTCCACCACCACTTACTCCAGTCCCGTAACCCAGAGGGTGTACACACCAAGGGCAGAGCCACTTGCGACAGCACCCACGTGATTTACCAATTGACATGCCTGCACTGTGAAGTGTTCTATGTGGGAATGACCAGCAACAAACTGTCCATTCACATGAATGGTCACAGGCAGACAGTGTTTGTTGGTAATGAGGATCACCCTGTGGAAACACGCCTTGGGGCACGACCAGCACATCTCGGCACAGTGTTACACCATCCGGGTTATCTGGATACTTCCCACTGACACCAATCCTTCAGAACTTCGGAGATGGCAACTAGCCCTCCATCATATTATCTCTTCCCGTTGCCCACCTGGTCTCAACCTTCGCTAAATTCGAATTCCCACCCACCATCTTAACATCTTTGCCTGGGTTCTCTGGACAGAGCCTCTTCCTCAAGTGGCATCTCTGTCTAACTTCTTAACTTCTTTGCTTTCTACAGTATGTTTGCCTAGGTGTACTTGCATCTGTGTAAATGTGTGGGTGTGTGTGTATTTGTGTACCCTCCTTTCCCCCCCCCCCCCCCCCCCAAGGTAAGTCTTTCCTGTCCTGGGATTGGAATGACTCCTTACCCACTCCCTTAAAACCCTCATCATTTCCTTTTCCCTCTCCTTCCCTTCTGCCTGACGAAGCAGCTAGGCTGCGAAAGCTAGTGTTTGTGTGTGTGTGTGTGTGTGTGTGTGTGTGTGTGTGTGTGTTTATTTGTTAGTATCACTGCCTGTGCTCCTTCGCCTGGTAAGTAGACTTCATCTATATATAGAAAACGGATGACTTATCTAAAGGACTGGCTCGTCGATAGACACAAATAAAATCACAAACATACAAGCTTTCTCAACCGTTGGTCGCTTCTTCAGGATAAGAGGAAAGAAGGGGATGAGAAAGGGAAGGGTATGGGTTTTAATGAAGTGGAAAAGGAATCATTCCAGTCCCAGGAGTGGAAGGACTTACCTTAGGGGAAAAAAAGAAACGTAAACAAATACACACATATCCAAACGCAAACACACCTAGACAGACATTTGTAAATTCCTAGCAGGAAAAAAATATATATATATATATAAAAAATAGATGAATATTACTTACCAGGCGAAGGAGCACAGGTGGTGATAGTAGCACAAATTAATAAATTCACACACACACAAACGCTAGCTTTCGCAGCCTAGCTGCTTCTTCAGGCAGAAGGGAATGAGAGGGAAAATGAAGTGATGAGGGTTTTAAGGGAGTGGGTAAGGAGTCATTCCAATCCCGGGACAGGAAAGACTTACCTTGGGGGAAAAAAGGAGGGTAAACAAATACACACACACACACACACACACACACACACACACACATACATATACACAAACGCGAACACACCTAGGCAGACATTCTGTAGAAAGTAAAGAAGTTGGACAGACTTACCTTAGGGGATAAAAAGGAAGTTAAACAAATACACACGCAAACACACCTAGGCAGACAGTGTAGAAAGCTTTCTACAAATGTCTGCCTAGGTGTATGTGTGTGTATATGTGTATATTTCCACATCAACAAAGCAACTGGTTCTGATTATTTGAGTACACGCCAGCCGCTCTGGCAGAGAAGCTAGCGGAAAGAGGAACTACACTGCCGCAAATCAGCGTTATTCTCATGTCAAAAAACTGTTCTGTTTGTCTGAGTACACGCCAGGCGCTCTGGCAAAGAAGCTGATGGAAAGAAGAACTACATCGTCACAAATCGGTGTGTCGTAAATCAACAACAAAATGCGAAATATACATTTGAATAAATGCAAAGTGTCAAGAAACTCGACTGTGAATAATTTTTAAGCGCCATACTTAAAGAGGAAAGCCATGCTAGTGTCACTTTATGTACATTACGTCATTTTTTTTTTTTCACGAACATGCTTTCGAAAAGCGTAAAACAAAGGAAAAGTGTAAATATGTTAACGCAAAAACTAGGCCGAATTAACATTGTAAACATAGGAAATTTGACGGAACCAACAAGAAATGGTGTAAATGGCGGGAAAACGTAAAAACCGAGAATGTAAAAACAATGTTTTACTGTATATAACGAGTCTTTTACTCTGAGTTAAAAAGTAAAAATAAAGTTATCTAACATGGCTTATTTTAAATCAAGATTTGAAACCCTTATTTCAGTAGTGGCACACCACCACTTCTGCACATGTTGATATATTGAAGCTTAAACATAACTAGGTGGTGATAATTTTTTCATTGAGATACCTGAAATATTGCAGTCAGTTGCTTGTAATATTTCAGGTGTCTTAATCACAGAATTATCTTTGCCCAGTTATGTTTAAGCCTCATTATATGAACATTAGTTAAACCAACACTATTGAAATAAGGCATTCATACAAACATACCACCGTGGCGGAGCGCATTGAGGCACTATGCTCTGATGCATGTGGCCGTTTTCCTGTTGGGGTTCGAATCTCCCCCCCCCCCCCCCCTTTCGGCATGTGGAACATATTTGTAAGAAATTCAGCAAAATATGTTTTTAAACATGTCTCAATCTCCCCTGACTATAAAACCTTAAAGCAAATATATTTCACATTGAAACTTCTGCATATTCAGTATGGTATAGTATAGTATTGAGAGTGGGTGTGGAACACCAGCAGTCTACACAGACAAACCATGTACACAACAAAAATTAATAAGAGGGGTAACTAAGGTGAACAGACTACCATTTGATTTTAATATGACTACTTTAAATACTTTACAAAATAAACTGATGTATTTATTACCAGATAAATACCGTAATTCAACAGATGATTTCAAATTGTAAGTCTCCTTGGAGAACCATTATTGTATATTGCTACGAGAGACCACGAACACCAACTGCCGGTGTGGCGCAGGGGTTAGCGTCACGGACTGCGGAGCGGAAGGTCGCCGGTTCAATCCCGCCCACCGGCAAAAATTTATTTCTTTGTAATTTACAATTCCAGAAGGTTCTACGTCTTTCTTATGTTCACTTGTAAATTCTACTTGTTTCTTATGTTAACTATTCTTCTAATTTCTGGTAAATTCTGTCTGTGTATAAATAGCAGAGCACTCTGCCTGAGAGGCAGTCAGTGCTGCGTGTATGTTAAGTTCGTAATAAATGTGCTTTCAGTGTAAGTGCTGTGTTCAGTTGCCTTCGAAGGCAAGCCTGCTTCCATTTCAACGTGACATTGTTTGGTGGAGGCGCCGGGTACACTGTGAAACAGCTGCATCACCGTGGCTCCGATTAGGCAACGTAAAAGCCGTCGCTTACACGAACTGGAACCGGAGTACAAGGGATACACCGAGTACATCCTTCCAAAAGTCCGTATTATCAGAAGAACGATGGAGACTAAACCAGCAATAAGCCAGCTGCATATCATACACCCGTCGGTGTTCTCTGGAGATGCTGGACAGGACCCCAACAAATGGCTAAAAGGGTTCGACCGAGTCGCCAAGTACAACAGATGGGATCATACGATGTGCTTGGCCAATGTTTATTTCTACCTGGATGGAACAGCCCAGCAATGGTTCGAAAACAACGAAGACAAGTTGAATGACTGGGGGACGTTCCAGGAGGAACTTATGAAGACGTTTGGAGACCGCCAGCGACAAATGCGCTCGGCGGAAGAACAACTGAAGAACCGGGCCCAACGACATGGTGAGCCGACACAATCGTACATACAGAGTGTTTTGGCCCTGTGTAACGTAATCAATCCAAACATGACTGAAGCGGACAAAATTGCAAGGGAATTGCAGAAGATATGTACCAAGCTGTTCTGATAAAAGACGTCGCTACGACAAGAGTTCATCAAGTGGTGCCAGCATATTGAAGAGATGCAACAAAGGAGGGTTGAACACAAGAAGTATGACAGACTCCCGAATGTAGTCCCTATGGCCGTTGTGGAAGACCAGCGGGACTTGGCTTCTCTCATATGACAAATCGTGAGAGAAGAATTACAACAGTGCATGGCAGCCGGGACTATTAGACCGAGCGAGCATCAGATTATTGCCATGGATGTTAGCCCCGTAAGTCACGAGGTAGCCGATGCCGCTGAGGACGAGGTATTTCAAACATTAGCTCCTGTCTGCCCCGTCAATCGCACCTGACGTGAAGAATGGCGTCGCCCTGCTATGACTTACGCTGCAGCCGCCAAACGGCAGCCCATGAACCGACCGACACGACCACAGCCAACTCCCCCGGTAACTATGACGCTCCGCAGAAGAACAGATGTCTGGAGGACAGAAGACAACACTCCGCTGTGTTTCCACTGTGGACGCCCTGGAGATGTTGTACGCTACTGCAGAGAGAGGAGGCGAGTATTCGATGATTATTTTGCCGCAAGCCGTCAGCCGTCGGAGCAGTTCTATCCAAGGCAGTCACCTGCTGGTGAGTTCAGTCGACCTATGGGAAGAAGCCCATCGCCGTACCCTAGACGAGGTCGCTCCCCGACGCGCCGCAGCCGTTCACCGTCGCCGTACAGAGGTACCAGCAGCTCCCCTAGCCGCCGCGGCCAGGAAAACTAAGCGAGGCGACCATCTACGGAGTTGAGGCCACCGCAGATGAAAATCCTCCATGGACGACAGTCGCCAAGATGTCGGGAAATCTCATCGATGGCCAACCCGTCCGGGCACTTGTTAATTCAGGAGCCTCTTTTTCTGTATTATCGGATAATTACCGCCGCACACTAAAGAAGACAATGTTCTGTGATACAGGAGCAACTGTGCTGAAGGTCGCGAATGGAAAGTACGTCCATCCAGCAGGAACTTGTGTCGCAGCCGTTTGAATTTGTCGTGTTAACAGAATGTAGTCACAATGTCATCCTCGGATGGGACTTCCTTCAGGCATCCCAAGCTATCATTGACTGTGGAAGATTTGAGCTGCAAATTGAAGAAGTTGGTCGGCCAGATACACGTAATATAGAATTTTCTGGGAAGTTATTCGTTGTTGACAATGTAACGATACCGCCGTTGACAATGAGAAGAGTTGCAGTCACAAACACAGATGACTAGTTAAACTGTGAAGTTCTTGTTGATAGTAAAAAGTTTATCAGGCTCACAAAAGAAATTTACATACCAGCGGCTATCATAAGCATTACCAGTGGTCAAGGAGAGATTTCGATCACAAATTGTCACGAGCAGTCACAACTTATCCCCAAAGGAATGTGTATCGGGACAGCTGAACCAATCCAGGACGGTGAGCTCAACGTCATCAATGAAGACTCATGCCCTGCTGTTAGTAAAGACAACACGCTGGAGGAAACAAACGTGGAACTGTCAATAGGGCCTGGACTGACCAAGGAACAACGCCAGCGGGTGTTAGGTATACTACGCCTATTTTCGAGTGCATTCACACCTCAGCAGGGGAAAAGTCAGACGAAACGGCCCACGATAAAGCACCGTATCAATACTGGGGACCATCCGCCAATTAGCCAGCGTTCGTATAGAGTGTCGCCAGCTGAAAGACAGATAATTCGGGAGGAAATGGAGAAGATGTTGCGAGATGACATTATTCAACCTTCGGAGAGTCCTTGGTCATCTCCGGTGGTCCTCGTAAGGAAGAAGGATGGCACGTGGCGATTCTGTGTCGACTATCGGCGGCTGAACAGTATCACAAAGAAAGATGTCTACCCATTGCCACGCATTGACGACACCTTAGACTGCTTGAAAGGAGCTACATACTTCTCAATTATGTACGTGCAGACAGGTTACTGGCAAATCGAGGTTGACGAAGCTGACAGGGAGAAGACGGCTTTTATTACACCTGACGGTCTCTATGAATTTAAAGTAATGCCATTTGGATTATGTAATGCTCCAGCCACATTCGAACGCATGATGGGCAACTTGCTTCGACACCTTAAGTGGACGACGTGTCTCTGCTGTTTAGATGACATTGTCGTTTTCTCGGAAACATTTGAAGAACATCTGAGTCGCCTGTTAACTGTGTTGAAGTGTGTTCAGGCTGCAGGTCTCCACCTCAATCCAAAGAAGTTCCTCTTCATTGCCAAAGAGATAAAAATCCTGGGGCACCTAGTCAACGGAGATGGTGTCCGTCCTGATCCAGATAAAGTAAGAGCAGTCACAGAATTTCCAACTCCTCAGCACTTTCGTGATGTGAGAAGTTTTCTCTGGCTGTGCTCATACTACCGACGTTTCATAAAAGGATTTTGTAACAAGGCACGTCCATTACAAGAACTTCTGCAGGGAGACGCCAAATTTTACTGGGATGAGACAAAAGAAAGAGCTTTCCGAGCACTTAAGGAGGCTCTAACTTCCGCACCAGTGCTAGCCTTGTACGACGAGAATGCAGAAACGGAACTTCACACTGATGTTAGTGGCTATGGGATTGGTGCAGTGCTTGTACAAGTTCAGGAGTACTCTCAAAGTCCGAGATAAATTTCTCTACAACCGAAAAAGAATGTCTCGCGGTTATCTGGGCTATCAACAAGTTCCGGCTGTATTTATTCGGCAAACCATTCACCGTCGTGACAGACAACCATTCTTTGTGTTGGCTGACTAGCTTGAAGGATCCATCAGGTCGACGAGTAAGATGGGCACTAAGACTCCAAGAGTACGATGTCACAGTGGTATTCAAGAACAGGCGCAAACACAAGGCTGCCGACTGCCTTTCGAGGAATCCATTAGTGGAACACAACAGCATTAATGAAATTTCAGCTCTCACTGAATTAGATGATGTTACAGCTGAACAGAGGAAAGATCCAACACTATTAAAAATGATAGAGGCCTTGGAGAAAGGAGAACCGACCAATGGAGAGTTCCAACTTATAAACGGAACATTGTACAAGAGCAATTATGATCCACTGGGCCCTAAATGGCTACTTGTTGTTCCAGCTCATCTCCAGCCAGCTATTCTCAAATATTTCCACGATGCTCCAATATCTGGTCATCTGGGATTCGTGAAGACCCTAGACAGAATCAGACACAGGTATTACTGGAAAGGTCTCTACCGATCTGTCAAGCACTATGCAAGTCACTGTAAAGAGTGTCAGCGACGGAAGCATGTGCCGCAATTACATCCAGGACATCTCATACCGATTCCGCTGGCAGCAGCTCCATTCCACCGAGTTGGGATCGATCTTTTAGGGAGGTTCCCCGAAGTCGACAACTGGTAACCGTTGGATAATAGTCTGCACTGACTACCTCACACACTACGCTGTCACCAAACCTGTGCCGACTGCAGAAGCTCCAGAGATCGCAAAATTCCTTGTAGAACACATTATTTTGAAGCATGGAGCACCACGTGTCATGATATCTGATCGTGGAAAAGTATTCCAGTCAAAACTAGTATCAGAGGTAATGTCACGGTGCAACATTGTCCACAGAATGACAACTGCATACCATCCTCAGACAAATGGTCTTATGGAACGTTTTAGCAAAACGTTAGCCGACATGCTGTCGATGTACATCAATGTTGAGCAGAAGGATTGGGATACAATTCTGCCAGTCGTGACATTTGCTTACAATACCGCAAGACAAGACACCACAGGCTTCACTCCGTTTTTCCTGCTCCATGGCCGACAATGAATACACTGTTCCCGTTCCAACCAGACAACACTCAGGATGATTATGTTAAACATCTCATCACTAGGGTCGAAGAAGCAAGATAGCTGGCTCGCATACGGACATTGGACGCCCAGGAGAAGGACCGTCGGCGGTATAACGACAAGCACCGACCTGTTGTGTACAGCCCAGGAGATCTGGTATGGATTTTTACCCCTGTACGGAAGGTTGGACTGTCAGAAAAGTTATTGAAGTGATACTTTGGTCCGTATCGTGTCATACGCCACCTGTCAGACGTCACTTACGAAGTTGAGGATCATGAGCCGTCGTTGAAACGTCAAAAACGAAGAGACATTGTTCACATCCTGCGCATGAAGCCTTACTACGATCCTGAAGAGCAGGTAGACGACAATGGCTTCTTGTTCAAGGACTTTAAGGACGGTAATGTTCTTGATGAAGCCACGACAGGAACGTCTGTCATCGATAATCGCGGAGAAGAGAATGATTCTCTTGAACTTTCATACAGAGGACCCATGACACCGTCAAGATCCAGGACATTGCAGCTGGCTCCACAGGGATCATAACAGCGGGTCGCTGTTTCTCCAGGAGAGGGAGCAATGCCGCGAGAGACCACAAACACCAACTGCCGGTGTGGTGCAGGGGTTAGCATCACAGACTGCGGAGCGGAAGGTCGCTGGTTCAATCCCGCCCACTGGCAAAAATTTATTTCTTTGTAATTTACAATTCCAGAAGGTTCTACGTCTTTCTTATGTTCACTTGTAAATTCTACTTGTTTCTTATGTTAACTGTTCTTCTAATTTCTGGTAAATTCTGTCTGTGTATAAATAGCAGAGCACTCTGCCTGTGAGGCAGTCAGTGCTGCGTGTATGATGAGTTCGTAATAAACGTGCTTTCAGTATAAGTGCTGTGTTTAGTTGCCTTCAAAGTCAAGCCTACTTCCATTGCAACGTGACAATATAGCTGTAAGTTTGTGTTTGTTTTTCTCTCTTCGGAATGTCCCAGCTTTCTGCCCATAGCATTGGACAGAAGGAGGAAAGGGAGTAGGGAATTCCAGGAATTGCGGGCTGTCACATTTCATTAAGAGCTAAGGGTGAACATTTACCTTCGTTTGAGTTGCAGTTGCAACAATGCTTAGGCCCTATTCACACGGGGATATGCAAGTTGTGTCTCCAGCTACCTGTCGACTAGGAAATGGTACGAGTCAAGTAGCCAATCACATTCACACAAGAACGACTCGAGTCTCCCATACTGTCAAGACACTTACGGTGTGAAAGAAAATTAAATCAGTTTCATTGGCTCACTTCTTGTTTACTCTGCTGTCTATAGTACAATATCTAGTAACTCTAGCAGTGATGGCGACATTATAATAGTTTTATTATTACCACCAGTATATGCAGACAGGCCTGAAATTTGTTTTCTTACGAAGTATGACCTCATGTAAAACCATAGCAGATCATTGTTAATTGTAATTGGTCGCTACCCAAGGAAAAATAGGTTATACTGGTTTTCTGGTTATGGATCATTAACACATCACGAGGGAACGACACAAGTGGCCAGCAATTCAAAATTTTCGGCACTGTAGTGCTTCACACTATGCCCAAAATCCGCCGAGATCAAAGGCTTGCGGTCATGGCATAACGCCATTTAGATAACTCGCAATTACTTGTTAAAGGTGGTAGATATCAGTGTGACCACCATTCAAAAAACTTTTCTGTTCTTTTAGCTCCATTACCCTCGCTGTAATGTATGGTCTAAAATGCACAGAACAGTAAGCTCCCCCCAGGGGGCCCCACAGCTCTTTTGTGGATACGTGTGTGGCGCGCACGGTGCCCCGAGCCGAAGCAGTCTTTTTTCCACCCCAGGCTGCTTCACTTTCCCTCCCTTTTGCCCGGAGACGGGCGTCCCTTGCGAATCAAGGTGGTTTCTTGTCCAAGTTCTCCTTTTTTCTTTGGTCTCTCCCTTTCCTAACCTTTGCTTCTGTCTTTCTCTGCTTGCTGTACTTTCCTAGCCTTCCTCTCCTCCTCATTAGTCTCTGCTTTGGCGTTTGAGACACTTCTTTCTCTTCACTTCCTCTATTCTTCCTCTTTCCTTCCTGTGCATGTCTGAAGGCCAACCCACGCATTATCATGCGTAGCAGGTGACGGGGTAACGCGTAATTCACCACCCCAGGTAGACAAGTAGGGCGCGAACGTACCCCCAGGTAAAGGCTAGGCCCTGGGTGGGGTGATTACCCAAGCTGGAACCTTCCGAAAATGCCGATTGGTTCCTCCGTCAGTTCTCGGGAGGTGTGACCTGAGGTGTGAACAATCACCTAAGGCGGGTAAGCCCTCGGAGAGGGCCCCCACTAGGAAGGAGCGCACCATCGGAGACGCCGGTAATCATGGGGGACCCTTCCGCAATGACTTCCTTCTCTTCTTCTGTGACTTTGACCCAAAAAGGAAAGATTGATTCGCCTCAGCATAAGAAAACTTTGCCCAATCTCCCGAAATTCCTAGTTGTCTCTCGAACCGATGGTAAAGACTTAACCTTTGTAAATCCTTTCATCATCCAGAAAGGTGTTGATGTGATTGCTGGCCCTGTTAAGACCTGTTTGTGTCAGCGCAATGGAATATTGTTGCTGGAAGCGGACAGTGCCTTCCAGGCGCAAAAACTAATCAGGACTATGTTGCTATACACGTTTCCAGTCCAGGTAGAAGCGCATCGCACGCTCAACTGGTCACGGGGGGTAGTTTTCACGAGATCCCTTGACGGGTTATCTGACGAAGACATACAAACCTATATGTCCAATCAGGGTGTAACAGCCGTGCATAGGGTGTTGAAAAAGGTAGATAACCAGCTGACACCGACTCGTACTGTGTTTTTGACGTTCGACAGAGTTGAACTCCCATCGAAGATCAAAGCAGGGTATGAAGTTATCTCCGTCTGCCTTTATGTACCAAACCCAACGTGCTTTTTCCAATGCCACAGATCCAACCACACCCGTCAATCTTGCCCTAATGCAGCAAATTGTGTCACTTGTGGTAGGGACGCCCATGAGGGGGATTGCCCACCTCCGTTCCCTCACTGCCTTAATTGCAACAGTGACCATGCGGCTTCCTCTCGAGACTGCCCTGTATATAAGGATGAAAATGTCATTCAGCAAATTTGGGTTACGGAAAAGGTATCAACATCTGCCGCTCGTAAGTTGTTGGCGAGTCGAAAGACCACTGTCCTCCCAGCGGGCACATACAGTAAGGTCCTCACCTCCACTCGACCTACTAAGGATGCAGGTACACAGACCTGTGATTTCACTTTCGCTGACACAGTTGTGCGATCGACCAACCCGAAAATTGCCCGTTCCACATTCCTGCTTCCTCCTGCTGCTTCTAAAGTTCAAGTCTACATCAACCTCTAATAAACCGCGGGCACCTAAACAAGATGCCCGGATTTTGAAAAAGGAACCCGTCCGTCCGTGAAGATTTTCTGCGTACTACAGAAGAGCGAAAAAAAAAAAAAAAAAAAAAAAAATAGATTTTTACTCTCCTTCATCTTCATCTACATCTACATGGGATACTCTGCAGATCACATTTAAGTGCCTGGCAGAGGGTTCATCGAACCACAATTATAATATTTATCTCCCATTCCATTCTCGAATATTGCGCGGGAAGAAAGAACACCTGTTCGAGCTCTGATTTCTCTTATTTTATTCTGATGATCATTTATACCAATGTAAGTTGGAGTCAACAATATATTTTCACATTTGGAGGAGAATGTTGGCGATTGGAGTTTCGCAAGTAGCCCACGCCACAGCGATAAGCGCCGTTGTTGTAATGATTCCCATCCCAGATTCCCATAACGCTGTCTCCCCTGTATCGTGACAATACGAAACGAGCTGCCCTTCTTTGGACTCTTTCGATGTCCTCCGTCAAACCCACCTGATAAGGATCCCACACTGGGCTGCAATACTCCAAAAGTGGACGGACAAGCGCAGTGTATGCAGTTTCTTTAGTAGTTCTGTTGCATCTTTTAAGGGTTCTGCCAATAAAACGCAGTCTCTGGTTCGCCTTTCCCACGATATTATCTACGTGTTCTTTTCAGTTTAGGTCTGAAGTAATATTAATTCCTAGGTATTTTGTGGAGTTTACGGCCTTCACATTTGATTGTTTTATGTTGTAAACAAAGTTTAACGGATTTCTTTTCGTACTCATGTGGACGACTTCACACTTCTCATTACTTAGAGTCAATTGCCAATTTTTACACCATACTGATATCTTATTCAGATCGTTCTGCAGTTGGTTTTGATCTTCAGATGATTTTACTAGATGGTAAATGACGGCGTCATCTGCAAACAACCTAAGAGAGCTACTTAGATTTTCCCCTAAATCATTTATGTAAATAAGGAATAGCAGAGAACCAATAACACTACCCTGTGGAACGCCCGATATCACCTCTGTTTTAGTCGATGCCTTACCATCGATTACTACGAACTGTGTTCTCTCTGACAAGAAATCCCCTATCCAATCGCAAATTTGGGGCGATATACCATAACCATTAACCACGCAATTTGATTAAAAGCCGTTTGTGAGGTACGGTGTCAAAAGGTTTCTGGAAATCAAGAAATACGGAATCGATTTGCGAACCTTTGTCGATAGCACCCATCACTAGATGAAAATGTCATTCAGCAAAGGTATCAACATCTGCCGCTCGAAACTAGAGCTAGTTGTGTTTAGCATGAACGATATTTTCTAAATCCGTGTTGACCTTCGGTCAATAGATCGTTCTGTTCGAGATAATTCATAATATTTGAATACAGGATATGTTCCAAAACCCTGCTGCAAATTGACGTCAATGAAATAGGCCTGTAGTTTAGCGGGTTACTCCTACTCAAGGTTAATAAATATAAGGTTGGGCAGTAAGCGCTCTGCTCTGCCATTGGCTGGCGCTGTGACGTCACTGTGGGACTGCGCGCTCCCAAACGGCCTGCACAGCTTAGTCCGGTATGGCACGGAATGTGCATTTATATCAAGTTTTGACTAAAGAAAATGTTTCTGCCTTAAATACAAAGTGCTTTTCTCTTGTAAAATATTGAAGTTAAGAGCGCTGGGTCATATTCTGTCGTAGGTTTACGCGGTACGTATCAGTAACATATCAAATCGCAAACATATTGGCAATTTCTTTAATATGAACTGCTGACTTTAAAAGAACAGGAATGTTTCAAACACTTTTTCCGTGGCAAATTAAGCAACTCCGACTGTACATCCCTTACATAATCGTTTTGATTGAAATGCCGGGAGCGTATTCGAGAATGTGCAACATTTACAGTGTCCATTCTGTAGCATTTGGAGAGCCACACTTTCTTTGACGTTTCATCTCGAGGAAACAAATGAAACTTTATTTCAGTTCCCTTTGTGTCCCCGCTGTAAGAATTACAACCCGTAATAGCACAGCCTAGCATTGTATAAATAATAACAGAAGTATTTCAGAGAATTACAGCACAAAATTATAGCACGCGCGACAAACACTCGGGAAATCAGTATACGTTCCACTATGAATTTTTACTTAAAAAAAGATTTGACCCTTTCCTTCCCAATGTTGTTTCTCGATAATAACTTATTAAAAGCTGATTTATACCGTATTTTGTGTATCAATCCTGAAAGTCGCATTGTTGATGGGTAATATGCTGCAAGTACGACATTTTGCCGCTTGGTACGGCGGGTAGCCACTTATGAGGCATTAATCTGTCCGTCTTGCAGTTTGTGTTTCGTAGCCGTCTGTACGTGGCTGTGATTAGGAGCGCGAGTGTGGTTCACGTTATTTTATTTGAGCAGTGAATTGTCATTGGTGCTGTGGCGAATATTATATTAGCATTATTGACCTGACAGTGTTACCCATCAACAAAATAACGTCTCAAGTAATAAAATACCTCGATACAAACGTCTGTGTTGTGCATGACATAAAAAATCAATAGTGCGACCAAAACTTTTAAAACACGTATTTTGATCTTTAGTGTACTGTATTAATACAGATAAGACTGAATTTTAATTTTTCCAAAGCTGAGTTCATAACGTGGGAATGAGAGGGTTAAGCAAATACAGCACAAATGGTAACACACACACGCACACGAGTAATCAACTCTGCATATGTTTGGCTCCCAGGTGTCCCACAGTGACGTCATGCGCAGAACGGCGAAAACGCGTTTCCTACTGCGCACCGCTTACTGCGCCCCCCTGCTCCTACTGCCTTTCTTGAATATAGGTGTGACCTGTGCAACTTTCCAATCTTTTGGTACAGATCCTTCTATGAGAGAGCGGTTGTATATGACTGTTAAGTAAGGAGCTATCGCTTCAGCATAATCAGATAGAAATCTAATGGGTATACAATCCGGACCAGAAGACTTGTTCTTGTTAAGTGATTTTAGTTGCTGCACTACTCCGATGATATCTACTTCTATGTTACTCATTACGGCATCTGTTCGTAATTCCAAATCTGGAATATTGGTTTCGTCTTCTTTGGTGAATGAGTTTCTAAAAGCTAAGTTTAGTAACTCTGCTTTAGTAGCGCTGTCATCGGCAGGATCGCCATTACTATCACGTAGTGAAGGTATTGTTTGTGATTTGCCCCGAGTATATTTAACATATGACCAAAATCTATTTGGGTTTTTAGTCATATACGAGAAAGAGTTTCGTTGTGATAAATATTGTAGGCATCTCGCATTGAAATCCTCGCTAAATTTCGAGTTTCTGAGTATGATCGCAAATCCTGGGGATTTCGTGTTTGTTTAAATTTAGTATGCCTTTTCCTTTGCTTTTGCAACAGTGTCCTGACCTGTTTTGTGTACCAAGGGGGATCGCCTCCTTCTTTTATTAATTTATTAGGTATAAAACTTTCAATTGCTGTTGATACCACTTCTTTGAATTTGAGCCACATCTGGTCTACACCTATGTTTAGTGTTAGAAACGAGTGGAAGGTGTCTTTCAAGAAGCAATGTATTTTGTTTCTATCTGCTTTCTTGAACAAATATACTTTGCATTTATTTTCGATATTCAATTTCGCTACGACAGCTCTGTGTTCACTAATAACTGTATCCGTTTTGATGCTCGTTATGAGCTCAGGATTATTTGTTGCTAAGAGATCAAGTGTGTTTTCACATCCATTTACAATTCTAGTTGGCTCATGAACTGATTGTTCGAAGTAATTCTCAGAGAATGCGTTAAGTACAATTTCGGACGATGTTTTATGCCTACCTCCTGACTTGAAAATATAATTTCGCCAACAGATCGAGGGTAAATTAAAATCACCACCTACTATTATCGTGTGAGTCTGGTATGTTTTTGTAATTAGACTCAGGTTTTCTTTGAACCTTTCTGCTATTGTATCGTCAGAGTCGGGAGGCCGGTAAAAGGAACCGATTATTAACTTCTTACGATTTTCAGGTACCACCTCTACCCATAATAGCTCGCACGAACTATCAACTTCAACTTCGCTACATGAAATACTACTTTTGACGGCGACAAACGCGCCCCCACCTATTTTGTTTAATCTATCCTTTATGAATACCGTTAGATCTTTTGAAAATACTTCTTCTGAACTTATTTCCGGCTTGAGCCAACTTTCGCTGCCGCCGAGGTGTGACCCATCCGTCACGCCGCCCAACAGTAGTCGGCCCCAATCATCTTCTGTCTCGCCGGGACGCATTACTGTAAGCCGGGCAACCCGCATTTTACCAGCGGCGGAAGCTACCCCTCCTGATAAACTCGGGAAGGTGGCAGATGCATCAGTTGAACCTATGGAACATGACTCTCTGCCTCTAGATAGTGATGGTAGTGCTCCCTCGAAGTCCGGTCCTCAGCGGCCGTCGAGGTGACCCCACCTGCTTGTACCTTTTTATCTTTTCTTCTCATTTTTTATCATGGCGCTCCTTCAATGGAATATTTGCTGCTTTCATTCCAATTGAGAGGAGCTAAAACTACTCCTTTGATTGCACTGCCCGCTTCTAGTTTGTCTCCAAGAAACTAAGTTACGTCCAAGTGATCATGCAGACTTCCCCCACTACACCTCTGTGTGTTTTGACCTGCCACCTGTGGAAGGTACCCCAGCCCATGGAGGAGGTCTGATGCTTATTCGGGATGACATCTATCACCATCCTATTTCATTGCATACTCACCTACAGGCAGTTGCTGTCCACATCACTCTATCCACCTTTTCCCTCTGTAATATCTTTTCGCCATCGTCATCCACCCTTACTAGGGCAGATGTGCTACACCTCGTTGACCAGCTCCCTTCACCTTTTGTGTTGGTAGGCGACTTTAATGCCCACCACCCCCTATGGGGCTCTCCGGCACCTTGTCCGAGAGGCTCCCTTTTGGCGGATCTTTTCCAACACATCAATCTTGTCTGCCTCAACACCGGTGCCCTGACCTTCTTTTCCGACACAACACATACTTATTCCCATATAGACCTCGCAATATGCACTCCTCAGCTTGCTGGTAGGTTAGAGTGATATGCACTTTCTGACACGTACTTGAGTGACCATTTTCCTTGTGTCATCCACTTCCTGCATCATTCCCCATCTCCTCGTCCCACCAGTTGGAACATCTCTAAAGCCGACTGGGGGCTTTATTCTTCTATGGCTGTTTTTCACGATCAGAATTTTTCCAGGTTTTGAGCTCTGCCCATTACCACCGTGCCTTCCTCCCTCGCAAACAGATAGAGGAGGCACGGCCGCCTTCTTTGCACTTTTTTAATTGTGAAAGTTATAACGTCTCCTTCACCATGAAGGAGCTAGACCGTGCTCTCGCCCTGTCCCAATCTTCTGCACCCGGGCTCGATTCCATCCAAATTGAAATGCTGAAGAACCTTTCTCCTGCAGGCAAGTGTTTCCTACTTAACACCTATAATCGCGTATGGACTGAAGGTCAGGTTCCCACAAGTTGGCGTGCAGCCACTGTTGTCCCCATCCCCAAACCAGGGAAGGACAAACATCTTCCATCAAGTTATCGCTCCATTTCTTTTACTAGCTGCGTCTGTAAGGTGATGGAACGCATGGTTAACACTCTGTTGGTCTGGCTCCTCGAATCTCGATGCCTCCTGACTAATATTCAATGTGGTTTTCATAGACACTGCTCTGCTGCTGATCACCTCGTCGACCTTTATTATGAATAACTTTTTAAGGAAGCGTCAAACGGTAGCAGTGTTCTTCGACTTAGAGAAGGCTTACGATACCTGTTGGAGGGTGAGCATTCTCCGCACATTGCACACATGGGGCCTTCGTGGCCGCCTCCCTCTCTTTATTCAAGCATTTTTGCCGGATCACAAGTTCCGGGTACGGGTGGGCTCTGTTTTGTCAGATACTTTTCGCCATGAAAATGGGGTGCTACAGGACTCCGTCTTGAGCGTGGCTCTTTTTGCCATTGCAGTCAATCCGATCGTAGACTGCCTTTCAACTGACATTTCCGGATCCCTTTTTGTAGATGATTTTGCAATTTATTGCAGCGCCCAGTGGACGTGTGTCTTGGAGCGGTGTCTTCAACGCTGTCTTGACTGCCTATATTCCTGGAGCATTGCGAACGGCTTCCACTTCTCCACTGAGAAAAGGTGTGTGTGTAAACTTCTGGAGATGCAAGGAATTTCTTCCACCTTCCCTACGTCTCTGCCCAGTTGCTCTCCCTTTCGAGTAGACAACGAAATTCTTGGGAGTCATGTTGGATCGTAAACTTTGCTGGTCCCCACACGTCTTACCTGGCTGCTCGTTGTGCCGGATCCCTTAATGTTCTCCATGTCCTCATGGGGAGCGGATCGTACGGTCCTGCTTCACCTTTACCAGGCCATTGTTCAGTCGAAGCTCGACTACGGAAGCGTTGTATACTCTTCCGCACGGCCGAGGCTTCTCCACCGCCTCAACTCTATTCACCATCGGGGATTACGCCTGGCGACCGGTGCATTTTATACCAGCCCTGTTGAAAGTCTGTATGATGAAGCTGCTGTGTTACCCTTGACCACTTGGCGTGACATACTCTTGTGTCGGTACGCATGCCGCCTGCGCTCGATGCCCAACCATCCATCTTATCTATTATTTTTTGTCGACTCACTCGATCGCCAATATCGGTTGTCTGCGATAGCCTTGCTTCCACCTGGAGTTCGGTTTCGCCTCCTGCTTCAGTGGCTCAATTTTACCCTTCCTTCAACCTTTAGGTTGAGCAAGACCCCATTGCCCCCGTGGCGTCAGGCCCAGGTTCACACTCACCTTGAACTTAGTTCACTGCCCAAGGAGAGCACCCCGGATTTGGTATATCGCTTGAGGCTTGTTGAACTCCGTTCGCGGTTCGATAATACCATATTTATCAACACTGATGGTTCCAAAAGCACTAATGGTGTTGGATCTGCCTTGGTCATCGGGGACAACTGTTTCCAATACAAGCTTCCTGACTGGTGTTCAAATTTCACGGCTGAGCTTTTTGCCCTCCACCAGGCTGTTTTATATACCTGCCGCCGCCATCCTTTTTATGTCATCTGTTTGGACTCCCTTAGTACCCTGCAGAGTCTTAAGGACCCTTTCTCGACCCATCCTCTCGTGTATCGGATCCAATGCTCCCTCCAGTTGGTAGCAGATGACAGATGTCACGTTTCTTTTCTGTGGGTCCCTGGCCACGTGGGTGTACCCGGGAATGAGACCGCCGACATAGCAGCAGCTCTTTTGCCTCTCATGGCTACTTTTTGCGTCCCATCAGACGATGTTCAACGGGCTCTTCACCGGCGTATTGTTTCGTCCTGGCACAGTGCGCAGTTCTCACTCCACGATAATAAATTGAGAACTATAAAACCGATCCCGACCACTTGGAGGACCTCCTCACGCCCCTCTTGGCTAGAGGAGGTCATCCTGGCCTGGTTGCGGATCAGTCACTGCTGTTTCAGCCACCGTCACTTGCTAACTGCCGACCCTGCACCGCTGTGCTCCTGCGGTGAATTGCTGATGGTGGGACATGTTTTACTGTCTTGTGTTAATTTTAATCATCTCCGTATAGCCCTTCATTTTCCGTCTACTCTGGAGGAACTTTTAGCTGATGACACCCGAGCAGCTGCTAGAGTTTTGCGCTTTAAAAACATGGCCAACTTATCAAAGGATATTTAACCCTTTTCATTCTTTTTTCTCTTTCGTTTTTTAGCCTTCTCTTGATACTCTATCTGGTAGTTACCAATTTTTTCGATTTCTAGCGAATCCTTGTTCTTATCTGGGCGCTAATGACCTTTGAAGGTGTGCGCCCTTTAACCACAAAAAAAAAAAAAAAAAAAAAAAAAAAAAAAAAAAAAAAAAAAACAGTAAGCTGCCCGCACTTGACAAACAGCGTCATTTGAAAATTACTGTGATGAATTATGAAAAGGTGAATGTTTTATTTAAAAGCTGAGATGTTTTACTACCAAGTGACCAACAATCAGATTTTTCAACCACAAACTTTCATAAAAATCAAGTGAGAAGCATTAAGAAACTAAAAACTCGCGCGAAATGAAAATTGTACATTTTTTCACAAGCAAACCAAAGCTAGTAAGGAAAAAATGAGTTGATAGAAGGATGTGGGTCAGCTTAGCCGTCCTGACACTCAGTGTGAAAACCCATGCTGTCAATAGTAAAACTATATGTCAATGAGAGATCAGAACTTGCAAGAAATTTGGGGTCAAATCTAGTCTTTGACCAATGACATCACATTTTACGTCATTCAGTCCTGCAGTGGTTTCGATACTCACTGTTTACATGTCTCATATTTTTGAAGACACCTAGGTGGCATTGTATTATCCTTTTGGTGTTATTCTATGTTTGCAAGGTTTAGGTCTTGTTTGACCTATACCTAACCTAACATTCAATTTATTTAATTTTACTACGCTCGATCGATTTACAGTAAATTTTCGACATAAATGTATCATATCAGTCTGTACAACTTCGAGTGCAAGCTTTCTTTAAACTTACGTAATTATTAAATGTATTTTGAAGAGGTGATGTCATTAAGAAGATTTGACTTATTTAGGTGAAATCTAACTACTGATACCATGTTGTAAACATATTTTCGTAGTATTTCTCGATTATGTATGACGTCATATGTGACACCATTGGTCAAAGCGGTATCGGAGACTAGAGTTTATCTGAAAGTTGAATATGGTTCATACATTTGAAAATAGAGATAAAAGTCTGAAGAAACAAAAGTTAATATGATATATTTTTTCCTTAGTGTTAACATTAGCATGACAAAATTAAGTAAAAAAGATAAAGTTGTTGAAAATAATGGCCAAAATGGAAAGAAACATTGCATAAATGTAGTGTACAATGATGACTGTTATTGAAGCCATGTAGAAATCAAAGTATCTTCAGCTGTAGGGTTTTATTTCATGTTACATGACTAGCCACCATCCCTTCTCCACCAGTAATGATGGATCCATTAATATTACTTAAGCCTATGATGAGTTTGTGAATATACTGACACTGAGATTTACAAATAAATTTCTTAAGCCTCCCCCCCTCCCATTTTTGTATTTTCTGTTTTGTCTCTACTCCATCACACAACATGTGTTTGTTGATACCATACTAATACGAAATTTTGGTGGAAAGTATAGGAAAATAAACTGGAGTGTTTCCAAGTAGGATAAAATATTAATAGCCCTACAATATATCTTCAGGTGGTAATGAAGCAATTCATAATGAAATGGAATGGCTTAAATGGAAAGATTTTGACATGCATTTACAAATTTTCTGGAAACTGGTTGTATCAGTGTGTGTGTGTTTACATTCAAATAATAAATACAAATTTTCACACTTGCAGCTTCCTTTAATTTTGAATTGTATACTGTGAATAGTATAACTAAACAATCTTTGTCTCACCCATTTCGTGTGAATGTATCATGTCTACGTGCCATGAATGCAACAGCAACACACATTTTCAAACTAAAATTTAAATGTGATGTGCATGTTAAAGAGAAATTTCTATTTCTTTACCTTAAAAGTCGATATTTAATTGAAGACCTCAAGGAAAATAATAATAACTCTCATTTATTAAGTGTTGAGTTAAGATAACTCTTATGTTTGAAAAATAGTTTCTATTACATGTTTTAATATTTATATTTGCCACCTCTCTGTAGCTTCATCTACTACTTGAAGAAAATGAAACATTCTGTCGGATATGATTGTTTGCACTAAATACATTCAAATACAAAAGTTGAGTGTTATTATTTACCCCTGATGTCTTCAATCAATTTGTAATAAGTGTTTGACTGAAACTGGTGGAGCAATAGCATTTACTTATCTTGAAAGTAAGTCTTTTCATTCGTCACACAAGTAACAAAAAAATAAAATTTTGTTTACTTAAACTGTAATCATCTAATAGCTTGAAACTTCTGCCTGACTTACTTAAGATACAAAGTACTACAATGTAAGAGATTTATTTTTTTAGGAACTCTTTTCCTACTTCTGATGCTTTCTCTAAAGCCGTGTATGCACTTTCCGCGGCATCCACATCAAACAGTTCGTGCACGGCGCATGTGTGCGTGTTTGGACGCGACAGCCACGCTCAGTTGATATGCTGCTCTAGCTCTGCGGCAAGTGTTCGCAGGTGATCGCTGGCAGTGGGGTCACTCCACAACAGGTGTCGCTTGCGGTTGGTGTTTGTTACCTACAGTGCCATGAATACAGCTCGTGCAGCGGCTGCCTTCATCTGATGTATAACATGCAAAACAATAGAAAGCAGAAACAAAAAGTATGTTGGTCGATGAGAGAATTGCATCATCAAAGAATGCAGTATGGAGACCGACTATAGCAAGATGTGGCTTTAGGAGTCCTGGAAGATACAATAAAAAATCTTATTCGATTGTCGTTAGACAATTTCGAACTCTTAAATGCGATAATAGAAAAAAAAAAAAAAAAAAAAAAAAATAAGAAAATTTAACACCCACTTTCGAGAGGCTATTACTGCAAGAGAACGTCTTGCAATTACTTTGAGGTTCTTAGCCACAGGAGATTCCTATGCAAGCTTGTAATACCTTTTCCGTGTCTCCAAAGAATATCAAGACTAGTGCTGGAAGTTTGTGACGCCATTGTTGAGGCTCTCAAAGGAAGAGCTTACTTCTGTAGGATGCCAATAAAGATCATCTTTTTCAGTTCCTGACTTGGAATCTTGCCCTGCGGCAGTAGCTGAGCGGTCTGGAGCACCACATTACAGATCGCGCGGCCTCCCGTGTCGAGCATTCGAATCCCCCTCGGGTATGGATGTGTGTCTTGTCCTTAGGTTAGTTTAACTTGTTCGTAAGTCTAGGGACTTATGACCAAAGTAGTTTGGTCCCATGATAGTTCCAAAAAAAATTTGACTTAGAATCTTCATTATACTGCTTATATGTTTCCGTGCATCCTCGCATATATTTTTCTTGTAATAGTCCTCGTTTACTGGATTCCACAAGTCCTCTTTTGCTTTGTACAGTTCTATCAGGACAAGACACATCTCGTTGTCCATCTCTGCATGTACAACAGGACTGGCATCTCGACTGCACGAGCAGAGAACGCTGGAATCCCTTTGCCGCGGGATGCCAGACCGCTCAGCATTGGTTCGCTGCGCGGCACACTAGTCCGTGGTAGCCGCAGGCCAAACATCGTCTCCACTGCCCGCGGCACAGCTACAAAGTGGATATGCAGCTTAAGGGTTTTGGCTGTCAAAATGTCATATAAGCAACCACGGAATGATCCATCTGCCTAAAATAATATTGATGATACAGGAATATACAAGTACATTACTTGTATCAAATAAAAACCCATCAAATATGTGCTGCTGTTTAATTTTTACCAGATTTATTTGCTTCATGTGACATCCTTTTTATGACTTTACAAATGAAGCTCAACGGTAATTAGCATTTGTCTACCATGTGTCAGATATAATACATTACTGCAGTACTCCATTTGCTTCATGAAATAAAACAGATGCACCATTATTATGTGCCTTACATTAATAATTTTTTTTTAAAAAGTCTTTTCTTAGCTAACATGCAGTGTGATTATTATTGTGTCAGTCTGATATCACTTTATCAATTCCATTTCCCCTTAAAGATATGTTTATTTTCACAGAAACAAATATCACTTATTTTACATGACATTTTTCAACAGCATCAAGAAACTGAAAAAGCATAGGACATCATACCCATTTGAACTATTAAATCCATCACAAGAGAACACCACCCTGTACTTAAATATGACACTTTGTAATACAGAGAACCCGAAACTATCTGGAAGCTATGACGTCATAACACATCACACTGGTTTCAAGAGTCAAAGACATTGGGTGGAATTGCATTCTCAAAGTGACAAAATCAGACACACTGAAAGTATGTAGTAGCAAAATTTCGTAGATGGAGAAGTGTGATACCCTTGAACGTCTCCAGAAACTGCACAAAAATAAAATATACATTAATATTTTTTGTAACTTCAACGCTCAAGTAAATGTTTAGAATTTTTTCTAGGGACATTCCTGCAGAGACTACTTACCCAAACATCACTGCAGTGAACATTCAGCAGAAAAGGGTTTTAGTTTGGGACAAAAAATTTTATAGCATATACCTACTCATCTACTGAGATCAGATGTATTTACAGGATAACCTAAAATAGATCCACTTCAGTATGCAGAATATCTTTCAAAAGGTTTAAATTCAAAAGACTGAATGGATAATCTGCAACAAACTGGATAAAAAAATGAATCACCTTAAAACTTAACAATTTTCTGAAATGGCATAACTGAAGACGGGGATACTATACGCTGGCTTTGACCAATGTCGTCATAGGAATGGAAGTTATTACTAAATAAATGTAGCCAATTTACATTACTTAAAGCGAGCTGTTACACCCATGTAAAGACTAGTTCTCGGTGTACTTCTCAGAATCTCGATACGTTAGCAATTTGTATTCTCAAATAAATTCTATGAACTTGACTGTGAGTAAAATATGACGTCATTCATCAAAGCAGACAGGTGATATCTCAGTCTTCAACTGATAGTAACATTAATCAAATACTTAGGAGAAACAAGGGTTCGCAAATACTTTTCTAATAAAAATAACCACCTTTTATTTTATACAAAATTCTGAAAAAATACAGGCATAGAAAACTCTGATCATGGTATTCTGTTGAAGAAAGTGTGACAAACAAATACATCCATTTTTATCTCAATCACCAACATCAGATAAATAAAATACAAAGACACAAAACTTACTAGCCTAGGTGTTATAAAAATACACAAAAAATGAAATATACAGCTCATTAGTTATCAATACTTTGGCCCATAGTTTATGTTAAAGACCTGTGAAGATTAATATTGTGGCTTCACAGTGGCCATCAAAAATCCAATTCCATTACATGTGTGGAGGATCAGCCAGTTTTTCCTTACTACATCAAATACAAACTGTACTACATAATGAGCAACAGGTCATAGCACATTTGTTGACCCATGATATACCATCAATCGGGGTGATTCTGAGCCCCTGGGGGTAACATTGACCCCAAGGTCAATTTTACCCTTTTCTTTCCATTTCTGGACAAACTTACCTATCTTATTGAAAATAGAAATTATCATATAATACAATGGAATTTGTAGATTCTAATTCACACACTTTAAAATAAAATGTAAAAAATATTATAGTTAAGAAAATTTTTTTAAGCAAGCCTTGCATATCAGATCACAAATTCAGTTGAGAAAAACTTTCTTGGCCCACAAGAAATGGTTAATCCACTGATCATCTTCAATATGTTCAAATTCACACATTTTAATTAATTTTTCTGATCTTGTTAACAATACAAACAATTTCAACAATTAAAAATTCACATGTCTTCAAACAAGGGTAACAATGACCCCCTAACGTTTTTCCCTCATGTGTAACATTGACCCTCTAAATATTGTCACCGAATTTCCATTAATCCACATGTATTTGCTTAAACAAGGCATAAAACAATAATATAACTGATCATTGTTTACAAATTAAGGCTGGGCAACAATGGATTTGAATTCATAGACAGTCTTGGTCAGTCTCTGTTACAAATGTTCTGTTTATTGCAGAAGTTTTAGACTGAGATTGGTGTTTTATTCTAACAGTAAAGAATGGACATAATAAGCTGTAACTTTAATAGACAGTGAATAACGTGCGTTTGAATTGATAAAGTAAAGCCATAACCACATTAAAAACTCAACCGCAATGCCTAGAACATATCAGAGGTCTCCAGGTGCAAGGCAGTATCTAGATGTGGATAAGGAAAGTGATATTGTTAATTAAAAATAAGACACAATAAAGGGTGCAGCAATGAGACTGGGTATATCAAAAAACACAGTGAAAAACCACTTTTACGGAAAACTGGACCAATTAAGACAGGAAAAACAAATGTACCAACATCAGAAGAAGAATCTATATTATGTTTAGGCAGGGATGGACTACACCTAAACAGGCCAGGCACAATGACTTTCAGTAAAATGATCCAGGACATATGTAATGTAATTACAAGAAAGGGAAACTAATACAGTCTACAAGGGGTGATTGTACAAAAAAAGCACATGAAAAAAACAAAAACAAAAACAAAGCAGAGGAAAGAGGAAAAGCAAAATGGGGAGGGGGGAGGGGAATAATTTAGGCCTAACAGTTGTTCACCAAAATATTCAGTCTCTATGAAACAAAATCCAGCAGCTAGAAGTGGAGTTAGAGTCTACAGATAGTGCAGTTGTTTGTCTCACAGAACATTGGTGCAATGAGGGCAGAAATTAATCATTTAGTATTGCAATCATATAATTTAGCACATGCATACTGTAGATCCTCTATGAAATGTGGGGGGTGTTGTATTTATGTGAAACATAACTATCCATTTAAGGTAAGAAGTGATTTAGGTGCAATTAGAGAAGAAAAACATTTTGAATTGGCAGCAGTTGAAATCAGAGAAACTTATGTGTAGAAATATATACAGAGCTCCCAGTGGAGATTTCAACATTTTTTTATCTAAACTGAATCATGTTCTTGATTTGATAAGCAGTCCAAAGAACAACTTCCTTATATGTGGTGACCTAAATGTTGATAAACTGAATCCTGATGACACATGGGACTCATTACTAAGTCTCACTCAAAGTTTCAACTTAGCGCCAATGGAAAATACTGCAACAAGAATAACAAAACATTCAAAGACAGCTATTGATCAGGTATTACCAGATTTAAATGAAGACAAATGCACAGTGGTTGTAGCAGTGTTAGGGTTCTCTGATCACTCCTGTCAAATCACAAATGTAAAAGTGGCTCCAGAAAAAAACAAAGAAAATGCTTGTTTACAAACGAATATTCTCTAAACAAAAGAGATGTGAGTGTATTAAACAAATAGCCAGCAAACATGGGAATCAGTATACTCAGAGGTATACACAAATGAAAAATTCAAAAATTCATGTCTTTATTAAAATTAAAATTTGAAGAAACATTTTCGAAGGTATTACGTCCATTGTCAATAGTGGGGAAAAATAAGTGGGTCACAAAAGGTATCAAAAAATCATCCCAAACACTGAAGTACCTCTGGTCCATTAAACACAGCCTAACTAACCCTGTCTTCTCACACTTTTATAAAAGCTATAGGAAAACGTATAGGAAAGTATTGCTTGCAGCAAAGAGAGCTCAAAACTCCAAAACGGTACTCAATGCCGAAAACAAAAACAAAGCAGTGTGGAAGATAGTTAAACAAGAAACTGGTAACAGAAAAGTAAATCTGTCAAATATACAAATCAAAGAGGAAGGGGCTGTAATTAAAGACCCAATTTATTTGTCAAACTATATAAACAACTACTTTAGCAGCATAAGTATAAAATTACAGAAACAATTTCAAACAGTCCCTCAGTCCAAAAAGTCAAAAATTGGTGTATCACATTCAATGGTATTATTCCCCACAACCGAGGAAGAAGTCTATAAAGCAGTTCTCAAACTAAAAAACTCAGCTGGTCTGGATGAAGCCACCATTTGTCTAATTAAGGACTGTAATCTGCATCTTGAAAGAAAAAATAAAGTGAAAACTCAGCAGAGCTTATGGTACAATGCTGTTAAAATATATAATAAACAACCACAAAATATAAAAGATACTGAGAAAATTGATCGGTTCAAAACAAAAATAAAAAAACACTTAACAAATGTTACTACACAGTAATGGACTATGTTACCTAAATTAAAAGGTTATGTACAGAAGTTTACATTGCAATATATGATGACAACTGTATGAACATATTGTAAAATACTATAAAACAAATGTAAGATATAAAAACAAATGTAAGATGCTTTAAATTTCTGTTTGAAATATTTTCTTATGTTTACAATCTGTATATTATTTTTGTTGACGAAATCCATATAATGTAAATTATTACACGGATTAATAAAAGAAATCAAATCAAATTAGCAAATTCTATTGCCACTACTGCTGATTGTGGGTTTCCATTGCATATTACTGATATTAAAGTTATTAACAAAAACTTCACTCCACTGACTCAGTGAAAACAACATTTGTTCAAAAGAACATGACGTGTTCACTGCCTCATTCTGTGATGTGATTGGCAAGCTGCCTCTGCCAGAGCTACAAGCTGATTGGCGAAGAATTCTGTATAAATCTCCAGGGAGAGTTTCAGAGAGAGAGAGAGAGAGAGAGAAAAAAAAAAAAAAACCTTTTTTGTAGAGTGTTTTAAATAAAGGATAGATAATTATATTCATAGAAATGTGTGTTTCACTGATACCTAGCTTATTAACATTTTACAAAACTTCCAGTTTTCAATGGGGATAACTGAGATCCCTTTACAGGGGTCATACTCATACTGCACTACACAAACATTTATCCCAGGACCATTCTGCATGTGTTTATAATAAAACAAATTTGAGGGGTCAATGTAACCCCTTGTTACGGGGTAACATTGACCCTTTTTCAGTTTTTTAAAATACTAACCTATGAAAAATATAACACACAGTGCACTATGGGTGTTTATACAGAAATAATATACAATAGTAAAAATCATCATGAATAGAAATTGATATATGCAAGAGAATCTAAAAATCATCATACATTGGGTCAGTATTACCTCAAATGATGGTAACTTATGATATTCTGTCAAAGGAAGTGTACTAAAACAATTACATCCATTTTTGCTTCAATAACAAGATCAGATAGATAAAATACAAAGACACACAAACTTACAAGCCTAGGTTTTATGAAAATACACAAAAATTAAATGTAATGGTCATCAATTAATACTTTAATTCTTTTCATTAGGGCCTAATGATCTACAAATGAGGCCTATAGTTCTGCGACTGTCCACAAACCATCAAATATGCAAGTTCAGAGCTTGAAGGGTTGACCATTTTCAATTTTTTGGATACAGATTGTTTCTTTGTTGAGCAGAACTTTCTTTAAGGATTTATTCTCTTGTTTTCTGGTTCTCGCATATTTCCAGCCACTTGTGGGAAGTGTACACAGGCTTTATCCTCTGCAGCATTAGGGAATAAACTCAAGAGGTGCTAACTGCCTCTTCACTGCTTCATACCCTGCCCTTGACACTCCGGATTGTTTTTTAAACTTTTGCCACAAAAGATTCTATCTTGTTTTCGAAATCAGAATCTTCCTTTGCAGACTGTGCTGGATTGGACAACTGCTCCACAAGTGCTGTAACTTCAGCACATGGAACTGCTACTACCAATTCACTGTGTCTGGTAATGATTCCTGCAACAGTCTCTTGTTCTGTAAGTTGACAAACCAAGTGCACATGTTTACACATGTTCCACACAATAGATGCATCAGCGCAAGTGCAACTGAAAGCATGAATGCAAGCTGCACATTCCCTACATTGTAGCTAACAGTTGCACAGTTCCAAATTTTTGGACACCACACACAACTCTGTATTTCTCGATGACAGAACGTTCCAGGACACTGGACTGACCTGCAAAACCTTGTTTTGAGACACACTTAATGACACTGTATGTCTCGCTCTCAGGTTAGAAAGCTTCTGTGTCAGCTTACCCCTGTAAATAGACGAAGCCGATCTCTCATTTTATAATTCAGAAACTGCGTCAATGCATGAATTAATAATATTTGATTTATTTGTATTAAGTGTCATGTAATTGTATAAAGAATTGCTATACAAATGATTTGCTACACCATTTTTACAGAATAATATAGCTTAAGACATTATTAAATAATACTTTCCTGTGTATGTTATTATTTCTATGTTTGAATGCATAACATGTCTAATCGGCATTAGATTACTATATTTCATTATCCGTGCTTAATACTTAATATTGTATTATATACCAATGACGAAACCAATATCATTGTACAATGATCTATGGTGAATAAAATTCTTGATTTGTCCAGCTGTTTTACTTTTTTCCCTTTAAATATATATGCTTCAGGGGTTCATATGTAAAATTATCAGTGCCATATTTATTACAGCATTAATTCTGTGCAATATGCCCACCAATCACACATACCGAAATTGTTTTTCAAAATAATTTGAAAACTCGTTTGTATAACTGTCTTTTGCTTAATTCTTCTTTCAAATGAGTTTTCATAATAAGAAAAGTGTCCACATACCTTTCAAATAACAAAGTTTTGGTCTTTTTGTAGACTACAATTTTATTTATTTTGCCTTCAATTTTGTTCAAGTTCTTTTTCCAGGCAATGTCCACATGCCAGGAGCAGTACAACTGCCTGGCTCCTGGACCAAATACGGCCACCCACACATTATCAACAAGGTTGCCGGATTTTTACATTGCTCTGTCGCCAATATCTAAACAAAAAATAGCCAAAATATCGCCATCATTTCATGAATAATATCCCAAAATATAAGAATCTTTTCATCAATAAAAGTGGTCAAATATCGCAATTTTTAATCAGTCCAGTTTTTTGTGCTATGGTAATTATGGCATGTCACTCGACAATAATAATCCTGAATACTACTGAGCTAGTAAAAAAACTAACACAAACTGTGGCACTCTCACATTCACAGACACCATACTGGGCATTCCAAGGTAGTGATGGGCAAACCGAGTACTGAGAATGCAAAGTTCTCGATTCCAAAAAGTTCTCGTTGTTCTCGAAAACCTGAGTCGGTTCTCGGTTTTCAATATTCGCTCTTTAATGTTAGGAAATTGTCGATACAAACATTTATTGTCCTACTGTTGACATATTTAGAAGTAATGTAACATTTACATTTTGTAGCATAAGCCACACAGGTTGTTCTCTGTGCCCGTGATCGTGTGGTGTAGTGGATTAAATCATTATGATGCTATGCAGTAGGGTAAGGCTTCGAACCCTACCAGTGCAAAAAAGATTTTTATTTTTAAATTATTATCAGAACTACTTTAAAATCTTTTTTGAAACATGATCAATCATTGGTTTTATTGAAATGATTGGCTTAACGTAACTTTTTTAATTCTAATTCTTGGCTACATCATTTCAATCAGCATAGTAACTTTTCATTTCCGCTTCTTATCGTTCTTTATTTATCTGGAATATTCGTCTATGAGATTTTAATTATGTTATGCAGTAACTTCAAAATAATTTATGCCGTTTTATCATTTTAGATTTGTGTTTGTTGCAATCATTATTTATATTCCTCATTTCAGTTTAATTATTTTATAACACTGTAACCGATCTTCGTTATTATACTCTTAATGAAAAACGAATTAAAGTTTAACATGTTTGTATGACAATTACCAAACAAAAAATCTCAGTTCTCACTTCTCAGAACTCGCTTCTTAGTTCTCGTTTCTTAGTACTCGCTTTTCAGTATTCGTTTCTTAGAACTCGATTCTTAGTTCTCGCTTCAGATCTCGCTTCTCAGTTCTCGCTTCTAAGGTCTCGGTTTTCGGATCTCGCTTCAGCTCTCACTTCTCAATACTCGCTTCTAAGGTCTCTGTTTTCGGGTCTCGCTTCTAAGGTCTCGGTTTTCGGGTCTCGCTTCAGCTCTCGCTTCTAAGGTCTCGGTTTTCGGGTCTCGCTTTTCAGTTCTCGCTTCATGGTTCTCGTTTATGGGTTCTCAGTTATGATATTCGTTTCTGTTTGAGAAAAGTTAAACGAAAATTTTCGGTTTCGTTTGTATGTTTGTCTTGCGGCTGCTGTTGTTGTTATGGTCTTCAGTCCGGAGACTGGTTTGATGCAGCTCTCCACCCTACTCTATCCTGAGCAAACCTTTTCATCTCCTCATAAGAACGGCAACCCATATCCACTTGAATCTGCTTACTATACGCGTCTCTTGGCCTCCCTCTGCGATTTTTACCCCACACACTTCCCTCCAATGCTAAATTTACGATTCCTCGATGTCTAAGAATGTGTCCTACCAAGCGATCCCTTCTTTTAGTTAGGGTATGCCAAAAATTCCTTTTCTCACCAATTCTGTTCAGTACCTCTTCATTAGTTATGCGATCTACCCACCTAATCTTCAGCATTATTCTGTAGCACCACATTTCAAAAGCCTCTATTCTCTTCCTGTCCGCACTGTTTATCGTCCATGTCTCACTCCCATACAAGGCAACACTCCACACAAATGCCTTCACCGTAGAATGCCAGAATTGTCTTTCCTGGTGATCACATCCTCCTGAGTAGTCCCCGCCCGGAGATCCGAATGGGGGACTATTTTACCTCCGGAATATTTTACCCGAGAGGATGCCATCATCATATTTTCATACAGTAGAGCTGCATGTCCTCGGGAAAAGTAACGGCTGTAGTTTCCCCTTGCTTTCAGCCGTTCGCAGTAACCGTGTGGCAAAGCCACATTAGCTGATGTTACAAGGCCAGCTCAGTCAATCATCCAGACTGTTGCCCCTGTAACTACTGAAAAGGCTGCTGCCCCTCTTCAGGAACCACACGTTTGTCTGGCCTCTCCACAGATACCCCTCCGTTGTGGTTGCACCTACGGTACGGCTATCTGCATCGTTGAGGCACGCAAGCCACCCCACCTCGGCAATGTCTGTGGTTCATGGGGGTGGGGCTATCTTTTATTATATCCAGGCATTGTCACTAATATCCTCATTTTTCAAACAAATGGAAAGGTTTAATTTGAGTATCTATTAAATCACCCAAATGTTTCTTATCTCTGTATGTGTAAAAGCGAATGATTACGCACTCACTCACTGAACACGGAATCACGAAAACTACCTATAAACAACATACCTGCCTAATTTCGGTTTCATAGGTGAAGTAGACTATTTCAGCCGAAAAAGGATTTTGCGTCAGGGTCGAATTAAGGCACATGGCGGAGGATATTTTAGCTACAGACATCGACAAAATCTACAGATTTTTTGATTTTCATAAAATTTTGTCTGATTGGCTATCAGAACTATTGGAAGGTCCTTTCTACGCAAAATTTTGTATGGTGCATGGCGGAGGGTACTTTACCAACGGACTTTCACAAAATCTATAGTTTCTTTCCGATCTATATGAGATTTTGCACACTTGATTTCCAAACCAAGTTTTTCAAGTAAATTTTGAGAACGCGTATTTCATATCAGAACTCGTCTAGAGCGTTAATAATGGCACCTAGTAGATTTGCCTAGGCACTATTTTTTTTGTTCTCTGTTTGGTATTCGATTCCTTTTGGTTCTCGAGGACAGAGTTCTCGATTCCTTAAAGTACTTTGAGGAACCTCGTTGAACATGAAATCATTTATCTGAGACAGCCAGAAACTGAACCGAGACACACCACTAGCTAACTAATGAGGTCAGTCAAAATATAGTCACATTGTGAATATAATAAGACTCCGGAGATTTTGTGGATACTAAATTTAAACACAGATACACTTAACTATCACATTTATTAATTTCACAACTTATAAAAACAACTATTCAAAAATCATCCTACCAAACGTTCACAAGGGATGTTACCTGTCACTTTCGTCTACTTCAAAACTGATATTTTCATATGGCAAGTAGAGTTAATGAATCTTTCAAACATTTCTTTAATACACGCAAAATCATTACAAAATGTTGAGGTGAGGTACCACTAATTCATAATAATGCACAAAGCATTTCATACTTTGGGGTGATATGGACTTTAATTCTGAATACAGCGTAATGAAACATGAAAAATAAGCCGAGAGAACGACAGGGAAATCACAGTGTGTTCTGCATCGACATTTATACTGTGCAAACCATTGTTAACCACTGTGAAGTGCATTGCAAAAGGTTCGTCTCATAGTAGCAGTTATTACGAATTTCTGTTATGTTGATGTATGGTACAAAAAAAAAAAAAAAAAAAAAAAAAATACTATTTACATCCCTCGTGCACGTTATAATTGATATAATTTTATCCTGACGATCTCTGCGGGAAACACGGCGTTGTAGTATACTTCGAATCCTCGTTTAAAGGCTGTTCTTGGACCATTTTAAAAGTATCCATGAGGTAGTTGAGTTTTTTTTTCATCTTTCACGCTCTCGCACACAATCAGACACACATGCAGACATTTATACTTACTTCTGTAGGTTCACTACATTTCCCCAACATTCTGCCGATGTTTAGTCGGTATCATTGATGCAATGTATCAAGAGTGATTCCTTTACATTCGTTGTATTTGAAGTAAGAAAAAATAGCCACTAAGTCGCCAACTATTTCCTTTAATAGCCAAATTTAATCGCCCGTCGCCAGAAAGTAGAATGTTTACTATTATAAGAAAAAGATAGCCAAGAATGCGAAAAATCGCCACAACTGGCAACTCTGATTATCAAAGGAATCGTCCATATCTGACATAAACCACTTTGGATTTATAGCTTCTTTATTTAAGGCTTGCAATATTACACCAAAAAATGTTCAAATGTTTGTAGAGCTTATGGATCATCAGTCCCTAAACTTACAAACTACTTATGAACTAGCTACAATTAATGACGGCACAAATATCCATGCCCGAGGGGGGATTCGAACCCCCGACCGTAGTGGCAGAGCAGACAGTGACTGACGCGCCGCAGTACGCTCGGTCACCGCGGCCGGCTATTGCATCAAACAACACTTGCATTGCCACAGTGTCGCCTCTACTGCAAACCACAAAGGCACAAGGGAAACCTTCCCTCAAACTGTCCAACACAAGAAGAGTATGTGTGCCATCTACACAAATCGCATCACTTCCGTATTTTTTTTTAATAATTCAAGCTGACAATCGTTAGCTAGAATAAGACAAAAATAATTTTCGTCCAGTTGTGGGGACTCGGGAAGTACGCATCCCTGTGGCTTGTACAATTTAACAACATTTGAATGTTGTTTCATTTGTTTCGACGCTAATGCAGTCTTCATTATGCAGCACACCATCATTATTTAATTTAAACATCAGAATAATGTTTTGAAGGTCCCTTCTTATTAAATCTCTCCTGGTTAAAGTTCCTTCAGTACTATTCCCTATCTCGTCGAGAATATCTTCGAGCGGTACACCTAAAGCAATTTTTTAAGCATATTCCTTCTGTGAGCCACATACTGTCACATCATTAATATGACCTACATGAGTTTTCTGGAACGTTACATTAACTTTCCCACTGGCTGACGAATTTGTCACTACTTCTGCCGGACAATACGACTCTATTTTATTAGAGCCAAGAATGTAATTCGTTGTTAACCAATCGTTTGTAGGGCTACAAGGAAATCCAAAAATTAGAAACACCGTAAAACAACTTGTGGTGTCACACCACGGAGAGCGCATTGTAAGCTTTGTTTACCGTTTATACTGTCTTCTTAACACAAAATAAGCCCACGTACCATTATACTCGGTTTGTAATTCCGCCTTGTGATTTTGTGTAAATTGTGTGACGCAGATAATCTGAATATGTCCTGCTAAAGGGCGAAACGCAACATTAAACAATTTGCAATCAAGGCGGTTTCTTACTGACGGAATATTTATTATCATATCACTGATTGCTGTACACCATGGACTGGAAATCATTTTAACTTCGAATTTGTTTCAGTTCCCACCTTCGTCTTCCATTGTTCGAAGCTTGCAGAATCTATAAATTCAAAAGTCTTCCTCCATCGTATATCCATACCCCTGAAAATGTTCTGGAGCTGAATTCTTACCAATGCTGCATTCGCAAATGGAACATTTGAAAGTTCCACGTGCATTTTCCCTTTTCTCATGTATCGAATTCACTTGCCTTTGTAAATTGTGCGAATCTCTAAGACTTTTGAAACAAACGTTGTACTGAATCGGAGACGAAGGTCTCTCGTGTATCTATCTGATATGGGACTCACGTGTCCTGTACGGTTGGTGAAACTCTTTCCACATTTTTCGCACTTCACTGAACACTGCATTTTCAACACAACAGAAATAAAAATACGCGGGAAGACTGAAGGTAAGTGGAAACTGCAGCAGCGTTGCCTACGAGATTGTTAAAGCTTAAAGGCCTCTACATGCCCTGCTTCTCCAGCGTGCCGATTGTCGTAGTTCAAGTTCCGCCACCAGATGTCATGTTAAATTTCTGTAGTTTCACACTGAGGCTATACGATTTATCTGTAAATTGCTAATATTATGGGTGAAATTTTTGGAGTTGGTATTTTCTTTTGCTCTTGAAGAGGTGTTAAAATACGACAAGATTATCGGTAAGCAAGTTCTAATCCTGTAACTGATTTCAGAAGTCTCAATATATTTTTAATACGAATTACTGTCGTCACAAAACGCGTATACTAAATGCCAAAAAGCGATCTAGTTACGATCTGTCACTCACTAGCCGTATAAAATAGCTTCTAAAGAATCAATGGATTTATCGTATAAATTAAAATGTACTTATAATATAATAAACTACGTAGGTCAGATATTTAATAGTTTGAACTATGTCGTATATGTAGAATCACAGGTCTTACTTTTTTTGTATTGCAGGAAAAAAACAGTGATTAAACGACTGATAAGAGAAGAGGCAATACTGTAATGGTGTAGGTACTGCTGCGTTCCATTTTGTAAAAATGAGGATTCTAAAGTGGTCAAATTTCCTGCAAATGACGACTTGCTTGAAAAATGGCAAAAGGCTATATCACGACATGGACCAGAAAAGAACAGTATATGGCAGCCTTCCAAAAAAATCGGTAGTATGCAGTCAACATTTTGAAGATACCTGCTTTAGCATTTCCACCAAAACTAGGAGACTTCTCCCAATTCTGTTCCAACAATTTACCCTGGATACCCATCGTATATGCAGGCAACAACTCAAAATTCACAAAGAAAACGGAAGTATTTTAAAGGGTTTTCGATACATATGATAACAGTCTCAGGCCTTTCTCCAGTGCTGCCCATGATAATGTGACAACAGAAAGTGCACCTGACATCACCAGCCATGTTTCCAATAAAGCAGAGGCGGGAATTCAAGTGCAAATACGCTGTAAAGCTGTTCGTTCTTCTAATAAGAAGGTGAGGAACTTTTATTCACGAACCACCGTAAGGAAAAACAAAATAATAGCTAGATTGAAAGCGAAAAATGGAGCACTAACGGAAAAACTCCAAGCCAAAACTAAAAAATCAGAAGCTGACGAAATGTATTATGCTCTTTTACGTTCCAATGAAGCAAAGAACATGAAAGCTGCATTTTTATTGGAACAATTAAAATCATTTGGGAAAAAGAAAGTCTCATATAGCGAAGAAGTTATAAAGCTTTCTGTTCTCTGGCAGACAAAATCTCCAAAAGGCTATGAATTTGCCAGAGAAATGGATCTTGCACCTGCCACATAAAAGCACTCTGAAAAAGTACCTTGGCGCTTCTTCTGGTCAGACAGGAATTAAGGAGTACATACGGGAGAGATTGAAAACTGAAAGGGAGTCTGTCTCCAATGAACAAGAGAAAGTAGGATCATTAATAATTGATGAAATGTATATTCAAGCCAAAATAATGTATGATAGACAACTTGACCAGTACCACGGTAAAGATGAGCTTAATGAACAACCCTCACAGTATGGTGAAAAGTTGGCAAATAGCCTGTTATGTTTTGTTTTCAGAGGCCTCTCAACTAAAAATGATTACCCGTGGCATTCTTCTTCTGTAGCAACTTAAATGGACTTCAGTTACATGAAAAAACACTGCAGGTTATAGCTGCAGTTGAAGAAGCAGGATTTCGCATTTTGAGAATTGTGACAGACAATTCTAAAGTTAATGTAGCAATGTTTGAGAGGATGTTTAATGGCTCTGTTAGACCAGAAATAACTCATCCCTTAGATCAAAATCGTAATTTGTTTCTAAGTTACGACCAAAGCCACTTAATCAAAAATGTTCACTCTCAGTTTCTACACTGAACACGCAGAATAGATGGGAGAGACATAAGTGGCAAACATTTTAGAACTCTTTACAAACTACAGAGTAACCTGGTGTTCAAGCCGGTGCGTAACTCAATTAGAAAAATGGTGTCTCCATTCAATTTGGAAAAGATGAATGTCAAACGAGCTAAGTTGTTGTTTTCAGATTCCATCATAGCTGCTCGTCAATGTGCGCTTCTGGTGCAAGTGAATATTTTCCTGATCAGCAAAGTCTACAAGCTACTGTGGAGTTCATGAAAACAATTAAGAAATAGTATGACATTCACGATATATATGCAATACTGCACTTGCTTATACTTCACGCAACCTGGATAAACTACACTTCTTTGCAGTAAGTGATGACCGACTTACTTGGCTGATAGAAACATTTCTTCCTTACCTGAAGAAAATACAGCAATCTGGAAGAGGCAGACAAGACATTTTTAATCTGGAGACGTATAATGCCATTGTCATCACAACAGAATTGACAGTAGCATGTGTATGATATTTGTTGAAAATTGGATTCCATTATGAGTTGACAAGGAATTTTTTGAGTGATGACATTGAATTATTTTTCAGTCACCTCGGGCAGCTTGGAGGCTTCAATGACATGATGGATGTGCATTCCTGTATGCACGCAATAGAGACCTCAATTAAAACTGGTCAATTACGAGCATCTATGCATGCAAATCTGGAAACTACCAACAATCTTTCTTCTGAAAAAATGCTTCATTCGGTATCATCTTCAACACTGACACCGGAGGTGCAGTTGTCCGATTCTGTGCTGGAGATACTTAACTGACTATTGAGTAGTAAGTAAGAACTGTGTATTTTACGTAAAATAAATTTCCAATATATTAGAATTGTGGGGGAAAAAAAAAAAAGAAAAAAAAAAAAAAATTATCAGATTATTTTCAGGTTACCATAATGGTATCTAGTTTTAATGCTAAAACTGATTCAGTATATTGCTCTTTTCACCGCTTTGTGTTAAAATTTATTTTATTCAAAATAATTTACAGAATTCCAATGTTATGCCATTTAAGAGTGTAGTCAAGTACAGGGGAATAAGATGACATCTAGCAGCCGTATCGGAACTATGGACGCAGTGCCACTTACGGCTGCGAAAAGCAGCTCAACGCACAGGCCTTCTGTATCTTGTAGGCAATGGTACTGGACATACAAGGGATCACGGTAGCGTGATCGTAGAGACATCTTTCGGGCGGCTGAGAAGTTTTGGGTGCTCTCCGACATCCAAGGGATCATGGTAGTGTAACTGTAGAGACATCTATCGGGCGGTCGGGAAATCGTATGTGCCCACCTACGCTGACTCTAGTCACCTGTTTGTGGCAATTGTGCAACTGGTTTCAAACTCGAGTTGCAAAACAGTCAACCCGTGTGCGGACAGCCTTACTTTAACAAAACAACCCAAAACAAAACAACTGTATTTCGAATTTCGACAAGGAGGTTAGAATACAACCTCCTTCACAAAATACCAAACACTCAAAAATATTAGACTGAAAGTGATTACCAAAACTCGAAGAATCTGTTACATTTAAAAGATGCGGTAAAATTATAATGTGTTGTTATTACACGTTATGTACATTATTTTTTGCATGTCAATTTAAAAAATCGTATCATTGAGTTTTATAGATAAGATGAAACTCGCATTCAAACATGCTTGAGATTTCCCGATCCAGCACAGAACTTTACACAGTATCGAATTGTTGGAACTCTCAAGTGACGACTCACGCATCATATTCGCAAACAATACGCGAGTAATAACTGCCTTTTAATTGCTTGAAAACACGGTTAAACGTGATTTAATAAGGAAATAATTAGATATACTCAATAAAGGAAATCAGTCATATTAAAATAAATAGTTACTGCAACCACGGAAATAAACCAAGGAGGTAAAAATAAACAGTACACACCCCTAGGTAGGAGCACTACAATTTTAAATAGCGACTGCTATCTTTTACTTATAAATTTGTTACAGTTTTTACTTCAGCTCCACGCCCGTCCCCTATGATTTCCTATCCCACATAGACTGATCCTTCTCGACCTATGTGGTTGCCGCCGACCTGAACCTTTCTTCCCGTTCTGCCGCTGAACTCTGGCAGCTCCACGGTGACTCCATTTCCCTCCCGCAACCCACTCGTCCACACAGCAATACCACCCTCGATGTCGTCCTGGCCTCTCCTAACCTCCTGGGCAGCCTGCGAAAATCTTCGACCTCATTGGCAGTGACCATGCTCCAGTACTCCTCACCCTAGACCCCTGCGGCCATCAGGCTCGCGCTCCCCATCCCGATCCCTCTCCTAAGATAGTCCGTGATTACGCCCACACCGATTGTGATGCCTACCGTCGCTCCACAGACACTGTAATGTAATGTTAGAAGCAGATATTCAATTATATCTTAACAATTCCGTCCTTTAATCTCCCTCCTGATACGTAATCCTTATGTAACTACCCGATTCCAATTGTTCTGTCCTCTGTTCATTCCAGTTTATACCATTTTATTTATAGCATGTTGTTGTTGTTGTGGTCTTCAGTCCGGAGACTGGTTTGATGCAGCTCTCCACAATACCCTATCCTGAGCAAGCCTCTTCATCTCCACATAAGAACGGCAACCTACATCTGTCTGAATCTGCTTACTGTATCCATCTCTTGGTCTTCCTCTGCGATTTTTACCCCACACACTTCCCTCTAATGCTAAATTCACAATTCCTTGATGTCTAAGAATGTGTCCCACCAATCTATCCCTTCTTTTAGTCAAGGTATGCCAGAAATTTCTTTTCTCCCCAATTCTGTTCAGCACCTCCTCATTAGTTACGCGATCCACCCACCTAATCTTCAGCATTCTTCTGTAGCACCATATTTCAAAAGCCTCGATCCTCTTCCTGTCCGCACTGTTTATCGTCCATGTCTCACTCCCATACAAGGCAACACTCCATACAAATGCCCTCAGAAAGGACTTCCTTAGGCTTAGATCAATATTCGATGTTAACAAATTCCTCTTTTTCAAGAACGCTTTTCTACCCATTGCCATTCTGCATTTTATATCCTCTGTACTGCAACCGTCATTTGTTATTTTACTGCCCAAGTAACAAAACTCATCTACCTCCTTTATTGCTTCGTTTCCCAATCTAATTCCTTCAGCATCACCTGATTTTCTTAGACTGCACTCCATTACCGTAGTTTTGCTCTTGTTAATATTCATCTTATATGCACCTTTCAGCACACTGTCCATTCCGTTCAATTGCTCTTCCAGGTCCTTTGCTGTATCTGAGAGAATTACTATGTCATCGGCAAAACGCAAAGTTTTTAATTCTTCACCCTGAACTTTAATTCCTTCACCAAATTTCTCCTTGCTTTCCTTTATAGCTTGTTCAATGTACAAATTGAATAACATTGGAGAAAGGCTACAACCCTGTCTCACTCCCTTCCCAACCACTGCATCCCTTTCATGCCCTTCAACTCTGACAACCGCTGTCTGGTTTTTGTACAAGTTGTAAATAACCTTACGCTACCTATATTTTACTCCTGCTTGCTTCAGAACTTGAAAGAGTTTATTCCAATCAACATTGTCAAAAGCCTTCTCCAAATCTACAAAAGCTAGAAATGTAGGTTTGCCTTTCCTTAATCTATCTTCTAGGATAAGCCGTAAAGTTAGTTCCTACATTTCTCCTGAACCCAAACTGATCTTCCCCGAGGTCAGCTTCTACCCGTTTTTCCATCCTTCTGTATATAATTCGTGTTAATATTTTGCAACCATGACTTATTAAACTGATAGTTCTGTAGTTTTCACACCTGTCTGCACCTGCTTTCTTTGGAATGGGGATTATAACATTTTTCTTAAAGTCTGAGGGTACTTCGCCTGTCTCATACATCTTACGCACCAGGTGAAACAGGTTTGTCATGGCTGGTTCTCCCAGAGACTTCAGTAGCTCTGAGGGAATATCATCTACTCCAGGGGCCTTGTTTCGACTTAGGTCTTTCAGGGCTCTGTCAAATTCTTCTCTCAGTACAGTATCTCCTATTTCATCTTCATCTACATCCTCTTCCCTGCCTACAATATTGTCTCGAAGTTCCTTTCCTTTGTAGAGCCCCTCTATATACTCTCTCCACCTTTCAGCTTTCCCTTCTTTGCTGAGAACTGGTTTTCCATCCGTGTCCTTGATATTCATAGAGCTGTTTTTCTTATCTCCAAATGTTTCTTTTATTTTCCTGTAGGCTGTATCTATTTTTCCCCTATTTATACATTCTTCTACATCCTTGCATTTGCCTTCTAGCCACTCCTGCTTAGCCATTTTGCACTTCCTGTCAATCTCATTTCTTAGTCGTCTGTACTCCATTTTGCCTGTTTCATTTACTGCATTTTTATATTTTCTCCTTTCATCGATTAAATTTAGTATCTCCTGTGATATCCAAGGATTTTTTGTAGGTCTTGCCTTTCTACCTATTTTGTCCTCTGCTACTTTCACTATTTCATCTCTCAATTTTACCCATTCCTCCTCTACTGTTTTATTTTCCCTTGTTTCTGTCAATTGTTGCCTAAAGCTCCCTCTGAAATTCTTAAGAACCTCAGGTTCCTTCAATTTATCCAAGTCCCATCTCCTTATTTTCCTACCTTTTTGTAGTTTCTTCAGTTTCAGCCTACAGTTCATAACCAACAAGTTATGGTCAGAGTCTATATCTGCCCCTGGGTATGTCTTACACTGTAAAACCTGGTTCCGAAATCTATGTCTTACCATTATAAAATCTATCTGGTATCTCCCGGTGTCTCCTGGTCTCTTCCTCGTATACAACCTTCTTTTGTGATTCTTGAACCAGGTGTTTGTTATAACTAAATTATGTTCCGTGCAAAATTCTACCAGGCGGCTTCCTCTTTCATTCCTTTTGCCCAGACCATATTTACCTACTATCCTCCCTTCCCTTCCTTGTCCTACTACCGAATTCCAGTCTCCCATAACAATTAAGTTTTCCTCTCCCTTAATTGTCTGAATAATTTCTTTTAGCTCCTCATATATTTCTTCGATTTCCTCATCATCGGCAGAGCTAGTTGGCATATAAACCTGTACTACTGTTTTCGGTGTTGGCTTCGTATCTATCTTGTCAATGATAATGCGATCACTGTGCTGCTCATAGTAGTTTACCCGCATTCCTATTTTCTTATTCATTATCAATCCTACTCCTGTGATACCTCCAACTGATTTTGTATTTATAATCCTGTACTCACCTGACCAGAAATCCTGTTCATCCTGCCACCGAACTTCACTAATCCCCACTATATCTAACTTCAACCTATGCATTTTTCTTTTTAAATTTTCTAATTTTCCTACTCTATTAAGGGATCTAACATTCCATGCTCCGACCCGTAGAATGCCAGTATTGTCTTTCCTGATGATCACATCCTCCTGGGTAGTCCCCGCCCAGAGATCCGAATGGGGGACTATTTTACCTCCGGAATATTTTACCCGAGAGGATGCCATCATCATATGTTCATACAGTAGAGCTGCATGTCCTCGGGAAAGGTAACGGCTGTAGTTTCCCCTTGCTTTCAGCCGTTCCCAGTAGCTGTGTGGCAAAGCCACATTAGCTGATGTTACAAAGCCAGCTCAGTCAATCATCCAGACTGTTGCCCCTGTAACTACTGAAAAGGCTGCTGCCCCTCTTCAGGAACCACACGTTTGTCTGGCCTCTCCACAGATACCCCTCCGCTGTGGTTGCACCTACGGTACGGCTATCTGTATCGTTGAGGCACACAAGCCACCCCACCTCGGCAATGTCTGTGGTTCATGGGAGTGGTTATAGCATGACCTAACATAATTTAATCATTTGTATTAACAGCATATCCTATTTCATTTAAGAATAGTGTAATTATCAGTAACTTAAAGAATTCAGCATCATTATAATTTTTTATTAAAAATCAACAGTCAACAATATATAAAAATACAGAAGATGTATAAATCCACATTGCTATAATTAATACTTTTATTAATTAAGCAATTCACAAAAAATTAATTCAAACCCAAAATAAGATGAGGAGTGTAACTTTAAATCATCTCTGTATATTTTTGTGCTGATGATAAAACATTTCTTAATGTATATCCAGATAATTATTAATGTCACAATTAGATTATGTCATACGAAAATGTCAAGTAATTTCTGGTATATATAATTAATAACTCAGGAAGAAATAATGTCCATGTTATACAACAGATAATGTATTAATGGGAAACTGGACTGTAACCACCAACTTTCATTATAATTAAAAAGTACTAATTGTAATGAAACAATTATGACAATGTATTAACGCATTGTATTGTGAAGGATGTACAAATAGACATAAGTGACTGATGCAAGTTAGGTAGTGCATGTGAGTTTGAGAGAAAGTTCAACCCCATATTTGTTCCAGTTTATGTCAGTTAGTTCTGTTGGATGAAGCCAAATTTTAATAAAAGAAGTGGAGAGAAACAGTATATCAATTATTTACCCCCTTATCAAGATACATATAATGTGAATGAAGAATAATTTATGTGTAAAGATCTTAATTTAATTTCCAATGCAACTATATTGTAGTGTTCCCAAAAATTTACCAAAAATAGAAAGGAACATTACAACACCCAGGTCGCCAGCCACCTTCTGCCCCTACACACCCCTGCCAATATTGACCATGCTGCTTCCTTCCTTCACCAGGCCATTGCTGACGCCATTCACTCCCACGTCCCTACCAAAGCCATACACCTCCATTGTCCTTCCTTACCTCCACAGGCCGTACTCCTTCTCCAAGAATCTCGTCGCCTATACCGATCCTTCCTATGTACCTGTGACTGGGACACAGTCTGTCGTCACCAGCAAATCCAAAGTCACATCGGAAACCTCTTGAATGCGAAAAGAGCCGGGACTGGCACCAGACATGCACCTGTCATAATGTCTTTCTCTCACACAACTCCTCCAAGTACTGGCATGCCTTCCACTGCCTAACTGGCAATCACTCCGCTCCCCACTACCTACTTCTCCATAATGACGTTCCTTTCCCTGACAATGCCAGTAAGGCAAACCACTTCACCACTCACCTTAATGATACTTTCTTCTCCATCCATGACAATCACAGGTTTGATTACTTCCTATTCCCGGACGTCCATCAGTGAACCAACACTTCTATCCCACTGCTCGCCCCCGGCTTTCAGTACTTGGACATTATCCCCGTCACAGAATTTAACACTCCAATCACTGCCCTCGACATCGAAACAACACTCCACACACAGCGCAACACGGCTCCCGGCCATGACCGCCTGACCTACAGGCACCTTCGGGCTTGCCCCCGTCTTTCCTCACAGCCTGGGCTTCCCTCTATACCATTACCCTATACACCGGCTTCTTCCCTGACCTGTGGAAAACCGTCCGTATCGTCACACTTTGTAAACCCGACAAGCCGCCCTCTGACACCTCTTCCTATCATCCCATCAGCCTCACCACGGTGTTCAGAAGGTCCTGGAAACAATCCTGTCTTGCCGCTTCCACCAACATCTCCATCAACACCAGCTCCTTCCCCTCTCCCAATGTGGTTTCCGACCATCCTTCTCTGTCGATGACCAACTCCTACGCTTCACCCACCTCCTTTCTGTCCAGATGAACTCCTGTCGCACTGCTACCCTCGTTTCCCTCGATATCGAGAAAGCCTACAACCGCGTATGGCATTCCGGACTCCTTTTACTCCAGCTCTATGCCCTTCCCATTAATTACGTCCACTTCATCACTTCCTTTCTTGCCTATCACCCATCCTATGTCACTGTCAATAACTGTAACTCCCGTTTGTTTTTCCCCTCTGCTGGAGTGCCCCAAGGCTCTGTCCTCTACCCCCTCCTTTACCTTATCTATTAGGCTGATATGCCACAACCCCAGCCTCCTGTCCATCTCCTCTACTTTGCTGACGACACTGCTTTCCTTGCCATCGTCCAGTCCCTCATCTGCTCCTTCAATCCCATCTCTCCGAATTCTCCACCTGGTGTAACCAGTGGCTCCTTACCGTTAATCCCACTAAATCCCAAACAATCATTATAGGTCACACCTCCCCATCCTTCCATCACCCCGACCTCTACCTTACACTCCATGACCGTCCCATCCCACAAACCGAAACCCTCAAATACCTAGGTCTTACTCTCGACCGCTCCCGGTCCTAAAAACCCCACCTTTAAACGGTCCATGATAAAGCGCTCTCCCATCTCAGCCTCCTCAAACTCCTTTCTGGACGGACATGGCGCCTTAATCCTTCCACTATCGTTTTCACCTACTGTTCCACCATGTGTAGTATCCTATGCTGCTTCCACCCCGCTTGGGTTTCCACACCCCCTGCCAACTACCACTCCCTCCAGGTCCTTGAACGCCACATCCTCCGCCTCGTCTACCGTATCCGTTTGCCCTCCCCCATGTGGATCATTTATTTCCTTATTCCTTTCCCACACCTGCTCAAGTTCCTCGAACACTTCCGTCCATTATGTAAACTGCAAGCTTGACTCCCAGTACCCGATTGTATCCCATCTTTTGCTGCATCCCGGGCCTCTGCCACGCCGATACCTTCTTATCCCTTACTTCCTTCACCTCCACACTCTTCACATCCTCTCTGATGGTAACTTCCGTCACCTCCCCCTCCGGGATGACACTCTCTGTCCCAACATCTACCCGTCCTATCAACCTTAATCCTTCCTGATAATTGTGCGCCACCTCTCCTTCCCCTTCCCATCCCACTCCCTTCGACTCTTGGCTTCCCCCTCCTCCTCCATCCCTTCCCTTCATGGCTCCCCTCCCTGCCTCATCTCCTGAGGGGTACCTGTGCACAACAATTTTAACAGCGCGCTGTCAGTGGCGTAGTGTCAGTGCTAGTAATCAGTGTTCCGTGTTTCAAGTTTTAAAATGTAAGCAACTGCCAAGCAGGCAGAATATTGCAATACCATGTGTTTTTAAGTGTATGAACTTGCCATCGTCTACTGTCCTCCAGTGACTGTGTTTTAATTTCTGAGAGTTTTACCTCTGCATATCTTTGTGTTTTAACCACCATGGCTTTTTAATTTCTGAATGTGTATTTTCAAATTCTTTGTTTTTCGTATATGTCTCCATTTTCTAATCTCCTGTTAAGTTATTAATTCTGCAATTTTTATGCTAACTGACAAATCTTTAAAACCGATAGGTTTGAAGAGCAACACTAAAGCTGCTGCTAGCCAGCCACCACAGGTGGCTTTAAAATATCAATAAAGGAAAAAAATCAGGTTTTATGATTTCGTGCAAAAATGTGGTAAGTCTGAACCTATGGATCTTGGCAAGAGATAAAGGTATCTAAAAAACTGAAGAAGGCAGCTTAAGAACATGTGGTAAATATTCCGACAATTTGCAATGAATAAAATTTCAAAGTGGCCATGTCCACAATTTGTGATTTTTGTACCCAAAAATTATGGTTCATGATTTTTTTTTTTTTTTTTTTCAGGAACTGCCCAAGGAAGAATGGTACTTTTAGAAACATATAAAGCCCACCACAGTCCACATGTAATGGGCAAAAACCAACAGATTTGCTCAATTTGGATGGCTCCAGGAAGTGTGTAATGTTTACATTTTATGCTACAGTATCTTCATTCTTCAAATAGATATACAAATGATCACTATCCTAAGAGTCCCTGAAGAACCAATTTCACACCTGTGGTTTTGAACGCAGTGTTGTGTTCAGTATAATTACACATATTTACAAAATAATATAAATGAAATCTCCATCTCATGATGATTTGAAAAGATGACTAGGGATTCTACTCCTTAGTGATCTTTGGAAAGCAGTTGTACTTTCTAGGCGTGAGGTGCTCTGCTTTCTATGACTAGTAACACTATTTGTTTGTGAAACTGTGCCGTCTCAATTCACAAACAAAGATTACTCAAAGCAAAGTCAATGAACTATCGGATGATAATATTTTAACAATGGAAAATCCGATTGCAATGTCAATAATGCAGGATAGATAACAACTCACCGTAATTTAATTCACATAATCACTCAGACAACTATAAACATACAACCACCATTGTGGTTGTGAGAATGTGTGGTGTCTTTTTCTGATGAAGGCCATGGACGAAAATTCAGTTGTATGAATCAGATGATAAATTGTTCAACTAAGAACCTTGGATTGCCTCGTAAAACAGGACTCAAAAGTGGCCAGTAAATTGTAACAAACACATGTAAGAAATGTGTTTATGAAAGAGACTACTATTGTTTATCTTTCATTTATTACTATTATCATTATTATTAATTATGTTCCTTTCTGTCTTAAAAGGAAGAAAAGTTGGATAAAGATTTCTGAGCTCTAAAGTCATTCTCATAAGCTTGATGTTAAACCATTATCCTCACTATTCAGTTTTATGGAGCAATCATACACAAAACAAAACAACATAATTAACGTGCAAACAGAGAAATCACTTTTTAATGCTCACAACTAAAAAGGCAGTAGTATATGTAAAGCAGAGAAGGTCGCCAAAGCTTTCAGATCACAACGAGACAATAGAATTAGATGAATTTTGTTATTTGGGTAGGAAAATAACTTCTGATGGTCGAAGTAAAAAAGATATAAAATGCAGTTTGGCTACAGGAAGAAAAGCATATCTGAAGAAGTGAAATCTGTTGACACCCATAATTAATTTATATATTAGGAAATCCTTTCTGAAAGCATTTGTGTGAAGTGTAGCATTGGACGGGAGTGAGATGTTGACAATAAGGAGTTCAGACAGATGGGTAGATCATGTAACAATTGAGGAGAAAAGAAATTTCCTGATCTTGACTAATTGAAAGGGATTGATTTGTGGGCCACATTCTGAGACATCAAGGAATCATCAATTTAGCATTGTAGGAAAGTGTGTGGAGGCAAAAGCTGCAGAGGGGGGCCAACAGACAAATAAAGTAAAGCAGGTTGAAAAGGATGCAGGTTGCCACTCTTAATTAGATGAAGAGGCTTCCACAGGAGGGGCTAGTGGGAAGAGCTGCATCAAACCAGTCTTCGAACTGAAGAGCATGACAACAATAACAACAACCTACTATTGATATAAACTCATTCCACATGATAAAAGTCTTATCTGATGAGTAATGACTGATGGGCAGACACAGGCACTGTGCATATAGTATCAGTTAGTTTGAATGAAGGTAAGAAATCTCAGAGTTTGTGACTGAAATCAGATTGTGACTACCCAAATTCTGAACATGAGCAATTAAGATACTGCCTGACTTCACAGAGGTTTTAGGAGTGCTTTGGTGAGTGTCTTCAACAAATGGCGAAATTATGTTGAAACATGTACATGTTGAAACATCCTGTAAAACAGGATAGGTGGTGAACTGTGGGAGAACTAACATCAGGCATTAATGTTAGGCAGAGTACAAGTGTATCTGAATGCACAGTGTACGAAACACTCCTAATGATGGACCTCTGCAGCTGCCAACCCACACACATGTTGAATTTTTGTGCTGTGAACAGTTCTATTTAATAATTTGACTCACATTTACAATATCTCTGTCTTGCCAAACAAGTGTTGTTTTACATTCTTTGCTGTAATGGAAATATTTATTCTTGTTGCCTAGTGTTAATGTGTCTTTTCTAATAAATGCAAAGTTTTTCCTGAATTATGAAAAACCTGTGTTATTCCTAAATCAGTTAATAGATTATGGGCACAGGTGCATTGATGCATAATTTAAAGTGAACCATTGGAATGAAATGTATCAAAACTAATGAACCTTTTGTACGTAAATGAACTGTAAAGTTTGAAATTGGCATATTGCAACTTTTATACCTCGGCGTAATTTTTGGAGTCTGTTTATGAATTATAACTATGGATTCAAAAAAGAGTGATAAACACTGATTTACTAGAACGGCAGTCAAACTGCAATACACGGGGATACAAAGCAAATGTTTTATCTATTGTGGTCTTGTTGGGGCACTTAATGTGTTAACTAGTTTTGTTAAACCTGCAGAACCCACAGAAGATTTTACTGATCCAGTGAAAGAGATATATATAAGAACACATTAAGCAATTACCTGAAGGCTGATAGTGATGCTTTAACCCAGTACTGATTGATTTGATTTGATTTTTTCAGGGAAGCCAAAACAGTGTTGGTCCAACCCGCCACTGCCCGCACTGAAACTGAGTTTATTGTGCGGTATCGCTCCCTGTATGACTAGTAAAGCCAACCAATGCCCTTGAACAGTGCAATGAGTCCCTTTACCAGTTCTTTATTAGACACAATTTCTTCGGGTCTGGTTGTCCCAAATGTTCTGTGCCTTTTACTCTCCAATGAAATGCATTCGAAGATTAACCCAGTACTGGCTATTGTTCCTTTTTTATGACGTGAATATGCCCCACCACAAGGTTAGAAACTTGCTGTGGTAAGGAGTCTACAATGTTACCCCCATCATTTCCAGTGACTATGTCCCGCAGGGATCCTTCACGTGACATTGTTACAAGTTAAGGGTCAAAACTTAGTTAAAAAATTGTGTTGCCAGCGCCAATAAAACACTTTACAAGGAGGATTTAGAACGTGGCTGACAGCACTTACTTCAACTATTGATTGATGCGATGACGGCAAGATGGACTGCAGGCAGCAGAATGCAGTGACAGATGACGGCAGCATCAGCGGCAGATGGATGAATGTCGGATTCAGGCTCCAAATCCTGGACTCTCAGCTGTTACGGCGACGTAGGGTGGTAGTGACTGAGTCAGCAACCAAGCCGGTGGCAGCGTGTCATCGCGCGTATGGCTAACACAGCACACTGGCTGTGCACAGCTCAAGGTCACCTGGCCAGGCAGGCAACATGCTAAACAAAGCATTGCCGCATGTGTCGCATTTATGGCAATTAGCTCTCGCCGAACACACACTCCCAAACCTCGGAAAACTGAAGTGGATCTGAAGACCACGATTCTGACACCAAATTATGTGCAGGTATGGCGCGAACAGGAAAAGGCTGTGGGAATTTTCCTGACAGAGTTTGACAGGACCAGCAAATCATACTCGGACACAAGTGTTCCACTGTAATGAAATGGTTATATTTCAGAAAAGGGGATACAATTTCTGAGATTACGACCTGAGGAGAGCCACCAGTGGTACAACAGAGGTTATCAATATGATGGTGCAAGTAGGAGAACGAGCCCACGGGGCTGTAGAATGGGGAGTGTGCTATTGGGTCGAGAGCCGGCCACAGAGAGAGCTTTACTGTCTGTAACGATCTCGTAGCTAGCCAGTGCTGAACCTACGTAATTGCGTGTTTCATGCTCTGATTGGTTGCGATCCGTGGTAAGGATTTTGATGCAGGTTCTCTGATCAGCGTGTTCTGCGCCCACAGTTGCAGGGGTTGACAACACTTTCCGGTTACCAAGCACAAATCGACTGGGGCCAGGAATTTGGAATGCGCACGGTAGTGAAAATGTGGCCTGCGTGACACAAATGTATGGCAGGGGCCATCAGCCTACCTCTGTCCTAAGGAAGATGTGGCAAGACATGGCGAATCATGTTGAAAGTCACAGAAAAAAATATAATACTGCTGTTCTCCACTGGTGAACAATACAGCAGTCTTCCAGAGTATGTACATATTAGATGGGAGGAACGAGATGCAGCTTAGGAATGGTTTGGGGAGATGGGTGAGTGGAGGACAATAAAATAAAACAAATGCACATGCTCCCCCCCTCCCCCCCCCCCCCCCCCACACACACACACACAGAGCACTCAAAATAGGAGAGGTTTAGGATAAAGAGGTGGGAACTGTTGAGGCCTGGATAATTTTGGGTTCAGAGAATGTACTGTAGGAATAACTCCCGTCCGTGCAGTTAAGAAAATCTGGTAGTGGGTGGGAGCATCCAGATGGCCATTGAAATCAAGCATATGATCTGCTGCATGCTGTGCCACAGGGTGGTTGTATGACTGTGTTGTGTGCCTGTGTGATTGTGTTAATGTTCCTATTTCTGAACCAGGCCATGGCTGATAGCTGAAAGTGTTGCATGTGTGTGTCTTTTTTATGCACCTCTCATGGCTCGTCATCACGTCTTTCCGGTGAGTTGTAAACTGTACTATTACTATATTGAAAATGGAACTTCATTCGAATGTAGCAGCCTTTCAAATATTTGTAGCAACAAAAATAAATTTCTTTGCATAAACACTGAAAATGTGCAAGGCTTCAGGATTCTAGCATGGGTTGGTTGCTGTCAGTAAGTCATGATTTTCGAATATGTGATTAGATAGGAGAAGCCTAGTAGTAAGTTTTAAAATACACAAATTTGCATCTCAAGAATATTCTCATTTGTTTCTCTATATTTCACATAACCCAGCTGATGCTTTCACACACTTACTTGCCTTAGATATAATTATGTTTTGCTACAAATATTTCAAGATTTTTGAGCACAGTGAAAGTATGTTGAAAGTGAAGATTTGTTTACATTTGGACAGACTCAACGCCGTCTGCACCCAATACACAACTGGTCGCACATGTTTCCAATGAGTCACTGCACTGCTACAAACAGCTAATCACAAAACAAGCCGCCAACCCTTAAAGTACTAAATGAATCAAATGGAAATGTTGCAACTCTTGATGTTCCGAAAGATTTAATTCATGTTTACTAGAATCCATTCAAAATTGTCAGAAGAAACTGCATGTCAGAAAGAAGAAGCTAAAGATTTGAAAAGAAAATGTTAGCAAATGAAGGAAAAAAAAAGGGCTTCAAAAAGCTACACTTTAGGTGAGATTCAAGCTATTGATGAGCAGTGTAAAAATCTTAAATAGTTTGATGTGCCATATATTATAATTTTAATTTGTATTTTTTATGCTAAAACTCATAAGCTTAGTTGTGTATTACTTATTTTAAATTACAGTGAAAGTCCGATAATCTGGCACATTTGGGACCGACTTGGTGCCGGATTATTGAAAATGCCAGACTGTTGGGTGGTACCTGTTACTGCTGGCAGAGGCTAAACCATAAATCAAAAACAGCTGTGACACAGTGCTCTGAACCATTTGTGCACTAACCTATCTAACTGTTCCAGTTTCGGTTTTTTAAAATTTAACTGGGAGTTAGTTGTTACTGATTGAGAAGCATATTTCATTAGTTCATACTTTTGTTCATGTGATAAATGGTCGCTGAACCAATATCACATTCAGTTATCAAAATATTTCTGTTCTCACCTTTCTCCATGAGTTTGATGATTTCCAGTTTCTGGTAGATGGACAAGGTGAATGCTTACACTTCACTCCTGACTTAGTGCTTGAAGAGGTTTTTGAGAACATTGTCACTGCTTAATGTAAATAAAACTTCAACATATCACTATCATATGACAGTCACCACTGATAAATTGCGAAAAATGCTGGCAATCAAAATAATAAAAGGAAACTCTGTACATTACTGTAACAGCTGATATCTGCTGAGTAAGGTCTGAATGCTTCTGATCCCAACAAGCATCTGCATCATTGACAACCACTGGTGGAACATTGTTGTGACCGGCCAAGCAGAGGATCGCCTCATGTGAACATTCGGTTGGTAATGTCAGTGTAACTACAGCAGTAGCGGCTACAACATAGGAAAAACATGTCTCCTTGGATCTTGTTTCCGGACCATTGGGTTTTCCGGACTATTGGATGCCCGAGTATACATACATTTTATAAGATTGTCAAATTACTTAGAAAATACCAAGTATGGCAATGTACAAAAAATGAATAAATTTAAAAATAAACCTATTTAAGTGTGTTATGTCTCCCCTTTCTTTTTGTCAGTTTTGTACCAAGATTTAATTGTTGCCAACAGAAAAACAATTAAAACTTTATAATCCAAAAAAATTTCAAATCTGGGATAAGTATTAGAGAATTTACTGGAAAACCTGGAAATGTCAGGGACTTTTGGAACCATTTCTTTGTAGCTACTCTGAGGGACTAATTCAATGTTTTGCTATGCCATCACTCCGCACAAAAGGGAAAGTCATACACTTGTTGAAACAGCCAAGGCTATGATGCATACTTACGAAACATACATGAGTCACTTATGGGTTAAATGATAATTTCTGCAGCATATTCTGAATCGAACGGGACCTTCCAGTATTGAAGAAATGTCACCATATGAAATATGGTATCAAAAGAAGCCTGGTGCGAAGCAGCTGCATATAATAGGATCTAAATGTTATGTTCACATTCCAAAACAATTGCGGGTGAAAATGGATTGAAAGGCAGTAAAAGGGATTCCAATTGGCTTTGACCATGATGATGATTATTGGATCTGGTGTTACTTTTGAAGAGGAAATTTTGCACACATAAAGCCCAATAGTTCCTGTCAACTTTGATACCCATCTTAAGAAGTCTCAAGAGTCATCAGATAAAATTGAGCACAAAGTGAGATTTCATTTTCCAAGAGAAAATGGATTTGATAGTTATGATGATTAGCAGGATGAAACTGAAGAGAAATTAGAGCAATCTGATGATGAAAGAAACGGGTCAAAACTGTGTGTATTTTCAATGCTAAAATGTCCTAGCAGACTTCAAGACTATGTAATGCAGTTAATGAGCTTATTAGAGTCAGGATCGTACTGTGACACCATGAATTTGAATCAACAAAATGATTGGAAAGGTGTAATGTATCGAGAAATTTCAGCACATCAAGAAAATGGAACTTGGATTTTGGAAGATTTACCTCCTGAGAAAACAGCAATTCCTTGAAAGTAAGGTTATTATGATTATTCTAGGAAAGTACGCTCATTAATGAAAAGCCTATACAGTCTGAAACAGGTACCCTGTTGCTGTAAGAGAAGTGAAGCTAACCCTTGCCTCTTTAGAAGACAGAAAGGTTCGTCCAAGATTTTCTTTGTACTCTATGTTCATGACAGATTGATTGCAGCAAATAGTGACGTTGAACTTATAGAATTTACTGAACTTGAAAGAGAATTAAAAATTAAATCAAACCCTGCATCGTATTTCTTATGACTGGAAATTAACAGGAAAGCAGATGGCTCCATTCAGGCCATTCAGACTCACTATGTCAACAAGGTTTTGGAGCAATCTGGCATGAGTGATTGTAGAGTTGTTACAGCTACAATTTTCAAGGATTACAACATTGAAGGAATTCCTATCAACAATGAATATCCGTGTATGCAATCAGTTGGATACTTGATTTACCTAATGTGTGGAACAAGACTGAACATAGCATATGCTGGCAGTCCAGCCGCAGCAACCGGAGACGGTGATTGGGTTTGTGAGAGTGTGTATGTGTTCTCTGTGGCAGATGATGGCTTAACAACCGAAAGCTTCAGTTACGTTTATTGTTTTAAGTTTGCCTTTCTGTGGCTCGTCGGACGTCTCTGTGGTGATTAGTAACCTATCCTTTTCAAAATACGCTGTTTGAGTAATATCTAGAAGTCTTGAAAGTCCGACAGAGCATAATGTAATTGCAACTTGATAGGCACATGTGACTATGGACTAATTTTCTCATAAGCTTCATGGAGGTGATTTAAGGATTGGACGACCTATTCAGGTGTTCTTTGTTTTTACTGTGGTTCATCTGTTAGTTGCTTGAGGCAGCAACAAATTTCAGATGCAATTTCTGTTATAGAAGCTGAAGTGTTAGCAACTAGTGAAGCAGCACAAGAAATGGTCTGGCTCAAGAGACTTTTAATTGAACTTGGCCAGGTAAAGGATTCAAAACTGGCTCACACAAAATCCTGAAATTCATCGGCAGACAAATCATATTCATCTCAAGACACTTCTTTATCAGAGAGTAAGTCACAGCAGGTAAAATTACTGTTTCGAGAGTAAATACAGGAAATCCACTTGCAGATTTATTAACAAAACTATCATTTGCTGTCCAACTCTGACAGTTGTGTAGTATCAAGAGAATGGGTAAGTTATTTAATAAGGGTGATGAAATTTTGTGTTGTGAATAGTTCTATTTAATAACTCGACAAAACCTCTGTCTTGCTGAATGTGGGCTGTTTTGCATCCTTTGCTGCAGAGGAAATATTTATTCTCGTTGCTGAGCATTACTGTGTCTTTTCTACTAAATAAATATTTTTCCTGAACTATGAAAAACCTGTGTTATTCCTAAGTAAGTTATTACCACATGCTAATGTCAGCTGTAACTGAAATGGACATATGAGTATCTTTACTGGAAACTGGTACAGTGGCAGAGCACTGCACAGTCTGATGAATCCCAATTCCTTCTTCCTAATGTCAGTGGGAGGAAGCAAGAAAGGAAGATTAGAGTTTAATGTTCCTTTGACACAGTGGTCATTAGAGAAGGGCCAATAGGAGGATGTGAATCCATCATTTTCCATGGGTATAGGCTTCTTTTCACATGTATTGTGGGGCAAAGATGAAATGGTGACACATCAATAATTATCTGGGGAACATTCACGTGGGCATCCATGCTTCTAGTGGAGCTCATGCAAGGCACCATGATGGCCAAGGTGGACATAGTCGTATCAGGCACGTGGTCATAATGTTCTGGGTGATCAGTGTAGATGCAGTAGTTAACTCTGGAGCATCTGGATACATCACAAAATCATATCTTAGTCATGTGCTGTGAAACAACTATCTGCAGTTCTAACTGGTCGGTGCTCAATGAAATTTTAATAGGTGAAAATGATTTATTCTGCTATTATAAGTATATAGTGAGAACTCTGAGAAAGGGGAGTAACTACTTAACCATAACATTTAAAGTGTAGTTTCTGTCAAAAAGAAATAAAAGTCACAAAACTTAAAGTTTTATAGGGGAAAATATTGATATTATAGACAGATAAAATTTCCATACAGCCAATTTTTCTGCTTCTGCAGTTCTTCATGACATCTACGGAGAAAAATATTTGAACAAATGCCAGCACCACAAAGAGTGCCAGAGTAGTGTGAGCATTCTGGATGACTTAAATAAAAGACCTAGTCTTATGGCTCAACTTAGATTTTAATATTTATTCTTAGTGTACAGAAGGTATATGCAGTCTGAAACTGCCTCTTCTAGTTAACTTGAAGCTTCGTCACATAGTTATCAGGGAATTCTGTTCAACTGTCTGCCATTAATAGTCTTTCAAATACACTGATGTACATTTACCCACATGACCACCTCTATTCATTTGATCAAATTAATTACCTTAGTCAGCTTGTTTGATTCTCACAGCAATAGAATACCCTGTTAAGAAGTATGCAGTTGTATGCTTTGATGAATTTGACTTTGTAGTGCCATTGGTTTGTATGTACTACTCAAGTTTCATGGTAACTATGTAGTGTTTTCCTGTGTTACCACACTTATTGTCATTCTGATATGGTTAATTTGACAAGTGTACATTTAAAACTGTGATAACAAAAGTGTTGTATGTATGAGTGTCTTGGTGCTTGTCGCAGCTTGTCATACATCTTTGTGGTGAGTTTTAAACTATCCTCATTATATTGTTGAAAACTGAGGTGTATATAGTAGGACACAATGCAGTTCACAATAGATACTCCTTTTAAACCCTGAAAGGTAGTCCAACATTCAGAAACTGATAAAGAACATTATGAGAGAAAGGGAGAGGGTACTTGATTTTTTTACAAGATAGTAGTCATATCTAACCAGATCCATTAAAGAAATACAATACGATCCACATGTTTATCATTGACTAAAGATGAATACTTATTTGGAATAAACTTTTGTACAACGAAAATAGATGTGATAATTTGTTTTAGCAACTATTTTTTTTAATAAATGAATTTATATATAACAACATTTTCATAGTTAGCAATATGAAGTGGACATTGCTAATCAGTTTCTTTCACCACAGTGTTCACATTTGTCTTGTAGACGTGCCTCCTCTTCTTCTATGTTGACCTTGTCTGAAACAAGACAAAAGTAGTTCTTACTGCTATAAAACAAATCAAAAGCTTCTACTTTAACATATGATAAAATGTACACTGTCACTGAAAATTGTTTGGTTTTTTTGGTATTGTAAATTAAGAATGAGGGAGGATGAATATTGTTCCAACTGATTAAAGAAATTAAATCTTACTCCTTGTTTTGTTGTTTTTCTCATTAAGTACTTGAAGATATCTTCTTTTTCTTTGTACCACATTCACAGAGTTGGTATGGTTATTTTGAATTATGCACATGCTTGATAGCCAAAGAGAAGCTGAATGCCCTTACTGTCGCCACCACAGTACCGCCCCCCTCACCCCACCCTTTCATGGGTAGAAATGTGTGAAGACCAAATGTCTGTGGATTGTGTCATACATGTGATAGTGAGTGATTTTTTAAATTTTTATTTGTTAATGTCTAACTGAAGTGGAACTTGGCTATCAGTCCAGTTTTCACCTAGCGGGATCTGTGAAACTATCTAAAAACAATATCCAGGCTGGCAAGGCACAATGACTCACTTTGTTGATCCACCATGTCAATATCTCCCCTCCTGAAAAGCGGAAACTAACAGATAACAGGGCAGGTTAACCCTTTGAGTGCTGCGGATGTGTTCACTCGTCCTGCCTCACCTTTACCCTGGGGCTCAGGCCGCATTTACATGTGGACATAGGGTTTATCGTTTACCTACAGGGCTAAGGACATGTTGACACGTCCAGTGTCGCTGGGCTTTACTGCTACGGACGAGTTTAGGTGTGCTGAGTGACAGCTTCCTGAGCACTACTGACATGTTAACATGCAGGGCTGTCTTTCCGCCCTTCACTTCCAGCAGCTGTTCAGTGTTCTGGCTGTATAGTTTGAGTGTTCGTATCCATTTGTTGCTGTGATCTGTCTTTGGAGAATTCGACTTCAGTTCCCAAGCTTTTGTTATTTTTGTTGTTTTCTGTAGCAGAAATGTCACATTGCCCTGGTTGCACAGATCCTGGATATGCTCACTAGGAGTGACGCTGAGTGTGAATTATCTAGCAGTGATGAGTCCAACAGTAACTAAAGTTTTCAACAAAATCTTGAAGCTGTACTCCTCAGCCCTCTACATCAGAGGGGAGAGCAAGATGTACAGTCAGCAGTCTCTTAGAATCTGAGGAATCAGAAAGTGACAGTGAAAGGGTTCGGAAAGGAGCTCTCCTTAGTGACACATTTGGCCATTACACCATGACTTTGATGACAGACTCAGGCATTCTTTATTTATTTATAATATTTATGTCTGAAGAACTGTTGCAATTTATTGCAGATGAAACAAATCGATTTTATGTTTACACCAGAGAAAATAATAAAGAATCTGTGAACCCTCGAGTGTCAAAGTGGAAAGACACTGGCTCTCAGGAAATGTACTGTTTTGTTGTTATTTGCCTTCTAATGGTGCTAGTTAAGAAGTTAAAAATTAAGTGATTATTGGTCCAGAAATATGCCTGTGAACACACCAGTTTTCAGTTCAATGATACCTCTGCGAGTAACGGAGGTAGGTGACAGTCTGTTTGAAATTACGATGGTTGTTGACAAAGTTCGTAAGACCTTTTGCAATTCATTCTGTCCACACCACAAGCTTTGTATAAATGAAAGTCTCTTTCTGTTAAAAGAAATATATTCCATCTAAGTGAAGTAGATCTGCGATAAAGATTTGTACTGTATAACTGTCAGAGTGGGTACATTTTGGATTTTATTGTATATACAGGCTCAACAAAAGAAATAGGGTTCCACAATTTAGCGAAAAGTGGCGATGTAATGGCAACTCTTATGGGACCATATTTGGAAAAGGGCCATATTCGATTCGGCGATAATTGGTACTCCAGCCCAGACCTATTTCTCTGGCTACACAACCATGGAACAGCTGCATGTGGCACTGTTCGTAAGAATAGGTGCAACATGCTAAAACTCCAGAAAAAATTAAAATGAGGAGAAACTGAGTTTATGTCTACAGACAAGGTCCTTGCTATCAAGTGGTGCGATAAGAGAGAAGTGTTGATGTTGACTACATGTCACACACCACATATGGTTGAAACAGTGAAGACTGACAAAAATACTGGCGAAAAAATAAGGAAACCATAATGTATTGTAGATTACAATTCAAATATGGGTTCAGTTGACCATTGTGACATGTTACTGAGCTCAGTGGGATCAGTCCATAGACTGTGAAATGGTACAAGAATTTTTTTTTCTTCTCCATATTCTGGATTTGTCAATTTTAAATGCTCATACTCTCCACGGGTCAGTAACAGGGAGGGAGTGGGGGGGGGGGGGATTTGAAACAATAAGAATCATAAGGAAAAATAAAAATAGGAAAAAAGTCCTATTTTTATTTTTCCTTACTATTATTATTGTTTTAAATCCCACCACACTCCTCTACACCTCCCTTTTATCCTTCCCCGCTCATTTCCTTCACTGTATTCATTGCCGCAATTCATCATGCAACGCAGAACTTTCCAATCCATCATGCAACATGGAGCTTTCCATCCCCACCTTTAACCAGCATCCTTCACCCTCCACTCCCCACCTGACTCACAGTCTAGATGTTTGTGGCGCTGGAATGGCCGGACATGATGGTTGTGTGTGTATAGCTGTCTGAGTGATTGCATGAATGTATGTGTTTCTTTTTCATGAAGGGCATGGTCGAAAATTTAAGATGTCTGAAGGTGATTATCTATTTTTGTGTCTTTCAGCAGCTCAGCGAGCCTCTTTATGGTGAATTGTTATCTATTCTTCATTATTAATATAAAAAATGCTTTATGTAAATGTGAGGTATTTAATTCCTATGTGATTACGTTTGGAATATAAATTATTTTTATTTGCCGATGTGTAATGAATTGCTCTATCATTATATGTATTCTAGTGTCACTATATTATGGTGCAATTACGATGTCATTATATGTGTTATAGAAGTAAAGATTTATAATACTAATATAGTTGCTATAAATATTGGTATATTCCTATACGTAAAAAATAGATGAAGTACACTTACCAGGTGAAGGGGCACAGGCAGTGATAGCAACAAATAAACACACAGACACACACACACACAAACGCAAGCTTTCGCAGCCTAGCTGCTTCGTCAGGCAGAAGGGAAGGAGAGGGAAAAGGAAATGATGAGGGTTTTAAGGGAGTGGATAAGGAGTCATTCCAATCCCGGGACAGGAAAGACTTATCTTGGGGGGGAAAAAAGGAGGGTAAACAAATACACACACACCCACACATTTACACAGACGCAAGTACACTTAGGCAGACATACTGTAGAACTGTAGAAAGCAAAGGAGTTAGAAGTTAGACAGAGATGCCACTTGAGGCAGAGGCTCTGTCCAGAGAACCAAGGCAAAGATGTTAAGATGGTGGGTGGGAATTCGAGTTTAGCGGAGTTTGAGACCAGGTGGGCAACGGGAAGAGAGAATATGCTGAAGGGCTAGTTCCCATCTCCGGAGTTCTGAAGGATTGGTCTCGGTGGGAAGTATCCAGATAACCCGGACGGTGTAACACTGTGCCAAGATGTGCTGGTCGTGCCCCAAGGCGTGTTTAGTCACAGGGTGATCCTCATTACCAACAAACACTGTCTGCCTGTGACCATTCATGCGAATGGACAGTTTGTTGCTGGTCATTCCCACATAGAACGCTTCGCAGTGCAGGCATGTCAGTTGGTAAATCATGTGGGTGCTGTCGCAAGTGGCTCTGCTCTTGATTGTGTACACCCTCCGGGTTACGGGACTGGAGTAAGTGGTGGTGGAAGGGTGCATAGGGCAGGTTTTACAACGGGGGTAGTTACAAGGGTAGGAGCCAGAAGGTAGGGAAGGTGGTTTGGGAATTTCATAGGGATGGACTAGGAGGTTACGGAGGTTAGGTGGGCGGCGGAAAGATACTCTCGGAGGAGTGGGGAGGATGTCATGAAGGATGGATCCTCCGAGAGTATCTTTCCGCCGCCCACCTAACCTCCGTAACCTCCTAGTCTATCCCTATGAAATTCCACACAATACACAACATACACAAATAATTGTTGATACATTGTTTAAAGTGACAGGGAGGCCAATAATACTGTATTCGGTAGTGCCACTCTAGGAATGTGTGTCAGTGGTTCTGCTGAGGATTATTTGTTTTGGCACGCAAAACATTGATATTCTCAGATGTCGATGTTTTCCTTTCGATGTTTATCATACATCAATATCTCTGAACTGATGTTAAGTTTGATGTTTTTCTAATATCAATCATCCCTAGGACAGTTGTTGGTAGCACTTAAATTTTTGACATTCGCTTTTTATTAAAGATGGAGAATTTAAATCAAGATCTGAGCTCCAGAATTGAAAACATATACATTGTTTTACCACACTTAATGGCTATGTACACTCATGGTTATTGTATTGTGAACATCTACAGCAAACCATCTTTCGAATTATATAAGTTTCATTGGCCTCCTGATAAAATTATCATAGATAATCGGTACTTCAGTTTTCAAGTTTGCATTTTTATATAATGACATTATGTGACAATCCCAGCTTAATGTTGATAACATGAACACAACCAGCACCTCCTAGATAAGACAGAACACAATACTCACTCCAGACAGTTTGTACACTGTGGCACAGACCATAGATAACATAAGACTGTGCGTCTTCCATATCAATGGTGTCTTCCTATCTCTGGTATGCTTTTGCTCCTGATCTAACATTTTTTGCCTCGAATCATGTGATGGAATTTTTGATATTATGAGCAACAGTTTTCTCATTTATAGCTGAAATCAAGCTAGAATGTAGGTATCACTGGTACTGTTTACATCTGCAGCAAGTTAAGCGGTCCTAGGATTTTTATCTGTCACTTTCCACTTCTTTCACCTCTGGCAGTCTGCTCATATGAAAAATACCGAGTAGCACCATGGTTCGGAACCCACGTTAAACTGTAGGTCCCCCCATAACTGGCTGGGTAAGTCGGTTCGAAGGTCGGAGGAAGGCAACGGCATACCACCTCCAAACAGGACCATGCCTAGTAAAGCACTGTGGTGTTCAAACCAATCTTAGGATTGTTGACTGCTTTACTTTTTTTAAGCTATATCTTACCAGTTAGTCTTCATCCTCAAATCAGGTGCCATTTAGTAAAAAGGTGGTGGCTAAAAAATAAATAAATAAATAAATAAATAAAATAAAATAAAATAAAAGAGAGGTGGTGTGGCACCAGAAATCGACCCTGTGATCTCCCAGGCATGAACCCATAACTCTAACAGAAGACCATTACCATGACAATCCTTCTGTCAAGCGAAAATATGTTCGAGAATGGAATATTTATAGATGTTTGAATTTTTCCTTCCATTATAGGCTAAACACTATCTAAATACAAAATTTGACATTTGTGTGTCTACTAGAAGTATCTTACAGTTTCGATGATCGGTGAGTCATTGAGTGACAGAATTAGTGATTTTTGACTGCCAATATTTCATAAACTATGAGGTGTAGAATAGTATAATATGAAAATATAGATAGTTATAGCAGGTATTCTTGGTAACCGAAAATTCAAGCTTCTTTTGTCCACAATGGAGATACAGGGGCTAAGAAAGTGGCATGAACTGCTTCAAGGAAAGGATGGTACAGCCGTGCGCTCGACTTGGCGGGGGCAGTGCCATGCCCCCAGATTCAAAATGCAAAGGAAAATTACTCTGCAATGAGTGAGATACTGCTGTATGTGACCTGGAAAATATAACAACTGTTAAAAGATCACAAATAAAAAAATATTAATAAACTTCATTGGTCAATGCAATTCATAATTCACTCTATTTATATGTTGTTATCAGCAAATATATTTTTAATAAGTAAAATTTAATGACTAACCAGGGCAATGCAATGAAATCTATAATGAGCACTACTGTAAAAGGCATAGTAGTGGTAACAATATAGTTACAAGTACTAAATTTAAATACAAGGGTTGGAACTTAAATAGTGGCAACACTGCTGTGGAGGCACTATGTAAAGGAATCTACTATTGTTGCTGATAGCACGTGCTGCTGACATACCTACCTTACCTCAGAGCAATTGGACTCACCCATCCCACATCACTGGCCTGAGTGCAATTGAGGGAAACACAGTCACTTGTGAGAGAGCTGTCTGATGTAACAGTGTCACTACATTTTCGAAACAGAAACAACAGTGTTGGATCAAGATTGAATGTGCCAGAGGTCATACAGCACGACAGTGCATCAAGGTCTTCAAGAGGCATGCGGGGAATTGGCATTGCTGTACAGAACATTGGCAAACTGTGCAGACATGCATTGAGCAGGTCATCATAACATCTCTGAAGGAGAAGTGCATACTTTTACTGTGTTAGTGAACAGTGATCGAAACCAGACAATTTGTGAGCTCGCCCATGAAACCGGATTATCGCATATGACTATGCTTCGCATCCTGAAGGAATGGCTGGGCATGTGAAAAATTGCATCACGATGGGTTTCACATGTATTGTTGGAAATGCAGAAATGGATGCATTACATGCTGCTCTGATGCACTTGGAGCGGTATGAGTGTGAAGGAGAGACTTTCTTATGCCATATCATAACACTGGATGAGACATGGGCCACATGATACGAGCCAAAACTGAAACACCAATCCAAGATATGGCAGCATTATGGGTTGCCGTGAAAGTTGAAAGTGAATCAGAACCCCAGTATGGTGATTCCCTTGTTACCTAACACATTACATTCCTCCGTGGCAGACCATCAATGCACAGTATTACTTTTTGTTTTTGGAGCATGAACTGTTACCAGCTTTACGAAAGAACTGGCAACACTCTCTGCACAACCTACCCATCATTTTGCATGACAATGTAATTCCTTGTGACTCTGATTTGATTCCGAAGATGAAGGAACAACTTCATGGCATTTGCTTCAGAACTGTTCCAGATATTTGACAGACAGTAGTAGACCACTTCATTTGTACCATCAACAGGAAAGGCTCTGCAAATGGTAGACTATGCCTTCCTATTCTGGCAAGAGGTTTTGTAAAATGCTGGTGACTACTTTGAAGAACAGTAACAGGTGCAAACATGCAACACTTTTGTATGGATTGTGAATAAATAGTTGCCACTATTTTTGTTCCAACCCTCATATTATAACTCTGTTCAAATTACCCAAGGTCTCTGTGCTGTCTTCCACTTTTATGAATGACACTGATTTCACCCCTTCAATTTCCTCTTCATATGAAGTATCATCAGTACCATAAATAGCCGCATGTGCTGCTCTTAGATATTTCTCTTGCTGAAGTCTAATTTGCTTTCGGGCATGCATTTTTTCAGCTTCTGGTATTACAAAAGAATGGATGAGGGAGCTTACAAGCTCTTCTTGCTCAATAATATCATTTCTAAAAGGCAAAACATTGTATTAATTTCACATAAAACAGGAAAGTCGAGGTAAATTGAAATCAGAGATAAAGTATATTGAGAGAACATGTAATAACAGAAATCAGTAAAAATACTTCCAGTGTGAAGATTAAAAATGCATATGCAAGCAGCCTAAGATATAATAGCTGAAAATTAAGTATATTCATTAAACAAAAACTTAGTTTGAAGTACATAATATGATGTATTTTGTCTGATTTACTTCTAATTTAAAACAATTATTAATCTTATTGTTGCATGCAACTTCATCAGATGTAATTTATGTAAACAATATGTAACAACTTCAGAACAATCTAGAAAATAAAACTATGTTTTCCCTCCCTTTTGTATGTGGCAACTGCATTGCATTTTTTGCTGCCGTAACTCTGTGATGTCAGACCCACTACCAACTGCAGACATGCCTACAGGAGCAATAATTAATCATGATGCAGTAAAACACTACCATTTTAGGAACAGAATCCAACAGTTTGGTTTGCACAGCTAGAAAGCCAAGTTGTGCTAGCAGATATAACTGCAGAAGTTACGAAGTATAGCTATGTTGTTGCAGCACTTAATCAAGTTATGGCTATGGATGTTCAAGACATCCTGGCATCATCACCAAGCGCTGATCGCTACACAACTAATAAAAACACACGACTGCCTTACGAACTCATAGTCAGAGTACCATTCGCAAATCTAGTCACTATGCTCACCCAGAAAGCACAGATGCTCATCCTTGTCAGCAATAATATGTTGGTATCACTGAATAATTTGGCTCAGAGGTGCAGAAGTGCAGTCTACCATGTGAGAAGGAAAACCTGACTGTAACAAGATCACAATACAATGGTACTGTTTTTGGTAGACATGGATGCTGACATCTCAGTTTATACACCTCCCAAGACACAACTTTGATGACTGCCACCTTTTTGCTGCTAATGGTATCCACATTAACACTAAACTTAGACCTATAATGCAACTTGGAGTGGCAATTTGTCATAGCAGACGTTATGCACCCGATACTTGGAGCAAACTTTCTACTCTTTTATGGACTCCTGCCTGAACTCCACCATTTGGTTCTCATTGATACTATTACCAACTTGGTAAGCCAAGAACGAGTAATTCGTGTGGATGATACTGCAGTGTGGATGTTAACTGGTGATTCTCCGTTCATAGAGCTCCTCAAGCAATTCCTGGAGATCATGTGCCAGATGTCCACACTTGCTATCTGTACAGCATTCAATGTTGCATTAAATATTAACCACACCGTGACCACCACTTCACACTCATCCATTGTTTGACACCTGCTAAACTAAATATAGTGAAGCAGGATTTTTGTTCATACTTCAACAATAAGGAATCTGCCACCCTTCAAGCTGTAGCTATATATATATCCTCTACATTTAGTCCCAAAGAAAAGCAATGTTTGGTGTCCATCTGGAGACTACAGACAACTCAATGCTGGGACCATCCTTTATCAGAAATAGATATGACAGATATTTTGCATTTAACATCCACAGAATGCAAATTTTATCAGATAACAGTGGCAGCAGAAGATGTTGCTAAGTCTGCCATCTGCACATCATTTTGACCCTTTGAGTTTATTAGAATGTCATCAGGACTTTGTAAAGCTACCCAAATGTTTCAGCAGTTCATGGAAAGGTTACAAGAGACTTAGATTTTTGTTACATACAATATCGATGAAGTTTTGGTCGTGTCCAGTTCAAATACAGAATACCTGTCACACTTAAGGCAGATTTTAAATCATCTTTAGACACATGGTCTGTTTATCAACCCATTAAAGTGCATCTTTGAAGCATCTAAAATTAAATTCTTAGGCTACACTATCATGGCTCAAGGAATACAGCTGCCACAGGATAAAGTCAAGGCTACTGTTAATTTTCCCAAGCCTATGACAGTTAAAGAATTATGAAGATTTCTTGGTGTCACTAATTTCTACAATTTTTTTTTTTTTCACATCTATGCTCTCCTCGTTGCACCACTGAATGAATTCTATTATTATTTTAATGTTCCGGCATTTGACTTACCGTCATTCGTCTTACTGAATAGATTCATGAGTGGTACCACTGAATGAATTCTAGAGTGGTACACTGGTGCCTAGTAACAAACTGACATGGAGCGAGGCTAAGTTGGCATTTACCAAACTGAAGACTACCATTTCAGAAGCTGCTCTGTTAGCACACCCAGTTCCACAGGCGGCTATCACCCTAATGGTTAATGAGTCTGCCACTGCCATTAGTGCTGCATGACAACAGCTAGGTGGGAAACGCTTGCAGCCTTTAGCCTTTGGTCAACATATGAACTGTATGCTGTATATGCCACCATCAAGAAATTTTGTCATATTCTAGAAGGATGACAATTCACCACTGATTTACACTTTCTGTCAGCTTACTGAGAAAGCATCACCACATTAGCTGCATCATTTAGAGTGTATCGGACCGTTTGGAGACCAGACTGTGCCAGCAGATGATATCTCTCAAACTGAAGTCATCACCAATGCAATCAATTTTAAAGCTCTTGCTGCAGTACAATAAACAGACAGCGAGCTGCGAGACTTTTTAACACAACAATCAGGTCTACAGATCAGTCATGTGAAAATTCCACTGTCAAACATACTACTGAATTGTGATGCCCACAAAAACAAAACCATGACCGTTTGTAACTGTTGACTTTTGGCAGCAAGCAATCACCTCCTTACATAACCAATCGCATGTTAGAATAAGAGTGGGGCTAAATATGGACAAAGATTGCAAGGAGTTTATGTGCCAATGTGAGGCATCTCTTGGCACATCCATGCCACCAAATCCAAGATTTGAACACATTCATTTAGATATTGCAAGGAGTTTATGTGCCAATGTGAGGCATCTCTTGGCACATCCATGCCACCAAATCCAAGATTTGAACACATTCATTTAGATATCATAGTACCACTACCAACATCTGAAGGATATACATCTTGTCCTGCCAGTGATTGCTACACTCACTGGCCAGAAGTTTTTCCAATGGTAGACATCACTGCCAAGACAGTGGCAACAACATTATTTCATGGATGGACTACCTGTTTTGGTATACCACTTCAAATTACAACTGATCAAGGACAAATTTGAAAAAAGGTAGGAAGGAAGATTATAATTTAATGTCCCTTTGACAATGTGGTCATTAGAGAAGGAGCACATGCTCAGGTAGTTTTTGACAGAGATGATTAAGGAAATCTTCTGTGCCCTTTGAAAGGAACCATTCTGGCATTTGCCTGAAATGATTTAGGAAAGTCACAGAAAACTTAAATCAGGATAGATGGAGGTAGATTTGAACCACTGTCCTGCCAAATGTGAGTTCACTCCGTTACTACTATGCCACCTAACTTGGCTGAGTTGGAAGAGGAGGAGGAGGAGGAGGAGGAGGAGGAGGAGGAGGGACACTAGAGGGGGCTTGGGGCCAAGGAGTAGCAGTATTATCAGGGGAGTATATGGTAACCATCAGGAAAGTGGAGGATGAAGGAAATCAGGTGTGGTCAGGGAAGAGGGAGGGGGTGGGGGATAAGCTGAGACAAATGAGGAAAAAGTGGAAAATTAGTGATGTTGGGTGAAGACAAATTAAGTTTCTTTTGAGTTTTGGAGTAGACAAATGTATTGATTTCCTGAATTTTCTTTTTGTAAACAGGGGCCCTGAAATTTCATATACTTTCACAGTGGGGTGCAAGGGTTTCCAGTAAAGAGAGTGGTCACAGTTACCACAAGCAGGCGTAGTATAACACTGAGTGGTCATGTAGCCAAATGGAGGCAATAGAGGCAGCACACAGGAGATGGGATATATGACTTTACATCATATTTACACACTATGACTTTTTTGGGGAGGCTACCCATTTCAAAGACAGTTGGAAAGCCCAGGTCTCTTGTGACAATACATACGGCAGGAAACAAGGAATAGGAAGGAGTTAAGGGAGATGAATTTATCCTCTCAATTTTGAAGACAAAATATTTCTTTATTTTATTCACAAAATGTGATATATTATATTTCATTCAGCATATAATAAAGAAAATATTGATTGTAGATTAATAACTCCGAATGAACAAGAGAAAGAGTTTTTTGACTTTAAAATGTTTTAAGATAGATGAACAAAGTCAGTCTGCTACTATTTGTTAATTCAGTCAGATGTGATGTATAATTTGTTTTAACTTTGTGAAATATATAATATATAAACAATATTAATTAGTGTTTGAAGTTTATTTGGATTCAGTGTACAATGATTGGCTGGTAGAAAACTATGAATCCACGAAATGTTGAAATTATATGATTATTCTGTATAGTTTATGTGTGAAAATAATATTTAGTTCAAAAATTAGTAATTGAAAACAAGTAATTAATTTTATGGCATTATTCTCAATGAAAATTTCTATATTGGTGACTCTCAGGGCATGTAGGTTGGCCAATACAGAATAAGTTCTTCACTAATAAATGACAATACTTCTGACACGAGTTAGAATTTCACAGTAACCGAGATCCTTTATTTAACATAATAATTGAAACTTTTACAAGGTTGGCTTGCTCCCACCACTCTAGATAACTAAACAGTTTGTTGCTGTCCATTCACATGAACGGTCACAGGCAGACAGTGTTTGTTGGTAATGAGGATCACCCTGTGGCTAAACATGCCTTGGTGCACGGCCAGCACATCTTGGCGCAGTGTTACACTGTCCGGGTTATCTGGATACTTCCCACTGACACCAACCTTTCAGAACTCCGGAGATGGGAACTTTCCCTTCAGCTTATTCTCTCCTCCCGTTGCCCACCTGGTCTCAATCTCCGCTAATTCAAATTCCCGCCCACCATCTTTAGCATCTTTGCCTTGGTTCTGTGGACAGAGCCTCTGCCTCAATTGGTATCTCTGTCCAACTTCTTTGCTTTTTACAAATGTCTGTCTAGGTGTGTTTGCGTTTTGATATGTCTGAGTGTGTGTGTATTTGTTTACCTTCCTTTTTTTCCCCTAAGGTAAGTCCTTCCACTCCTGGGATTGGAATGACTCCTTTTCCACTTCCTTAAAACCCATATCCTTCCCTTTTTCCTCTTTTTCCTGAAGAAGCTGCAAGTGGTGGCGAAAGCTTGTATGTGTGTTTGTGTGTGATTTTATTTGTTTCTATCGACGAGCCGGTCCTTTTGGTAAGTCATCTCTTTTCTATTTTTTATTTTTGATTATTCCACCAGGAAAGTTTCCCTCTAGAAGGAGACCTTCCAGGTGGGAAAATGGTATAAAATAAAGATTTTTGACTTACCTAAAGTACAGGCTCGTCGATAGGAACACCAAACACACACAAAAACACACAACCATTCGAGCTTTCGCCACCAGTGGTGGCTTTTTCGGGAAAAAGAGGGAGGAAGGAGAGGAGAAAGGGAAGGATATGGGTTTTAAGGAATTGGAAAGGAGCCATTCCAATCCCAGGAGTGGAAGGACTTACCTTAGGGGACAAAAAGGAAGGTAAACAAATACACACACACTCACACATATCCACATCCAAACACACTTAGGCAGACATTTGTAGAAACCAAAGAAGTTCTTTGCCTTCTTCAGTAGACGTCGCTGCTGCGATCTTACCACCTTCCAATCCAGTGGCTATTCAAAAGGCCAGCACAGCCAACTCTACTGAGAGTGTCTCCACTGTAAAGGCTGCTAATCCGAAGAAGACAACAGCAAAAAGTCAGATTAGGTTAAGGCAGGTAACATAGAGGTCATTATACCTGATCTCTCCTCTGAATCTGTCCCAGAGCTTATGGAACTGGATATCCCACAGGGGCAATCTTCTCCCCAATACTGACCCTCAACCTAGTTCAGTATCGCTGCCTCGGCGGGAAGAGAAGGCAAATATACAAACCCCTGTAATAGATGGCTTCCATACTTCAATGGAACCTACAGGGTTTCAGGACCCATGTTGAGGAACTTTGTTTATTAACTCAGGGCAGGCCGCCAAGTATATGTCTACAAGAGACGAATTTTAAACCATCATCAAATCCTGAGATACATGGCTATGACATATATAGAAAGGACAACATTAGTGGTCAGAGAGCTAAAGATGGACTGGCTGTTTTTGTAGATAAGTAGTGTCGTAGCCCTTCTCAATGTCAAAAAATATAGCCAAAAGGTGATGCCTTTGTAGGAAAGCCTGTTGTATTGCTGCCTACAGTAAGGCCAGGTTATTGAAGGTTGAATGTTATCTCCTGAAACCCCACTGGGAGCGACTAAGGAGCTGCCTGGATTCTAACATCCAGACGAGGCGGTGGTTGACGATCCACTGCAAGGTCTTTCCCACACAGCAAGTGAGGGAACACTATGATAGTTACTCAGGTGTGTAGAATACTTTCCAGGCTTTAAAAGAGGAATCATAAGCGCTTCACACCAGGAATCGGGAAATTGATCCGACTGCCAAATTTCATTGAACAGTGCGAGGAGAATTTCTTTATTTCGGTTGGTAAGATGCTGTAGCATGCTGTAATGGACCCTGTCATAACCAGGGAATGTGTCACGATTTGAACATAGCGCCAAATCATGTTCCCACTTGGAAAAGGAGCAAATGTAATCTTTATCAGTGGTGTATGAAAGCAGGAGTCTGACTGCAGTAGAAGTGACTGTGCATAATGTTCCACCATAGTCTGCACAGTAACTCATGGGTTCATTTTTAGAGTGCCACTTTCCATTACAGCAGCAATTGGGCACCTTCCTCCTTTCCTAGGTATTCTCCTGATGGTCTTCCATACTTTTGAACTTTTGGTGGAACGTGTAATGGTGTTGAGGAACTGTTGCCATGACCGTTCTCAGACAGCTCTACAATTGGGGTTTTCACGGCTGTCTTCCCACTTTCATCCAATCCTTTCTTTCTCCACACTATTTTAGATACAGAATCAGTGACACCCTTTCTGATCATTTTGAACAGGAGAACGGAGTCCCTCAGGGCAGTGTTTTAAGACTTTGTTTGCCATGGCTATTAACAGCATTATATCCATTGTCAAATGTCCTGTTAAGTGATCCTTATTTGCTGATGACTCCTCTCTCTTTTGATCTTCATCCAAACTAGTTACGACAACATGTCATGCAACGAAATCTTCGACGTTTGGATGAATGGGCAGAGAAGACTGCCTTTAAGTTTTCAACTGAGAAGTCTGTATGTGTTCTTTCTAACCGTACTTGTTCCATTCTAATTTGCCTGAACTGTGAATGAGGGACGGCGTTTTACATTTTAAAGACACAGTGAGGTTTCTGGGCCTCACATTTGACACAAAACTTTCATGGCTGCCACACCTCAAATATTTCAAAAGATGGTGCCTCAAAGCACTAAATATTTTAAATTGTATTAGCCATATGGCATGGGGAACAGACCGGACTTGCTCGGTCCGATTATATAGAGTCTTTGAGTGATCATGGCTTGATTATGGATGCAAGATTTATGGGTCTACACGGCCATCCTATTTGAAGTTGCTGGACATGGTTCACCATGCAGGGATTCGGCTGGCTACTGGAGCATTCAGAACGAGCCTCATAACAAGTCTCTGTGCTGAGGCTGCCCAGCTGCCTCTAAACACCAGGTGACTGCTCATGGTGTGCCAGGCATATAAAACGCTGTCCACATCCTTCACACCTCTATACCACACCATATCTAATCTTCCATTGGAAAGGCGTCTTCATAATCAGCAACAGGCTATGAGACCTTTTGGGATTGTCTTTTAGAGATGGGAGTGGCAGATGTCAGTGTTTTACGTCAAGACTGGGGACGGTTTCCACCTTGGCTTCTTCAGAGGCCCCAACTTGTTTTAGATCTCATGACTTTTAAGAAAGGTGAAACTTTAGATTTGTATTTTGATCACTGTTTTTTAATATTTCATATATGAATCATATTTATACAGTGGTGTACACTGATAGTTCAAAACAGGATGATTCCATTGGCTGTTCTGTCATTTTCCCTGACGATGTCATCCGGATTCGTCTTCCTGAGAATTATTCTGTTTTCTCAGCAGAGTTTTATGCAATTCTGAAAGCACTGGAGCAGATCAGAAGAGATCAGGGTAAACTGTTTCTTCTCTGCTGCAACTCTTACTGCGCTGCATACATTACATCAGCTATATCCAGTTGTGACGTTATTGCACAATTTTGTGTCCCAGCCTCGTCGCCGCTTTTGTGTCTCGCTTCCATCGTAGGTGTCAGTGGCCGAGTAAAAAGACCGACACAGGAATAAAGGATGCATGCTTGTGCAGGTAGGAGGTGACCAGCCAGTGGGATAGCAGAAACTAGAAACACTAGAGTAAATTAGAACAAGATACGTATTTCACAGAGTCTTAGTAATACTTAACTTTTACATAGCTCAGTACTGCAGAATGCTGATACATAGTTGAGCTAGAGGCCTGCCTAGTGCCTGTCCGATAGCCAAGTCCTCACTGGTGCCTATCTGATTCTGAAGTGTTAACTGGTTCCTATCTAAGTCCCAAGTGAACGATGTCGTTCAGTGGTCGCCACGTGCGGAGTTCTAGTAGAGGGCACTCGTGGCTGACGTCGTAAGAACACCGCGCCGTGCGTGCATGGCGGCGCGCGGCGAAAGTAGGTGGCGCACACTTTAGACTTGTGCGACACCACACACAATATACAGGACGCACTGTCCTTCCTCCAACGTCGGGGGAAAGAAGTGAAGTTTTGTTGGGCGCCGGGACATGTTGGAATTTCGGGAAAATGGCCAATCGGACCACCAAAGAGGCCTGACGAGACAGCATTCTGGCACGGTGCCCTATTCCTCTGCAGAATGTCACTTCCTTGTTGCAGCTGCGGCCTATGCAGTTGTGGGAGGAGGAATAGTTGTAAGTAACAGACAACAATCTGCAGTTGCTGAAGCCCACTACCCGTCCATGGGGACCCTCCTACTGGCCCCCTCAGGAGGGAAGAGGTTGCCATTACCTGCCTGCAAATCGGGCACTGTCCATTTACCCACAGATTCCTCCTCCGATGAGAGGAGCCTCGAATATGTGATGCCTGTGGCATACAGATTACGTTGGAGGAAGGACAGTGCGTCCTGTATATTGTGTGTGGTGTCGCACAAGCCTAAAGTGCGCGCCACCTACTTTCGCCGCGCCCCGCCATGCACACACGGCGCGGCGTTCTTACGACGTCAGCCACGAGTGCCCTCTGCTAGAACTCCACTCGTGGCCACCACTATTTTAATAAAATATTTAATGTTTTAGTAAAATATTTAATAGTGAAGCAAGGAAAAATTTGGAATAGGGATTAAAGTTCAGGGCGAAGAAATAAAAACATTGTGTTTTGCTGATGACATTGTAATTCTGTCAGAGACAGCAAAGGACCTGGAAGAGCAGTTGAATGGAATGGACAGCGTGTTGAAGAGAGCATATAAAATGAACATTAACAAGAGCAAAACAAAAATAGTGGATTGGGTCTTAGAAAATCAGGCGATGCTGAAGGAATTAGATTAGGTAATGAAACAATGAAGGTGGTAGATGAGTTTTGTTACTTGGGTAGTAAAATAACATGCGATGGTCGCAGTACAGAGGATATAAAATGCAGAATGGCAATGGGAAGAAAAGCATTTTTGAAAAAGAGAAACTTGCTAACATCGAATATTAATTTAAGAGTAAGGAAGTCTTTTCTGAAGGCATTTGTGTGGAGTGTTGCCTTGTACGGGAGTGAAACATGGACGATAGCAATGCGGACAGGAAAAAAATAGAGGCCTTTGAAATGTGGTGCTACAGAAGAATGCTGAAGATTAGGTGGGTAGATCGCATAACTAATGAAGAGGTACTGAACAGAATTGGTGAGAAAAGGAATTTTTGGCATACCCTGGCTAAAAGAAGGGATCGCTTGGTAGGACACATTCTTAGACATCGGGGAATCGTAAATTTAGCTTTGGAGGGAAGTGTGTGGGGTAAAAATCGCAGAGGGAGACCAAGAGACGCGTATAGTAAGCAGATTTAAGTGGATGTGGGTTGCCGTTCTTATGAGGAGATGAAAAGGCTTGCTCAGGATAGAGTAGGGTGGAGAGATGCATCAAACCAGTCTCCGTGCAGAAGACCATAACAACATAACAACAACAACCTTATGCCAGGCACAGAGAACAGAGGTGGATCTTGGTGCAGATTTGCCACATATTTTAGGCAATGACGAGGCGAGTGTGATCAAACTTTTAAAATTTTGCAAAATTTCTGGACTCTGGCCTAAGGCCTAAAGGCTTGAGGTTTTAGGTGTATTGTAAATTGGTGGGTTGATATCTTTTCTTCCTGCAGCCAGTCAGTTTTCATCCTCTACTCTGCCATTTTAACTTCTTCATCCACATTCTACGCTTTCAACAAAGTTACAACGTTGTCACTTGACTTATATACCTTGTTTTGTGCTGTACGCAGGTTTTGTCTTCAGTTGTTGAAATCTGTGTTTTATATTGTGTTTTTCTCATCTTGAAGAGAACCTTACTAACACTCGCCTCAGCTACATTATGCCCGGGCAAAGAAAACTTCGCTGTTGAGCGCCTTCCATTCATCTTCATCATCATCATCATCATTTTCAAGTATCGCAGGAGAACTTCTGTGAAGTTTGGAAAATAAGAAGCGAGGTACTGGTAGAAATGAAGTTGTGAGGATGGACCGAGAAGCGTACTGGGATAGCTCAGTCAGTAGAGTGCCTACCTGCGAAAGTCAAAGGTCCCAGGTTCAAGTCCCAGTTCTGGCACACAATTTTAATCTACCAGGAACTTTCACATCAGTGTACACTATGCTGTAGAGTGAAAGTGTCATTCTGGAAGTGCTTATATATTTATGTTTCTCTTAAGCAGCAAACTTGGAACTTCATTATGATTATACAGACAAATGAACTAAATAGTTTGTTTTACGTCAAACTAGTACAAACAAACGTTTATATTTACCTTATTCCGCTCAGCGAGCCTCTGTACGGTGAGTTGCTATCTATCCTTCATTATTAAGTTTGTGAGGCAATTTTTAGTCTCACATCATATCGCATCATTGGCATAAATTTTAATTCACAACTTCGCTCTAAGCTCACTATCTAATTATATTTAAGTTTGCCTTGTACAGCCAATTTGCAATTTTATTATACAAACTAATAAACTAAACAGATTATTTTATGTCAGGCTGGTAAAAGAAACTGATTATATTTATGTTACTCTTGTGCAGATAGCCTGAAATTATGTTATCATTAGACATGCTCAGAATTATAGACTAAAGTGTTTATTTTCATGGTCAGATATGCATATAATCATCTACAGCATTTGCCATGATAGTGACCACCTCAAGGAAAAATGTGTTCATAGCTCGTATCCATCATCTGCTGACCACAGATTGAAGAAATAATTAGCATTAGCATGTGCATGCACAGGTCAATGGCAGAATAGAACAATCCCTATTAATCCAGGTTGGATAAAGCATTTGCTAAAATAATAGCTTCAAATGTTCTGACTTGTCCACATTAGTTGTGCCATGTAATATTGGCTTTACTCAGAGCCTCAACTTCCCAAAATTTGTTTCTATATGCACTGCACAAAAAGAAAGAGAGAGAGGCTAAATAGTGGTGAATGTCTCCCTGCCTCTCTTAGAAGAGATGATGTATCTAGAGAAGTGTTTCATCCCTAGTTAGTGGGCCCAACCTTCTTTCCAGGGGTAGCCAGGGAGAGGAAGGTGATTGAGGAAAAAGCAGGAGCTGAGAAAGAACCATTCCTTTGACGGGAGACTGGCTGGAAGAGTGACCTGAGATCTTCACATCTTTCATATGCAGATTATCCATCCTGGTGCCACCTATCCTAGTCTGGGGCTCAATTTGTGGGTGCCACCCAGCCACAGCAGGGACCAACTGGCAGGATAGTAGTTGCTGGAAGTTTCAATGCCTGAAACAGAGGAGCAACCACTCCTTGACTTGCATGGGACTGACACAGCTCAGGCACCAGCAATTTGATCCCAGTATTATCAGGGGGCTCAGCCAGATGTGAACACAGTCTGGCTATCATGATGGTGATCTAACAGGGGCAGTGTACGACAGTGAAGAAAGAACAGGAAAGGGAAGAGGGATAGAAACACACACCAGAAATACCCAAATGGCTTACACTATAACATAAATTTAAAAGGATGTCAAGCCGTGAGAGGGTTCTATGCTGAAAGAACAAAAGGAGAGAGGAAAGTGAGAAGTAAAAATGGAAATATCATTAGAAGCTTGGCACCAGCCAGGCTATTTTGATGAGAAAACACCAAGAGGATGGGAGGTGGATGGGGAGGGGTCAAGATGGGGAAAAGGGGATACTGGGAGAAAAGAAAGGCCCAGGGACATGTGCACACTGGTCGTCTCTCATAAATAAAGATGAAATACTGCACTCTTGGCATTTCATTATTCACAAAATACATTTATAAGATTGCTCCCTGCCATGAGCAAATTGTATGATACCTTAAGCAAAAAACTAGAGACAGATTTAGAGGATAAGCAACAGAATGAGTAGGAAATGACAAAAACGTTATCTTTCATTTGAACTATTTAATTTCTGTCTAAAAGAGTCTGTGGGAACATAGCCATTCCAAGTTAGTCCAGTGCCCTTGTTAGAACTGCTAAACTGCCCTTCTCTGCCTAAAATTACCCCTCTACCATATTTGCTAAATGTATTCAGAAAATTTTATAATTTCATGAATAGGTTGAATGAAAATAAAGCATTACAGAAAAATATTACATAAATGAACTATGCTGATGAAAAATATTGGGTACAACAAAATAAATGTATCACTTTTAAATGTATATAATAAAAATACTAAAAATTATTGTTCATATCATATCAAATTGTAAGTGAAAGTCAATGAAGACATAAAATTATATTTTTGTCTATTTTTACTTAAAATTAAGAAACTTTTAATTGTTCTTATAACACCTGCAAAATAACTTCAAGATTTTAAATCAACAATAATATAAAATTTCTTCGCTGCAATAAAACTGTTGTATTTTGCCATTAGCAGGATCAATCACAATAACAGAGAATTGGAACATTAAAAACTGTTTTGCACAAAATAAGTGTCCCGTCCTCTTTGCACAAGTAGCACATAGCTACTGTAATGTCTCTTATGTTATTAAACAAATGAATAAACATGTTTCTTCATTTATCATCCAAAGCAATATTTTATATACTATTCATTCTTTGCTTGTAGCCAAACTATTACTTATGTTTGCCCCTTTCACTACTACAGTGATGCATCCTGTCTTCTGGGTCAAGTGTGCCCTTGAGGCCATCTAGTTCATTAAAGGGAGGCCGCATGAACCGCTGCCTGCGCTGAGCTTACCGCTCGGCTTCCCTCGCCCTGTGCTGATTTTTCCCGGAGCCAGCAGTCGAGTCTGTCTTGCCTTCTGAATGTGATCACTGACCCACAATGTATCTGCATACTTTTTATGTGGCTTTGAATCTGCTGATATATTACTGGACAGCCTTTACGTGCATTTAACATGCTTACTGGTATGGGCCAGTCCACATTAAATTGCCTGATTTTGGAATATTTTCCCACTCAAATATCACGAGCTTCGAAGAAATATTTTGTGAACTATTGTACGCATTCTCTATGAAGATTGCTGAAGTTTAACTATTGTCGAAATAATATTAGGTGAGATGTAATCACTTTATTGACTTCATTTGCTAAGCTGTGCATAGTAAGCATGAATTTCTAGCGGATTTCAGTTGTATTATCTCAGGCAATCATTTGTTAGAATAAATGAAATCTGGCTACCTTGTATAACTATACGTTTTCTCTTAGGAATAATGAAGAAAAGAATTTTGCAAGGCATATTCAGCAAGAAAATGTTAACCAAAGTCACTAAAAGATCTATGCCAGAAAAAAATCTCAAAGTTTGGCATCTTATATCTGAGGGACTGGAAGTATGATGAATGTGAAACTTGGCATGTAACCTAACAACATAGAGTTCTCAAATATAAAGTTTCATTTATGCACCTCTTTCCTATACCTAATTAATGTAGTTCAAATTTTCCCATCAAGACATACAAGTGACTATATCTCAGTCAGTATTGCTATTATGATGGTTGAATATTGCCACAAGACCACAAGTTATCCGACTGCCAGCGTGGCGCAATGGACAGCGTCACCAATCGTGGTGCTAAAGGTCGTAGACTCAATCCCGTTCACCAGCAAAAAATTATTTCTTTGTATTTATCATTTCCATAATGTTCTACATGTTTCTTATGTTCACTTGTAATTTCTACACGTTTCTATCTTAACTATTCTTCTAAGTTCGGGTACATTCTGTCTGTGTATAAATAGCAGAGCACTCTTCCCGAGAGGCAGTCAGTGCTGCGTGTAAGTTTCAGTTTGCAATAAACCTGCTTTAAGTATAAGTACTGTGTTCAATTGACAACCCTGACTTTGAAGACAAGCCTGCTCCCATTTCAATGTAACATTGTTTGGTGGAGGCGCCGGGTATCCTGTGCAACAGCTGCCTCACCATGGCTCTCATTAGGCAATGTAAAAGCCCATTCAATGTGACATTGTTTGGTGGAGGCGCCGGGTATCCTGTGCAACAGCTGCCTCACCATGGCTCTCATTAGGCAATGTAAAAGCCGTTGCTAACATGGACCAAAACAGGAATACAAGGTATATACCCAGTACATCCTTCCGAAAGGTTGTATCATCAGAAGACCCATGGACACGAAAGCAATAGTAAGCCAGCTACCCATCAGACACCTGTTGGTGTTCTCTGGAGACGCTGGACAGGACCCCAACAGTTGGCTAAAAGGGTTAGACCGAGTCAGCAAGTATAACAGATGGGATCATACAATGCGTGTGGCCAACGTTTATTTCTACCTGGACAGAACAGGCCCAGCAGTGGTTTGAAAACAATGAAGAGAAGCTGAATGACTGGGAAACGTTCCAGACGGAACTTAAGAAGACATCTGGAGACTCCCAGTGACAAATCCGCTCAGTGGAAGAACACCTGAAGAACCAGGCCCAATGACATGGTGAGCCGACACAGCCGTACATAAAGAATGTTTTGGCCCTATGTAACATAGTTAACCCAGATATGACTAAGGCCAACAAAATCACACACCTGATGAAGGACACTGCAGAAGCCATGTACCAAGCTCTTCTTATAAAAGACGTCTCTAGGATAGAAGAGTTCATCAAGTGGTGCCAGAGGATTGAAGAGATGCAACAGAAGAGGGTTGGATGAAAGAAGTATGACAGACTCCCCACAATGTAGACCCTATGGCCATTGTGGAAGACCAGCATGACTTTGCTTCTCTCATACGACAAATTGTGAGAGAAGAATTACAACAGTTTATGTCAGCAGGGGCTGTTGGACCAAGCGAGCATCAGATTATGGCCCTGGATGGAAGCCCTGTAAATCATGAGGAAGCCGACGCCTCTAAGAGGTATTTCAGACATTAGCACCAGCCGCCCCACGAGTTGCACCCGACATGAAGAATGGCTTCGCCCTACAATGACTTATGCTGCAGCTGCCAAATAACAAACTAGGAACCGGCCACAACCAACTACTGCGGCAACTGTGACGCCCCGCAGAACAGACGTCTGGAGGACAGTAGACAACACACCAGTGTGTTTCCAATGGGGGCACGCTGGACATGTCATACGCTACTGCAGAGAGAGAAAGCAAGTATTTGATGATTATTTTGCCGCAAGATGTCAGCGATCAGAGCAGTTCTATCCCAGGCAATCACCTGCTGATGAGTTCGGTCGACTATGGGAAGAAGCCCATTGCCGTACCCTGGACAAGGTTGATCCCTGACATGCTGCTGCCGTTCACCGTTGCCATACAGACGTACCAGCCGCATCCAGGAAAACTAAGTTAGGCGACCATCTACGGAAGTGAGGCCGCCGCAGATGAAAATTCTCCATGGACAATAGTCGCTAAGATGTCAGGAAATCTCATAGACGTCATAATCGATGGTCAACCTGTGTGGGCACTGGTTGATTCAGGAGATTCTTTCTCTGTATTGTCGGATAATTACCGTCGCACACTAAAGAAGACAATGTTCAGTGATACGGGGTCAACTGTGCTGAAGGTCGCAAATGGAAAGTACGTCCAGCCAGCAGGAACTTGTGTTGCAAGAATAACCATCAACAACAGGACCCAGCCGTTTGAATTTGTTGTTTTGACAGAATGTAGTCATAATGTCATCCTCAGATGGGACTTTCTTCAGGCATCCTAAGCTATCATTGACAGTAGAAGATCTGAGCTGCAAATTGAGGAAGTTTTTCCGACGGGTGCATGTAATATAGAATTTTCTGGGACGTTATTTGCTGTTGACAATGTGACGATCCCGCCATTGACAATGACAATAATTACACTCTTGGAAACAGATGACCGGTTAAACTGTGAAGTCCCTGTCAATACTAAAAAGTTTATTAGGCTCACAAAAGAAATTTACACACCAACAGCTATCATAAGCATTACCAGTGATCAGGGGAGATTTGGATCACTAATTGTCATGAGCAGTCACAAATTATCCCCAAAGGAATGTGTTTCGGGACAGCTAAACCAATCCAGGACGGTGAGCTCAATGTCATCAATGAAGACCCATGGTCTGCTGTTGGTACAGACAACACACTGGAAGAAACATCTGTGGAACTGCCAATAGGGCCCGGACTGACCAAGGTACAATGTCAGCAGGTGTTAGCTATACCACGTCAATTTTCAGGTGCATTCACATCCCAGCAGGAGAAAAGTCAGACAAACAGCCACAATAAGGCATTGTATCAATACTGGGGATCATCCATCAATTAGCCAACGTTCGTATAGTGTGTCACCAGCTAAAAGACAGATAATTCGGGAGGAAATGGAAAATATGTTGCAAGATGACATTATTCAACCTTCGGAGACTCCTTGGTCGTCTCCGGTGGCCCTCGTAAAGAAGAAGGAAGGCACGTGGTGAGTCTATATCATCTATCGGCGGCTGAACAAAATCACAAAGTAAGATGTCTACCCATTGCTGTGCATTGATAACACCTTAGACTGCTTGAAAGGAAAACCGGGAAAATGCAACAATATGGCTAAGTTCTTTGAAGATTTTATGCCAAGAACTGCTATCTCGATCGCCTCTTCACAGATCAAGACGGAATTTCCCTTGGAAATCCAAGAGAAATTGGCAGGGAAAAGCTTGGAATCTTTTGAACAATTCAAAAGAACACTTGCTGACCTCGATTACGTGCAAGAAACTTGCAAAAGACAAGAGAGGCAGGAAAAGAGAGCAATGGAAAGTCACCAAGGGAGAAACAACTAGTATGACAATAGGGGCCACTGGAACTATGGGCAAGATGACTGGTCCTTTAAAAAGAAGGGTCAGCGACCAAATCAAGGGACCTGGGAACTGAGAGGGAATGTTCAGTGGGCCAATGCTCCTGCATAAAATAATGCATATGGCACCTGCAATGCAAACTAGGGAGGCCTTAGCAGCTGGAGGGACCAAGGTGGCAACAGGAGCTGGCAAGCACCTGCACAACCGACGCAAATCATGGAGATTAGACTGCCAAACCCCGCCCACAGTGCGTCAAGGCTCCAACGAGGAATTGATGGATTGCAACAGTGGCCGCGATCCCTAACAAAGCCGCCGATCCTTTTGGAATGGGCCGCGAGAACAGGCTGGAATATGAGGACCTAAGGGAGATCCTACAGGAGGAAAAAGAGGCGCCACAACGGACAGACGTGTACCCGATTTTGAGAGTTACAGTTGGTGACACTGTGCTAACCACTATCATAGACAGCGGCAGTCAAATCACAGTCATCTCCAAGGAAGCCTATCTGCGGTGCATGGCAAAGCAGAACTGGCCCACGTTCTCAATTCAATGAAGAAAACCCGTATTAAAGGAGCAATTGCGAGAAGGCACACACAAGTGTTGACGCAAACATGCATGACTCTGTGTTGTCAAGGTCATGATATAGATTTATTTGCTGCCCCATCCCCCTCTCCATTGATTTAATTATTGGTATGGACGCCCTAAGTCAAAACCAGGCAGAGTTATATATTGGTAGGGGTGAGTTGCTCCTCCAGAAAAATGGCGATATCACCATACAATTTGCTGAGCAAGCCATGAGTGCGCAGTTACCAGCTCAATGTCTGCATATGACTAAGTGTCACGCAAAGGGGTCACAAATGGAGGATTTTGTGGACAGTGTCGGGGAAAATAAGCCCTCGTCAACTGCAGAAATCGTAGAAGAAGTGACCCAGATAATTGAAGAGCGGGTAGCTGCGGTTGAAAGTCTTCCTGAAAATGACGGGGAACAGCTGCAAGACATGCTACATTGCAATGCCCAGGGCTTCCTGCCAAAGACAGGTGCCATTAAGAACTTTGAATATGCCTTCAAAGTCCGTGACCACACCAAATTCTTCGTCCCTCCAAATCTGATTCCCATGGTTTATCAGGAAAAGGTTGCCAGGGAAATAGAGAGAATGCTTGATGAGGATATCATTGAGCCAGCCATCTCAACATACAACTCTCCCCTTTGTATTGCGGAAAAGAGCGACGGTTCAGTGCGTCTCACTCTAGACTCATGACAAATAAACACTGTAATCGAACCGGAGACTGATCACCCGGAAAGGATGGAGGAATTGCTCCGAAATTTTCACGGTGTTAGGATATTTTCCTCCCTCGATCTATGGTCCAGTTTCTGGCATATTACGCTGCACCCAACCTGATCTCCCTGTAGTTTTACAGCCTCTTAAATTTGTGAACACATGTATTTGAGAAATAAAAGACTTACAGCACTTTATTGAGGGAAATTTTTTATTGAACTTTCTTATAAGAATAGAAAAAATAAGTACTGTATGTTTGAATTACGTGTACATTTATGTCTAAATCTAATGCATGGGATAAAGGTTATTCTGCTCATGAAATTGCTTGAAACAATTTGAGTATTTGTTTGGAAGGGTGAGGCTTGCATTCTGTATACATAATGACTGTCTGCCCTTTACAGCTGGATTTTTCGCATCTTTGCCTTCCTGTTACACAGGGCCAATGACCTACTCCATCAATAAGGGGAGACTTACCGGGGGCTGGTTTTGCTGGAGCCCGACGCTTCTTGTATTGAGAACGGCAAAAATGTTAATCACAAGCGCAGTCTGGCGATTAAGTATGTTAGCGCCAAAGATGAATGGAAATTACCATACATTCTGAATTTTATTTTATCTCTTTCATGTGCCTATAAAGCTGCCTAAGTGCCTGATGACAGTATTTTACATAAACATTACTTTCATGTCCACTGAAATTTTTATCTACTTTATCACATCTAAAAGTGAATTGCAACACCTAACAAAACAGAATATTTTCAGATTGAATCTTCCCTATGTATTTAGCTTTATCTCATAAAGAATGAACACAAACTCAGCTCTTTGTTTGCGACACCAGCACGATAAACGAGAGTCGTCGTACATGTGCGGCCAACATTCAGTTAATGGCAGCACACTCACATGCACTGGGCCTGTTCGTGTTGAATCTGCTTTAATTGGCACAGGCTCTCAAACATACTTATTTGAAGTGCGGCAGTCGGAGGTGATGGTTGTATGACTGTGTTGTGTGCCTGTGTGATTGCGTGAGTGCTCTATTTTCTGAAGAAGGCCATGGCCGATAGCTGAATGTGTTGTATGTGTGTGTCTTTTGTATGTGCCTGTCGCAGCTCGTCGCCACGTCTTTGCGGTGAGTTGCAAACTGTCCTCACTATATTATTAATTCCAACCTGGACTTTCCATTATTATATACTTACTCTTCCCCATTTAAAGGTTACAACAGTATGATGCGAATTTGCGACAATTATAAATAAAGGGTTAAAAGCAACATAAAATCTTCCTTTAAAAAAATTGACTGTTATATTTGGAGTTGGGGCCTGACCTTGCTTCCTGCCCCGGGCCCAGAGCTGGCTCTCAGCGGCCCCGATGAGAAGTCCCATCTGCAGTAATGCTCAAGCTTAGATATAGCAAGCTCAAGCATTACTGCAGTATTCCACAATTGATTTCCATGGCCAATGGTTTCTGACCTGCCAACAATCGCTGCCATGGTCGGCCTAAAGATGGTCTAACAAGCAGACTGAAACCGGTTGCCTAACAACAATAAACAACTCTCTTTCGATTGACACTCTGTTTTTAAAAATATAACAAGAATAATACTTGTATAAGAGCTAACAGTTCATACACAAATAATTATAAGTGCACAGTACTGTGGATGAACACAGAAAAGGCCTGAGTGGGTTGCGGCAGTAACCTAAATGGTTTGTAGTGAATATTGATCCAGGTGGTGCTAAGGCAGCACATGCATGGAATACTTGTTTGGCAGATTTGCAGTCACCTAAATGGTTTGTAGTGAATATTGGTCCAGGTGGTGCTAAGGCAGCACATGCATGGAATACTTGTTTGGCAGATTTGCAGCTGTACCTTTGTCTCTGACAGCCAACCCCCGTGATAGATGGAGCGGGAAAAGCAAACAATTCACGATTGTGATGAGCTCATGGCAGTTGCATTGGTCATTTTTTATGCATGATGAAAAGCATAGAACACCAGTGATTTACCACAATGTTGTTCTATGATTTATGCATTGCTCCGATTAGTTGTTGCATGTGTAACATAATCCATTGGTCAGATGTAATTAACATGATAACATTACTCTTCAATGGTCGTTATGATGTTTCATCTATATATATCATCTCTACTGACAACTGAATGCCTATATAGAAGGTATACACAGTAGCCACAGTCATCATAACTAAATATATAATTTTTCAAAGATTAGGTTTAAACTTCCAGTTTCTGTGTTCAAATTAGTGCTATCAATTTAACTACTAGTTATAATTCCGTATGAATCTTGAATTAAAAAAAAAAAAAAAATAAAAAAAAATAAATAAAAAAAAAAAAAATAAATAAATAAATAAATAAAAAAAAATAATGAGTTGTTCATATAGGTACCTCATATGTGCTTCTTCAGCAGCTCGATCAATTCGCTTGGCAACTTCCTTGATATATTCTTTAGCCTGTGTTTTCGGCATCCAGTCCATTGATTCTAATATAATATCTTCCAAGTAGGCGTCCACTGACTCCTGACGTACTTTCATCAACTGAAAAGAAGATAAATCTCATTAGAATAATCACTTTTATTTCTTTTCCTCATGTAGAGAAGACAGTTGTACCTTATACTATGTTTAGCATACATTTTTCTTAGACCTGTACATTCATAAATCACTTCTAAAATTGTGTAATGATTTTATTTACATTATTTATTTACATTCATTGCCGAAATTTAACTTTCTCAGAAAGAAAAAATACTCTCTCCCACACACATGCACATTCATACAGCCTTAACTGCTGCCAGCAACCACTGTGGCTAGGCTGTGGGACTCAGATGGCCTAAAGTGAGAGCAACCAGTAGTGGGGATAAGTAGGCAGCATGGAAAGGCAAGCTTGAGGGAAGGCAAGAGATTCAAAGTCAGGGTGGGGGAATATGCAAGCACTGACTGACTTAATGAGCTCTGACTGGATGTTTGAGACAAGAGGACAGGGAGGAAGGAGAGGGTTGAGACTGGAGTGCATGGTGGAATGGATGACGTATGTGAGGCTAGTGTGTGGGCAGCAAAGGGTGGTGGATGGTGGTAGTGAGTGAAGGTTTAGGTCTGTAGGGTTGTGGGAGCAAAGGATATACTGTAGGGAGAGTTCCCATCTGTGCAATTCAATAAAGCTGGTATTTGTGGGGAGATTCCATATGATACAGGTGGTGTAGCAGTCATTGAAGGGAGCCAAATCATGCAGGGCTGCATGCTTTGAAACAGGATGATCCTTCTGCCTCCTGGCCTCAGTTTGACGAGGCCTCAGTGAGACCTTCGGCATATTTAGGCGATGGACTGTTTGTCACTGTAGATGTTACAACCGCAGATGCCTAGGGTATATGGAAGGGATGTTTTTGGTGTGTAATGTGTGACAGCTGTCAAAATGGAAGTAGCATTGGTGGTTGGTAGGTTTGATGTGACTACTGATAAATCAATCCTTGAGTTTGATCTCAAGATCGATAAATGTGGTTCACTGGGTGGAGTAGGACTAGGTGATGTTAAAGGGAGAGAAGGTGTCAATGTTTTGGAGGAATTTGCATAATGTGTCATCACCTTCAGCCCAGATTATGAAGATATCATCAGTGAATCAGAACCAGATGAGGGGTCTGAGATTCTGGGTAGTTACGAAGGATTTCTCTGAGTAACCCATGATAAGGTTGGCTATACTGCAGATTTGTTTGAAGGTGGTGCCTTCAAAGGAGAAGTAATTGGGGATGATGATGTAGTTGGTCATGGTGAGGAAGTAGGAGATTGTGGGCTTGGAGTCAGTCAGGCATTGTGAAAGGTGTTATTCAATAGTGGAAATACCATGAGCATTGGGGATGTTAGTATACAGAGAGGCGGCTTCATCCGTGATGAGCATGATACCAGTGATAAAGGAACAGGAACCACTGAGAGTTGGTGTAGGAGAGTGGGTTGTGGGTAACAGATTAAATGTGTTGGTCCACAAGAGCAGAGATTCTCTCAGTGTTGGTGCCATAACCAGCCACAGTGGGACATCCAGGACAGTTGGCTTTGTGGACTTAGGGAGTATGTAGAAGGTGGGGTTGTGGAGTGTATAAGGGGTACGGAGAGATATAGACTTAGGGGAGAGGTCCTGAAATAGGATTAAGCATTTCAGGATGGACTGGAGATCCTGTTGGATTTTTTAAATGGAATCATTGTGGCAAGGTATGCAAGTGGAAGGATCTGACAGCTTTTTTTGGGTGGTAGATTGCATTTTTTCTACAAATGTGAGGTTGGTTTGAGGTGTTTGGAGAATGGTGGTGAGGCCAGGTTAGAAGTTAGGAAATTCTGAAAAGTTCAAAGGGGATGATGATTTGGGGACAATGAGGATGGATCTTGACTGAATGGAGGATTGAACTGGGAAAGGCAGGATTCAGTATTGGTATTGGATTGAGTCTGAATGGTGGGATTGGTAGAAGACAAGTGTTTCTATTCTAAGGACTGGAAGAAGGAAAGAAGATCCTTGACACATCCAACATGGTTGAATTTGGGAGTGGCGCAAAATATAAGGCGTTTGGAAAGGAATGATTCTTCTGTGGAACTGAGGCTTTCAGAGGAAATATTCCTTATGGTGTTTTTAGTTTGTTTAGGTTGTAGATTTATGTAGTGGTATGGAGGAGTTTCTGAGGGTGTAGTAAATGTATTCAGAGATTCTGAAGCAAAGAAAAAAAGGGAGAGATGCAATGACCTTTCCTCTACCAGTTTTAAGGCTCTCCAGTTACTTATATGACACAATATTTTTAAGGAGTCATGGAAATCTTCTGCAGTGATGACATGAAAGAGCAGGTCATTTGTAGGATGCGATTCCACCCGTTGGCTTTGACTTGTGATGTTGGCATGTTGTTTTGTATGATATCATCACCTGCACAGTTGTTTTGAGGGGTGTTCACTTATAGGAGACACATGAAGGTATGGAGTGGCACTCTCTCGTGGTGGATGTTAAATAGTTTGAATGGGTATGTTGTCATACAGCCATTTAGTTATTTGATTCTTCCTCAAGAAGTGAGTGCAATAACGTGCAGTGTGTGTGTGTGTGTGTGTGTGTGAAGTGGCCAACTTCGGTGTGATACGCTGGGACATATTTTTGATAAGAATTATTTTAATTTGTTGACTTTCTGTAATGTAGTTCTATTGGTGTTGGTAGTAATTGAGGAAGTTTGAATAAGGTTCATATTGCTGTAGGGGGATTTTCAGTGATATTTATGTAGTGTGTGTAGGTTGGCACAATACCATATTGCTTCTAGGTGGTGGGGTGTGATTGTTGCTTAAGTGAAAAACTGGTTTTGGTGTTATAATGATCTGTAGTACAGCCTGAGGTCTAGTTTAAGTTGGAGGCAACTGTTTGATTGAGACTTGGGGAAGCCAACAAATGCGGAAAAAACTGGTTGTGGTGAGAGACTGATCTGTAACATATGTGGAGGTTTCATTTTACTGTTTTTCTGGCAATTTCTGCATATTGATATACATGTGTATGTCGATATTTTTTGTGATTGATTTGATTATCATGTTGGCTAAAAGTGATACATGGCATTTCTGCCATCTTGAGGCCGTCATGAGTCAAAGCAGACAGGCAGAATTGGGTAATAAAAAATGCTGAGTCACTGAGTTACATCAGTTTTTACTGTCATATGATTAAAGGGCATGGCATATAATAAATATCAATGTGTTTCAGAAACTTTAAAAAAATTCTTTTGAAGTGAAATATTTCGAAGTTAAAATAGCCTGAAAAGTTTTTCTTTATTGTAGACAAAGGTGAAAGAACTAAGATTTAAAAGAATAGAAAGAAAGAAGTGATTCATACAGAAATTAAGAAGGAAAGTTATAGAGGGAAACTTTCCTGAAGGGATAAACAAAAATAAAAAAGAGATGACTTACCAAAAGGACCGGCCCGTCGATATATACGAATAAAATCACACACATACAAGCTTTCACAACCGTTGGTCGCTTCTTCAGGATAAGAGGAAAAAAGGGGTGGAGAAAGGGAAGGATATAGGTCTTAAGGAAGTGGAAAAGGAGTCATTCCAATCCCAGGAGTGGAAGGACTTACCTCAGGGGAAAAAGGAAATACACACACACTCGCACATCTCCAAAAGCAAACACACCAGACAGACATTTGTAAAAAGCCACAGAAGGCATTGATATGAACTGGTTTACATCTTCAACATTCCTGTTGTTATACATAGGCAATAAGCTTGACTCTCATTAACATATAGACACATGAAACACATGAATTACAGCCAGTAAAGGAAATGACTGGTCTCTATAGTGAAGATATTCTGACTGAGTATATATACTTCATAGTTTTTGATTAAATCATTTGTCCATGCTATCAGGAAATGATGACCCAGTGAAAAGTCTGCACATAACAAGAGTTGTTAATTAGTAGTTTCTGGTTGTTATTCTAAGTTATTTGGATTCCGTGTTCCAATGCAGATAATGAGAGGCTATTTTCTAACTACAATGAAATGTCATTGATCAGCTGCATAATCTCTCACTAAGTAACCTAGAAACTGAAAATTCTATTTGCTTTAAAGTTCTTTCCCCTCAGATCAGTGTAATGTAAGTAAAAGTAATGTATATGGTGTAATAAACATAATTATTATTATTAATAATTCATTTATTGCCATCATAACACCTTCCCCACTGCGTATCTAATACAACAATATATTGAAAATTCTTTAAGTAATAGTACATAACTTTTCCTTAAACTAATGAAGTAATATTAAGATAGCTGTACTGTTGGCCACCCAAAATGCAACCCTAAAGAAGAAACAGAGAAGGAACGGAGACTAAAATTTAATGCCCCGTCAACAGCATGGTCATTGGAGGCGGAGTTCATGCTCGGTTGGTTTTGGCTAAGGATGTGGAGGGAAATTGGTCATGCCCTTTCAAAGGAAGTATCCCGGCATTTGCCTGGAGTGATTTACGGAAATCACAGAAAACCTAAATCTGTATGGCTGGAGGTGGATTTGAACCACTGTCCTCCCAAATGCGAGTCCCATGTCATATAACTGTGCCACCTTTCTTGGTGGGAACTGATGTATCATAACCAAATTTAGTTCCAACATAACAGTATTTAGTGTTGGCATAATTGCAGGCTTTAACTATAGCTACACATAGCTGAAAATGAATCACTGTTTTGGATGTGTTGTGGTTATAGTAGTCCATGCTGCTACCGCATATTGCCAAAGTTGATCTGGTGTTGTAGCGGGACATATATTCTGGGCGAGTTGTTCCCCATTCATTAATCAGATGTTTTCAATAGGTGAGAGATCAAGAGAACTGGTACGCCAAAGCAGTGTTGAATATTGTGTGTCACTTGTAGTTGCACATAATCCTGTAGCAACGGGATTATTGGCGAGCTCCAAAGGTATGGGAGGACAACAAGCTCTAACACTTCAAACTGGGTAGTGTATCGACAGCATACAGTAGGGGGAGTCCAGGAGTCGAATCAAATATCACCCCAAAACATAATACTAAGAGCAGGACTAGTATGGTAATGCATTAAGATGGTAGTTCAACAGTCTCTCACCGTGGTGACTCCAGATTCTAATCTGACATCATGGTGGTACAGGCAGAATCCGGATTCGTCAGTAGAAATAAGTTATTCTATTTGAATGTCCTCTGCACCATTACTCACACACTGATAAATTCAGTGGTAGAAGCATTGTCGACTGTCCACTCTTCTGTAAATGATGTTGAATGGTATGTAACAACACTGCTTGTTCTACAAAAAACCAAATTAGAGTGATATGGTTTGTGATGTAGCAGAGCAATCCATCACTGCCATATGCACAATACAGATTTCATCATTTATTGTGGTGCATCAAGTTGGATGCAATCACTCCAATTAGTACAAAGTTCCCTCCTGCATCTAGTGTTTACAGAATGGTATTACTATTACTTGGTTACATTTGATACATCATCTGTTTCTCTGAAGGATAATCCACAATCCCTATGGCACCTATTCCTTTTTGTTTAACTCCAAAACATGCTTCGACATGACATAATAAACTGTTTACATAAAACAATCACTAGAAAGAACAAATCCAGTACATCCACTTGATAGTGTGTTCCCTCTTTATTGTGCACTTGCAGGTAGTGCCATGGCACCAATTACGTGTGCCTGTACTCAAATGATAATCATATGCATCTCTCTTCAGTCCAAATGCATACTGCAAATTTCACAATTTTGATGCTTTTCCACATTGTTGCAATTTGTTGGCCAACAGTAAAGAAAGTAAGAAACTTGCTCAAAAACTGTATTTAAAAATATTATGAAACCTGTTGAACCAATGTTAGTTTCTTGAAGCTCTTGGGATTGATTTCATGAGCTCTAGACTAATAGCCTCTTTCTCAGTGTTCCTGATGCATAACTTTGAAAAGTATATTGGAATTTATGATGAGAATTAATTATTTTCAGTGAAATAGTCTTTGCATCCTTTAGTCAAGATATTTCAAATAGGTACCACAAATATTGTGCTTATACATACATAATATACTAAAGTAAACAAAATTTTGAAAATTCTTGAAAACCACCACCTTCAGGCTAGGTGTTCAGCCAAACTATCTGAATGCAAGTTCCAGCATAGGGTATTTTAAATTACATAAAAAAAGGGAATATGACTCCACCTGTTTAAAAATTTCATCATGTTCTCTACGCCTTCTTTCTTCAGCCTGTCGTCGTTCGGCTTCTATACATTCTCTTAAAGTTCTTTCACGTTCTGCAAGTAATGCAAATGCATGTGCTCGACGCTCATCCTGCAGCCTTGTCATCTCTTTTAGTAGGAAGTTTAGAATCCCACTCAACGAAAGTCCATCTAAGTAGTTACACATTGCCAGCCAGTTACTGTCCTGAAAATAAATTTTGTATTTATTACACAATCCCAACTACATACATATTTCTAATAAATAATTGTGATATTTTATACATCTTATCCAAGAGCTACAAATATGTGATGCATCAGTACTTACATCAAAGCACATTTTAATCTACACATAAAATCTGCTACTATGGGGCATAGTAAAGAATATACCTGATAAATGAAACAAAGCTTCACGGCTTGAGAAAAGACCTGTTAGCATCAGTACACAAGTTATGGCTTAATTCAACTATTATTTCAACTGCAAACACTATATGTAACAGACACTTTCATTCAGATCAAAATAAAACAATAAATAAATAAATAAAAATGAACTTGTAGAGCAGCTAGGAGTAACAGTTTGAAGGGTTATGAAATGTAATGCTTATAAAGGCAGTAAAGCAGGTGGAAGACTTCATTTAGTTGGTAGGATACTATGAAAATGCAATCTATCTACAAATATAATTGGTAGCAAAACTCTTGTGCGTGACTCATCCAGCAATACAGTGCAAGGGTAAGCAGTCACATCAAAGAGGATTAAGAGGAGACCTAGAAAAGAAAAGGTTAATTGCCCTTAAGTTTGCAATTTGATAGTATGACACTTATAACATATCAAAATTGGCATATGTTTTGTAGAAAAAAATTCTCATATGAAAAATATTCCTTAATCAGTCAGTTACCTATTTAACTCAGTGCAGAAGGAAGGCTAATGTCATGTGTTATTCCAGATGATTACATGCAGCATCTTTGTTTTCCAATTGTATATATATTTGCAAGTAGGTGTGGTATTTTGGCAGGCTAGATAATTATGTTCCTTGTGTAGATAGTGGAATATAGCTTTGGGGGAAATGGGAAGGATTGTTGATAGAATGAGCATAATTTTAAGTAGCAAAAACTACACCAAAAATATGGTTAAATATTTCAGGTATAAGATGATTTTGGGTAACAGGAAGAGTCTTTAATTTGTAGCTTGTTCATTGAGGTAGTTTTGATGATTAGATGTGTGCATGGATATGGAGATTATAGTGTAGTAGTTTTAGATGGTAGTCCACATTTGTGGTGACCCATTGGACAAGTAATCTCATAGAATGAACATCAAACATACGGACTAAGAAGACTCACCTACATCTGTATCTCCATGCATCAAGCTGCCATAACTCAGCACAGTGGTAAACTGTTCTAATGACACTAGTTCACAGAGTTCATGCTATTTTTGATGAGCTACAACACCTCAGAGATGTGTTTTGTTGTAGTGGAGCACAGATTAGATGTGCACTGAAGAAAATGAGTGTAGGCTTCAGTACACTGGACAAACACAGCACTGCATCTCTGCAAAGAACACATTAGATGCATACGGCTGCATCATAAAGTCAAGTCAACTGTGGCACAACACATCCTCTGTGTGAGACACACTTTGGAATTTGAGAAGACAAAAATGTGTTGCTGAACAAATGACTTCTGGGAGAGCATAATTAAAGTATCAGTAGAGATAAGGCTACATGACAGTGTTGTCAACAGGCATGATGGTTTTCAGTTAAGTTCAGCATGGAACTCTGCAATAGCATCTATACACTGAGGCTGTGGTCAGCAGTTGACACTACAGGAGTTTGTCCAGCTGACAGCCCATGGCAGACCTGCTCCCCAGTCCCCCACCACCAGCCAACATGCTAGGGAGAGGGTAGGTAAGACAGCCACCACTTGGCTATATATAGGGCATGCCAGTCCATGATCGACACTTCGTAACGAGATGAAGAGAATGACTCCCATCAATATGTAGCAGAATTTTATCCCAGCTACTCATTTTACGTTTGCATCTATATTTGAAAGGAGGAAGATCATGCTGGGGTAAACTTCTGATATTTCAGTGCGAGAGTGTCAGTTCTAGGTGATGAACAATCACTTCAATACATTGAAATTTAAGGGGACTTCAGCAAATGTATGCCAGTTCAGAATTTGTGGAGAGAGCATGTGATTCTACATTTTATTTCACAAGTGTTGACATAGAAAGCATCATACTGGTCTTCAAATAATTTTGAGTTGCCAATTTGGGTTTTCTTGTCAAGGATATGATTTTAATATAGCATACAAACCTCCTTGCTTGGACAGTGCTATTTTAAGGCAGTGTCCCATGTGGAGAACTAGTTCCAGTGCTATGCTTGTGGTAGCATAGCTAAAGGCCAGATTACCCATGCAGGACAAGCCCATTGCAGAAAATATGGTAAATTATCACTGGCTTTGCGATAAAGAGGAAGCCCCACGCAAGGCAATCGACCAATCATCTGAACTTTTTAAGTAAAACTGATTACTGAAACCAAGATGAGAGTACAAAAGCAGATGGATAAACTGGTGATGTTCTTTGGCATGAAAAGAAAATGAAAATAGGCATTTGCAATACATGGATCTTGAGGGAGAGTCACTAACTGAGACAAGTGACTAGGTGAATTAAGAACTACAAGCTTCATATCAGAGGATTGAATAAAGTGCAATGGTTAGAGTTTGGCAATGAGTTGTACTGTTGTTCACAAAGGCAGCAAGGAAGAACCTTTCAGAATGGATATCTGGCCCAGGAGGTTTATGATAGCCATATTTATGATGAAGGAGCAGTAATTCTATTATCTGCTAAGATATACTCTAAGAAAGATGAGAAAGAAAGATGTCCTTATTGTCATGGGAGACATGAATTCTAAGGTGGGAGATGACAACAGTGGGTTGGAACAGATATAGGGAGTACATAACATGAGTGAAATGGAGAAAAATTTATCAATTTCTGTGCAAGCCATGACCTTGCAATAAGATGGACCTTATTCTCTTACGGGAGATATTGTAAAATAACATGGGTATCCCCAGATCATACTACAAAACATCAGACTGACAACATTACTGTATCAATGATGTTCAGGAGAAGCTTAGGAGATGTGAGGAATAAAAGAGCAGCAGACACAAAGAGTGACCACCATCTGGTTGCTGCCAGTTTCTGAATGAAGACTGTAACATTCAGTAGGGAATTCAAACCAAATGCTTCGATGTGGGTACATTGAAATAACCACAGGCAGTTGAGGGTTTCCAGTTGAACTTCATAACAGATTCAAAGTGGTGGAACTGGAGATGACTAAAGATAAGGATATGGAGGAAATGTGGACAGAGAACAAGAATGCTTTTGTATAAGTGAGTACAAGACAACTTGGTTTTAAAAATTGTATGTGGAGAGATTGGATGTCAAAACATATCTGGGGGTAAACCAGCGCAGAACCAGAAACAAATAGCACAGGCAAAAACTGATTATAGAGCAGCAGACAATGAAGTGTAAAAGAGTGTGAAAAGAGACCACAAAAGATGGATAGAAGAATAGACTGAAGGTGCAGAACAGGCAGCAAAGAGGGTAGTTGCAAAAGAACTATATGTCATCACTAAGATTATCTCAAAGAAAAGTTTACAGAGGAGTCAACGAGTGAGGAATAAAAAGAAATGGTGAGATACTAACTACATACGAAAACAGTCAAAGAGATGAAAGGAACACTTAATAAAGTTGTAATCAGGTACCTTGGTGGAGAGGTGGAAGCACAAGAACCATTGAACTACAATCCTAGTCACAGTACTGCTATAAATGCACCCACAAACACAGACATTCAGACAGTGCTGAAACAGATCAAGAAATGGAATGGTCCAAGGCTACGGCGATACAACACTTGAGATGCAGAAAACAGAATTGGACACCAGTGTCGAACCATATCTTCTGGGGAAGATGCAGAGGAGAGGAGAAATTGACAACTGACTGGAAACTAAGTATTATTGTGGAAATACTAATGAAACTGCAAAAAAACCGCATCAAGGTTTTTGTGGAGGCAGGACTGAGGAAAGGGCAGCTAGGTTTCAGAAAACATCAAAGCAGTGAGAACCTCACAACTCTTTGCATTATCCTGGAACGAAATGTGGAGTGCTAACATACCCTTTATTCACCTTCAATTACTTTGAAAGGCTTTCGACTCCGTCAATCAGAGAGTCACATGGAATTTACTTGCAAAATATGGCATTCCAATGAAGATTATTAACATCATCACGGAACTGTATGAAGACTATTTGAGTGCCAATTAATGCATAACGGAAAACTGAAAAAGCCCTTTAAAGTTAATTTAGGGATATGACAAGCGTGCATTATTTTGCCAACATTATTTCTTTTGGTGTTGTTCCATATAATGTGTGGTGTCGCACAAGTACAAAGTGCGCGCCACCTGCTTTCGCCGCGCGCCACCATGCACGCACGGCGCGGCGTTCTTATGACGACAGCCACGAGTGCCCTCTGCTACAACTCCGCTCATGGCCAGCACTGAACCTCATCGTTCACTTGGGTTTGAGATAGCAACCAGTTAGGACCTTCGTAATCAGATAGGCACCAGTGAAGACTTGGCTATCGTACAGGCACTAGGCAGGACTCTAGCTCAACTATGTATCAACATTCTGCAGTACTATGTAAAAGTTAAGTGTTGTATAAATTCTGTGCAATATATATCTCGTTCTAATTTACTCTAGTGTTTCTAGTTTCTGGCTGATCCCCTCCGTACCTGCACCAGCGTGCTATCTTTATTCCTGTGTCGGTCTCATTCCACTCGGCCACCGACACCTACGACTGAACGAGACACAAAAGCGGCGACGAGGCTGAGACACAAAATAATGAAGAAAGTAGGACAGAAGAGAGATGTGCAATGAGGGATGCAGGATAGGTTCGAAGTTCTTGATTTTACAGATGACATTTATTCAATGGCACAGCAGTATCAAGACAATGAAGAGAAACTGGCTAGGTTACAGAGGGCATCAAAAGTTGCAGGCCGTAAGATAAACGGTTCCAAAACCAAAAGAACAATATAATGAAGATAGTTTGTAACACACAGCAAAGATGTTTGTCAAACTTGATAGGCACATCAAAAAAGACACTCATGCACACATACCTTATGCTTTCTGCCATTAGCCTTCTACATAAGAGACACTGTTCATACAATCACACAGGTTACTTCACAGACACACAACCATCACCTCTGGCTGCAGCACTAACTCAGTGTGTGGTAGCTGGAAATGATGGCTGTGTGTCTGTGAAGTGTGCCTGTGTGATTATATGTATAGTGCCTTTTCTCTAATTTGCTAAAAAATTTTGGAATGTCTTGGTCACATTATATTTTATTTTATCATTATGCGTTTCGATACATCATCATCACATAAACTTTTTGAAAACGATGGTAATTAAATGCATCTTATTTGAAATGACACCATTATGGATGTCTAGTGAAGGTGTTCAACAATAGTCGAAAACTGAAGTTATCATACTGCACATGGAAGTGTACAGTATAAATATGTTGGTAAATGTTGCGTGTGAATTTGTGATTCATCAGAAGCCCATATTTGGTTCCATTGATCACAGAGTTGAGGGGTAAAGTGTTCTGAGTAGCCCTAGGCCAAGAGATTATTTGTATGCATATTAGAAGAATGGAAATACTTTAGCTGCCTTACGATACAGCGTCAAAATTTTAAATAACACATTTCTTGCAGTCTATCCACATTGAGAATATCTGTTAGTTTTTGCACATTATGTATGCTCTATGATGGGCTTTATACAGCTTACAAAAGCAACAATTTATTCATGGGCAGTTTCTGAGAAAATCACAAAAAAAAACCATGATTCTTGGAAGTAAAATCACGAATTGTGGAGACGGACACTTCAATATTTTCTATTCATTAAAATTGTCAAAAATTTTTTTTTTTTCCATTTGCTTTTAAGATTATATTCTCAAAATGATTTTCAATTTTTTTTTCAATATCTTTATCTGTTATCAAGAGCCAGATGTTCAAACTCATTGTACCAAACCACAAAATCTGATTTTTAGCAGTTTTTCTTTCACTGCAAGTCACAAATATCTAATAACTAACCATAGCAAATTGTTCAAATCTTTATACTACATCCTTTAGACAATTATATACAAATGTCATTTTATCTGTTTTTGAAAATCTTTCAGTTATCAAGATACAACATAAAAAGTGTTATGTTTCTGAAGCAGAAGTGCGATAGTGCTTAGAGAAAGCAGCCAGGCCTCTCTCAAACTTACCCTGTTTAGATGTTTATCTAGAAAAAACATTTCCCATTTTCAAAAATCTGTAATTTATGGTATCAAAAGTATGAGTTGTCTGGATTGGCACACATTAATATTTTATTCATAGTAAATTGACATTGTTTATACAATATGTTCTTATATTCCCACACGTTTTAACGGCATATTCCACAGATATTCTTGTTTATTTTGAATACTGATGGACTCAGTTTCGTTGTTTTGACAGTGTACTTACCACTGTCCACAGTTCAGTCAGCTGCCAGCCGCCTTAATTAAAGTACTAGGCTACTTAAAAGTTGATTATTTAGTTTTCTACTTTCTACAGTCAATTGTATCGATAGGATGGATAGGAAGTGTGCCTGCCGTGTGCGGACGCAGGAAGAGTTGGCCGCAGTTCACGAACAGCTGAGTGTGCTGTTGGCTACGGTCAGCCGTCTTCAGGCTGCTGTCTCGAGGTGCAGCGATGGTGGGGAGTCTAGTGCGTCAAGTGGGACACCTCAGGTGTCACATGCATAGCTTTCTGTCCCTGCTACCGAGGCACCTTCAGGTGTACCGGACGTGGTCGAGCCGCCCTCTCCACAAGGGGAGTGGCAGGTTGTACGCCATTTGCGTCGCTCAAGGAGGAAGGCCAATGTGGAGGCTGGACGCCCGTTCATCCTGTGAATGGAGGTGTGGCCACTCCTTCAGCAAGGTCTGAGCAGGTGCACGGGGGGAGGGGATTATTAGTTACTGGGAGCTCCAATGTTAGGTGCGTGATGGAGCCCCTTAGGCAGATAGCATCGAGATCCGGAAAGAATTCCAATGTGCACTCGGTGTGTCTGCCAGGGGGCCTCATCCGAGATGTGGAGGTGGCCTTGCCAGCGGCTATCGAGGGAGCGGGGTGCAGTCGACAGCAAGTCGTAGCTCACGTCGGCACCATTGACACTTGTCGCTTGGGTTCTGAGGGCATCCTCAGGACCTGTAAGCGGCTGGCGGAATTGGTGACGGCTGCTGCCCTTGTACAAGGGGTGCAAGCAGAGCTGTCGATTTGTAGCATAGTTCCCAGGGTTGATCAAGGTCCTTTGATTTCAATCATGGCTGCAGATTTCTGAATCTGCGTTATCGGGTGGGGAATTGTAGGGTGCCCCTAGATAGATCAGGGGTACACTACACTAAGAAAGTGGCTACTCGGGTAGCAGAGTACTTGTGGAGTGCACATGGGGGTTTTATAGGCTAGGCACTAACTCTAATGAGCACTTGCCTGTCAACATTCAAACAGCGAATTCAGGCTATGTTCGGCTCAAAAATTTTAATATCAAAATATTAGCCGCGAACTTACAAGGTTTTAGAAACAAAGTTCCTGAATTTGCAGCACTGCATGGAAATTATTGTGCTCAGATAGTTTTAGGCACCGAAAGCTGGCTAAATCATGAAGTTGCAAGTTCAGAAATATTTAGCGACGCGTGGAGTGTATATCGCAAAGATAGATTGGATACAACTGGAGGAGGAGTGTTCATCGCTGTGGACAAAGATATTGTTTCTACTGAGATCGAGGTTGAAAGCAACTGTGAAGTTATCTGGTCACATATAACAGGTCTAAAAGGAGTAAAGTTAATAGTTGGGTGTTTTTACCAGCCCCCCAGTGCTGCTGTAGCAGTTTTAGAATCATTCAAGGAAAGTCTACACCAGGTAGTGCATAGGTATCCGGGCCAAGTAATATTGGTCGGGGGAGACTTCAACCTTAAGAGTATAGATTGGGACCTCTCTAGTTACAATTCAGGCGGTACAGACAAGCAGTCTTGCGAGCTACTTTTGGATACATTCTCCGAAAACTGTCTTGAGCAATTAAACCGGCAACCCACGCGCAATGGAAATATTTTAGACCTTATAGCCACGAACAGGCCTGACCTTATTAACGATGTCTGTGTAGAGGCAGGGATTAGTGATCATGATATTGTCATAGCGTCGATGGTGACTAAAGTTCATAAACCAACAAGAAGGATAGGAGCATGTTTTCGTTGGGAAGAGCCAATAAGCAAATGTTACGATCACACTTAGAAAATGAGTGGGCATCGTTTAATTCCAGGACTATGGATTTAGAGGAATTGTGGACTAAATTTAAGTGCATTGTAAATAAAGGGTTGGAGAAATATGTGCCAGTAAAGATGATTAAGGATGGTAAAGATCCACTGTGGTAAAATAATAATGTTAGAAAGCTGCTGAGAAAGCAAAGACTGTTGCACTCTTGATTAAAAAAAGAACAAGCAAATGATGACAGGTAAAAGTTAGTAGAGATTTGTGCGTCTATAAAAAGATCGATGCACGAAGCATACAATAATTACCACAGCCATACCTTATCAAAAGATCTTTCCGAGAACCTGAAAAAATTCTGGTCCTATGTAAAATCGATAAGCGGGTCAAAGCCCACTGTCCAGTCACTCGTTGATCATTCCGGGGCAGTAATAGAAGAAAGCAAATGGCAAGCTGAAGTTCTAAATTTAACCTTTAAGAAATCTTTCCTCATTCTATTTGGGAGTGGAATAGGAAAGGAAATGCATAGTAGTGGTACAGTGTACCCTCCGCCACACACCTTACAGTGGATTGCAGAGTATGTATGTAGATGTAGATGATGTTCCCAGGAAGCCTTGAAAATTCTTTTTGCGTAATACTATCTGTAGGTTTGAAGTTCCCGTACATATGTACGTAATATCCAGTGTGATGTGTAATTGTAGTTTTGACTAATGTAGAAAACAAACAGCAAAGGTTCTTGGTTCAGAGATCATGAAGCTATGTTTATAGTCGCTATTTACTCACCAATAACATTTATAAAAGTCACAAATCAACGTAAATTTGGTCTCTGACAGAAAATGTATCAGTTTTTAATGGTATTCATCACAGATTGGCCTATATTGTGCTTGTGACAAAGATTTTTCATTTCTCTCAGATATACATAGGAAGGGTAATCAGTAGAGCTCGTGCTAGACGTCATGGCCCCTGCTTTCTCGACTTGGGCACTGGGCAAGTTCATTCCTTTATTTTGGAGGAGAGGCAGCCTCAGTTGCGTGTTCCCTACTGGTTGCTGGGTGCAGTTGACAGCCGACAGACAGACAAAGCATCATCAGCCCAGAAAGCATTATGCAACTAACTGGGCTGCCCCTCTGAAACAGAGAAATGGACTCACCCTGCACACAACTCGAGAATGCATTTTTGTGCACAGACCATGACTTCTTGTGGGAGCTCTACCAATACTAGATACTTGCTTTCCTATCCCACTCCCATAAAGAACAATGGAAAAATGAATGCTTGTATGCACTAGTATGAACCCTAAACTCCCTGATTTTATCTTTTTGGCCTTTATGTGAAAAGAAGGTTGGCAGAAGTAGAATTGTTCTGCAGTCTGCCTCAAATTCTGACCCTTTAAATTCTTCAACATTATTTCTCAAAAAGAATGTTGCTTTCACTCCAGTGATTCCTATTTGAGTTCCTGAAGCATTTCAGTAACACTTGCACATTGACCAAATCTACCCATTAGAAACCTAGCCATCTGACTCCGAACTTGTCTCTATGTCAACCTTTAAATCAATAGGGGGATCCCAAATACTTGAGGAATACTCAAGACAGAGCTGTAAAAGCATTTTATATCAGGCCTCATTTACAGACAAATCACATCTTTCCAAAATGCTCCAAATAAACTGAAGTCAACCGTTCGTCATCCCCACAATAGTCCTTATATACTTGTTTCATTTCATATTGCTGTGTAGCAATACGTCTAGATATTTAATTCAATGACTCTGTCAAGCAGCACACTACTAATTCTGTATAAAATGTTAATTGAATTGTTTTCCTATTCATCTGCATCATCTTACATTTTTCTACATTTAGCACTACTTGCCATTCCACACACCACCTAGGGATTTGGTCCAAGTCATGCCACATCCTACTACAGTCATTTAATGACTACACCTTCCTGTACACTGCAGCATCATCAGATAACAGCCACAGATTGCAACACACTCTGTCTGTCATATAATTTATATAGACAGAAAATAATAGTGGCCCTTTCACACTTACCTGGGGCACTCCTGACAATGCCCTAGTCTCATGAACACTCGTCATTGAGGAAAATGTACTGGATTCTATTACTTAAGTAGTCTTAATGCCACTCACATATTTCCATATTTCCTCATTAGCAGTCTGTAGTGTGGTATCTTGTCAAAAACCTTTTGAAAATCGAGAAATGCAGTAGAACCCCATTTTTACACTTTTCAAGGGACATAATGAAAATGGTGTAAAATGTCAAATGTTGGAAATAATGTTTTAAATAGTAAAATATGCTTACTGGATCACCCTTGAAGTTTCGTAGTTTATTTCTGATGTATGTACATAACAGGCAACAAAAGACTCACAATGAAGTATATTTATTATGTAATAAAGGTTGTCCTAATTTTGTACTGTTTTAAGTACCAGGCGGAAATGTAACTGGTACCTTTATAGGAAGTAGAAATTTTTGACGTAATTTCATTCACCATAATCGACTTTCTCAGCAAGCGTTTCACTGGCATTCATTATTTACGTAGTGAAACTGCACAAGTTCCATACTTTTTGCATTTTTTGATGTTTCGCACAATGATAGAGAATTTATTCGCATTTTAAGATGCAATATATGAATAAGTATTTTTTTGACATCTTCACATGGTTGGAATCAGGGCAGGATCTAGGAGATTTGCCAAGGGGGGCAAGCTTAAATTTGCCGCCCCTTCTTTACCCCCCACCCCCGCTGTAAGAAACGACTTTTTGACGCTAACTGGGTTACATATTTCCAAATAAATGTCACAATCTCACAACATGAACTTATTTTGTTGACTGAATTAAGATCAAAGGAAAACAGAACAATTTTAATACGTACAAAAATATTACAAGATTACTCATCGTACAAAAATCAATTCAAAATTTCGCTTTTCGAGCTTATTTTGCTACAAAGCTGTTTTTGATATCATCATACTTTAGAGAAACTGCATGTTTGTGCTCTATGGATATTATACTCAGATTTGTTAAGTAGTCGTGCTCCTCAAGTGTATTTAATTAGTTTCAGCTTGCTGAAACTTCTTTCCCCAGACGAAACAGAAACTAGAATGGTAAGATATATTTTAACGCTGTAGTAAGGTTGGGATACCCCTCTACCATTTTATTTTTATAAATTAAACTTAATGTTGATGATGCAGTGCAATCTTGCAAGGCTCTGTCTACTGCCAGCGCATGTTGTCTGAAACTTTCAACTTCAAGTTCTTCCTAGCTAAGATCTTCTGCCAGTTCCGCTGCTTTGGCCTTCAAGTCCTCCACTTCCATTTCTCGAATTTGCACACCACACAGAAAACTAATTTTTGCACCAGTTTTCTCAAGTGCGGTAAACCTGGTACTAAGCTGTGTCAATTATTCCTTATTTTTTCTGTGAATGTTGGATACTTCATCCTCACAAAGCTCATCGGCCATTTTCTTCTTTCTTCGAATCCTTTTTTTGGAGAATACTGTTGATACCTCATTACCTTCTGCTAGCACTTTGGCCTCAGAAATAGCTTCAGAGGTACAAGAATCCCGGGAAGTTTTGAGAAAGCCCAAAAGTCCTTGAATGTTTTGAACAGCTTTATCAATTGTAAAGTATTACCTTCACAGAAACTGATTAACAGGAGCAATTAATTTATATTGCATGCCATAAACAAGTTAAAGTAATGAATTTGAATTTTCTCATATTTTTAAAATAGATCTTGTCTCTGATTTTGTTTCTGGTGTTGACAATTTATATGTTTCAGTTTCTTCCAGGGCCTTCAAAACTTTATGAAAATGTAAACAGCTTCCACCGCATCAACTCTTGCAGATCACATAGTCTTGCTGAATGTCAGCTGAATTTGCTCCTACTAAATTTAAAGAGTGAGCAGCACATGGTACGAAATAGGCCAGTTCATTCTTCTGAAGTATTCTTGACTGGACTGCTTTGTACTTTCCAGCCCTGTTTGCCCCATTGACATGAGACTGCCCCCTGCAGTACTTAATGTTCAACCCATCTTGTTCCAATTTTTGCAGTATCTCTTGACTAAGGCCTTATTCTGTTTTGTCTGTAACTGTAAAAATGTGAGTCAAAGTTTCCAAACATCTGAGTCATTCGACTTGACACATCGAATTACATGTGTCATCTGTCCATTGTGACTGATATCTGAAGTGCAGTCAAACATCAATGAAAAGTATTTAGCAGCTAAAATATCTTTAATTATATCTTGTTTTATTTTGTCAGCAATCAAGTCACGAAACTCATCTTGTATATTTTTGTAAAAATAGCTAATCTGTCCTTTCTTGTGGCGTTCAATATGCAGATGAAGGGGGACACTACAGTATGATATGAGATCAATTGTATTTAGAAATTTGCCGCTATGCGGATCACCAAAATCACCATCTTCTTTTGTACCTCTAAAAGGACTTCCTTGCTTAGCTAGAAAAAGGACAGCATCAATAATACAGTGAGATTCCTCCTGTTTTATCTGGTTTTGCTGCCCAGTTTGCGATACTTATCAGGTGGGTTTGTCGGATGACATCGAAAGAGTCGAAAGAAGGGCAGCTTGTTTTGTATTGTCATGATACAGGGGAGACAGCATCACGGAAATGATACAGGATCTGGGATGGGAATCATTATAACAAAGGCGTTTATCACTGCGACGTGGGCTACTTACAAAACTACATTTGTCAACATTCTCCTCCAAATGCGCAAATATATTGTTGCCTCCAACTTTCATAAGTAGAAAAGATGATCTGAATAAATACGTGAAATCAGAGCTCGAAAAAAGAGATTCAGACGTTCTTTCTTCCCGCGCGCTATTCGAGAATGGAATGGGAGATAAATAGTATAAAAGTGGTCCGATGAACCCTCTGTCAGGCAGTTAAATGTGATTTACAGAGTATCCTGTGTAGATGTCTATCAATTCCACCGCTACCGAGAGAGGGCTCTAGATCCTTAATGTTTCTGACTTTCAATAAGAAGTGTGCGCACTTGAAATACTTTAAATGATTTCAGTATTTCTTGCACTCATTTTACTTTTAATAATTCTGTCGCAGTTAATCTTATTAAATTATACCAGAAAGATACATTCTGTATAAAAAAAAAAAAAAAAAAAAAAAAAAAAAAAAAAAAAAAAAAAAAAAAAAAAAAAAAGTTGGTCAAAATTTGCCGCCCTCTAAATTCTGCCGCCCGGGGCAACTGCCCCCTTTGCCCCCCTCTAGATCTGGCCCTGGTTGGCATCTCACACTATAATCACGTTTTTCAGGTTATAATACACCGTGCCCCCTTCAATGTGCAGAAAAACATACAAGCAAACTATCAGTCTCACTGCTCATAAAACTTCACAAAAATACTTCGATAAATATTTGTATTTCACAATAAGAACAAATTCTCGAAATGTGTCACACAGTGCATGAAAAACTACTAGTAGTGTAAACAAAACTAAGCTGACAATTGGCGTAGTGGCTGATGGAAGCGTTGTAAGTCAACTGGCAGCATGCATGTTCTGCAAACAACGAAACACGAAAAATACGTTTCAATAAACACAATGTGTCAAGAAACATTACTGCACAACATTTATAAAAAATATATGTAAAGGCAAAAGCCATGCAAGTTTAAATTATGTCATTTTTTTCTTCATGAACCTGTTTAAAAAAATGTTAAAATGCAGGAAAAGTGTAAGTATATTAATGCAAAAAGGGAGGTGCATTAACATTATGAACATTAGAAATTTTATGGGACCGACAAAAAATGGCATAAATGGCATGAAAATGTAAAATCCGGGAACAAAAGCAGGGTTTTACTGTATGCAGTCTGCCTGTTGCCCTTCATTCATAGCTCGCAAGGTGTCATTAGAGAAAAGGACAAGCTGAGTTTTGCATGATCAATGCTCCCTAAAGCCGTGTTGATGCAAGGACAGAAACTTTTCTTTCTCAAGGAAATTTAATATATTAGAACTGAGAATAAGTTAAAGAATTCTACAGCAAATGATGTTAATGATATAGATCTGTAACTTTGTGGGCCTGTTCTTTTTCCTTTCTTACACAATGGAGTTACCTGCACCTATTACCACTCACTTGGAACTTGGCACTGGATGAAAGATTCGTGATAAATGCAAGCTAGGTAAGGGGCCAATGCTGCACAGTACTTTTTGTAAAACTGGATTGATACCCCACCTAGATGTGCCGACTTGTTTGTTTTCAACTCTCTCTGCTATGCCTATTACTATGTCCTCCGTTTGGGTGTTAGTGTGACCATCAAATGAAAGTATGTTTGCATTGTCCTCCTGCGTGAACAATTTCTTGAATGTTAAAAGTTCAGCCTTCATTTTGCTGTCTTCTAGCACGAACCCAGAATCATCAACGAGTGGTTGGATTGAGGCCTTTGATCTGCTTACCAATTTTACATAGGAGCAAAATCTTTTTGGGTTCTTGGCAAGATCTTTTGTTAAAGTATGACAGTCATAATTATGGTATGCTACACACATTGCTATTTTTATAGACGCGAGGATCTCTACTAACTATTGCCTTATTTGAATTGCTTGACCTTTCTTGAACTGAAAGCACAACCACCTTTACTTTCTCAGAATTCTTCAAATATTATTATTAAACCATGCCGGGTCTTTCCCATCCTTAATCTACTTTGCCAGCACATATTTCTCCAGCAATTTATTACAATACATTTAAATTTTACCCATAATTCCTCTACATCCAGTGTACAAGAACTAAACAATTAACTCTGGTGACTATTGTTACTACAACAACATCATGATCACTTACCCCTGTTTCTACAGTGACATCATTGACAAGGTCTGGTCTGTTTGTATTTAAAACCTCTATAATATTACCACCGCATGTAAGCCAATGATGTAAGCTGCTCAAAGGAGTGTTCGGAAAATGTGCTCATGTGCTCAACAATAGTTCACAAGACAGGCTGTACCCCCCTGTAGTGGAAGCAGTCTTTACTCAGCAGTCGCCCGCTACTAATAATGCATGGTCTGAGTTCCTTCATGCTACTGATTGTAAACTTTCTTTGAGTGACTCTACCACTGCAATGGTGGAACCGGTAAAAACACTCAACCATTAACTTGATTTTGCCTATACCTATTACATCCATCCAACACCTTCAAGCCACTCTCGACTTCAACTCGGTAGAAGAAATATTTTTGTGAACTGCAATGAACACACTGCCTTCTATTGTTACTGCTCTATCTTTACAATATGCATTCCCATCTTCCATTCTTCACTAAATATTTAGGAGCTTCCAACATTGGGATTCAGCCAACAACTGCTCTGACTTATTCTTATTGTGAGATGGCCAAATGTATGGTGAATGATGATCTTTGGAAAGAAACAAATCAGCAACCATTTAATGTGCAAATCAAGGAAAGAAAATGGAACTGGATTGGGCACATATTGAGAACCCAGATGAGGTTATTGAAAGGGCTGCAATGGATTGAAACCCACACACTGTGTGGACACATAGTTGTTGCAAACATATAGGGAAAAGAATGATTCCGAGAAAAGCTACAGAAAATGGAAAAACCTGGAGTGGAATGAAGAGAATTGGCAGAAATCATACCAGTTAGAGGAATTTTGTCATGACTCTATGTTCCAGAGGGAACAACATGAATTATGTCAAATAAGTCATATGAATGTCGTCCCTTTAGAATTGTAGTTATAATGGTAACTTGTTACAATATTCTGTGATCCAGGTCGCAAATCTATTGCATAATAGGAAGTTTGTATGGGGGCTCTGAGTGTAATGTCTGGCAGCTGTTGCAGGCATGAGATTCGATAGCCATATTTAGGTACAGGGAATTTAGGCATGGAACTTCAAGAAAGAAGGAGAAGCTATGTACAAACATGCAGAATTACAATTGTCAGTTGCACCTTTCAACAGTGGCTCACAGCACCAGTTGAGGTCTCTGGCAATGACTTTCAAGTTCTTCAGTGTCATCATCAAAATTGGAGCATTCGCAGTTTCAGCGGCATTAACACACCAGAGGTAGCCAGCATGAGTGAAAAAATGTGATGTACTTGCAACAGTTAACCAATAACCCAGTATGTGTTTTTCAGATAATGTCAGTAAGTAGTAAATAGGGAATTATTATTGGAGCACAAAGTTCTAGAACAAAGATGGGATATAATTTTTCAGAGGACCAGATGACAATGATGTGAGTATTTCAAACTTGGTACAAAAATTGAAAGGGTAGAATCAAAATTAGGTTTAATAAAATCCGTACAAATAATGCAAATATTGAAAAATTAAGTACAGGTATTGGGAATATGAAAGCAGAAGTGGAAGATATTAAGTTAGATATTGAGGGGATAATTAGAAGCTGAAAGGTCAGTTGTGACAAAATGTCTCAAGAGATTTGCTTAGTTAACACCAGAGTTTACACATTGGAAAAAGAGTTTGAGGACAAATTCAAATAGACACAAGTGATGTAAAAAATTTCTAGGAAGAAGCAAAATGCATATGAGAAAGTAATTTCTAAAGCTCTTGACAATTTGTTAGAGATAGTGATACAGTGTGAGAAAGATATCAGGAATAAATAATGAAGTACTGCTGTGTGAACAGCTGATTCAAGATGTAAGGACAGAACTAAATTTACTAGCAATTAATCAAGTTAGTACAATAAAACTTCTGAATAATGAACACGAATGGGGAAAATAAAATTGTTCACTTTTAAGAAGTGTCTGCTGTTAACCCTTTGAGTGCTGCAGACGGGATATCCCGCAGCGCTCCACCAGGCCATGAGACCGATGGATGTGGTTTGCCGCGGCAGTGGTATTTCCAGCGGGCCCTGCAGGCAGCATTCGCCGCACAGCCTGGCAGGTACCTGGACGCTAATGCCAGCTTACACCGCATGCGGGTCTGTGGACGTGAACAGCCGCATGGCTGCGTGCCGGCCTGTCCCGAGTTCTTTTGTCCCTTCCACTGCACCTGATGGATGTTCCCTATTTATTTTTCTGTGCCGCTGCCCCTGCTTTCTGGGAAACACTCTGATACAGATTTCACAGTTGCCGCTCGACATTCGTGCTATCTGGTTCGTGTGACTATCTGCGTTCTGCTTCTGTGGTGTCGTTTAGCTTTCTGCCATTTTGTTAGGATTTTTAGAGTTCGACAGAGAAATGGCACATCGGTGTCTTTGCACTGAAGAAGAGATACTGGAGATACTGACAAGGAGTGACAGTGACAGTGAGGGTGGCATCTTCAGTGAATGTAGTGATGATGATGATTCATCAGAAGAATCTCGTAGTAATACACCTCCATGTATTTCACCTAGCAGAGCTCCCGAGGACAGTTCTTCAGATTCTGAAACTGAAGATGAATCGATCCATAAAAGGCCAGGCTATAATAACAAAAAAACTTGATTGGTAAAAACATGATTTTAGTCCTGCACTTCATACATTTATATATTTATTTAAATGGCGACTAGTGTTGAGTGAAGCCCAGAGACTGTGACAATCACATTACAGCTATCCATATCCTATGATTTTATTAACTGCTAAAATGTGGTTGTCACATTCTTTTTTACATCGTTGTTTGAAACTGGGCTTCGGCCGAAACTAGTCGTCGCTTAAATAAATATCTTTTATCGCAACTGAGGCTACAGTTTTCTAGTGATATTTAGTAATGGGTTGCTGTTATATTTTTCCAGGATGTTGGATTTGTGAAAAAAATTATAGGCCTAGACATTCATCTCCTTATGATGAGCAGAAATTATTCAGATGTAAATATAAATACTTATAAACCAGTCTCAGCAAAGAAGGGAAAGCTGAAAGGTGGAAAGAGTACATAGAGCAGAAATGAACTCAGAGACGATGTTGTAGGAAGGGAAGAGGAAGTAGATCAAGATGAAATAGGAGATACTATACTGAGAGATGAATTTGACAGAGCCCTGAAAGACCTAGGTCGGAACAAGGCCCCAGGAGTAGATGACATACCCTCAGAGCTACTAAAGTCTCTGGGAGAGCCAGCCATGACAAAATTATTTGAACTAGTGTGTAGGATGTATGAGACAGGCGAAATACCCTCAGACTTTAAGAAAAATGTAACAATCCCCATTCCAAAGAAATCAGGTGCAGACAGGTGTGAAAATTACAGAACCATCAGTTTGATAAGTCATGGTTGCAAAATTTTAACACGAATTATCTACAGGAGAATGAAAAAGCTGGTAGAAGCTGACCTCGGGGAAGATCAGTTTGGATTCAAGACGAACGTAGGAGCCCGGGAGGCAATACGTCTTATCTTTGAAGATAGATTAAGGAAAGGCAAACCTACATTTTTAGCTTTTGTAGATTTGGAGAAAGCATTTGACAATGTTGACTGGACTACACTCTTTCAAATTCTGAAGTTAGCAGGGGTAAAATACAGGGAAAGGAGAGTTATTTACAACTTGTACAAAAGCCAGACCACAATTATTAGACTCGAAGGGCATGAAAGGGAAGCATCAGTTGGGAAGGGAGTAAAGACAGGGTTGTAGCCTTTCTCCGATGTTATTCAATTTGTACATCGAGCAGGCGGTGAAGGAAAGCAAGGAAAAATTTGGAATAGGGATTAAAGTTCAGGGCGAAGAAATAAAAACATTGCGATTTGCTGATGACATTGTAATTCTGTCTGAGACAGCAAAGGACCTAGAAGAGCAGTTGACTGGAATAGACAGTGTGTTGAAGACAGCGTATAAAATGAACATTAACAAGAGCAAAACAAAAATAATGGAATGTGGTCTTAGAAAATCAGGCGATGCTGAAGGAATTAGATTAGGTAATGAAACAATGAAGATAGTAGATGAGTTTTGTTACTTGGGTAGTAAAACAACATGTGATGGTCGCAGTACAGAGGATATAAAATGCAGAATTGCAATGGGAAGAAAAGCATTTTTGAAAAAGAGAAATTTGCTAACATCGAATATTAATTTAAGGGTAAGGAAGTCTTTTCTGAAGGCATTCGTGTGGAGTGTTGCCTTGTATGGGAGTGAAACATGGACGATAAGCAGTGCGGAAGGAAAGAGGATAGAGGCATTTGAAATGTGGTGCTACAGAAGAATGCTGAAGATTAGGTGGGTAGATTACATAACTAATGAAGAGGTACTGAACAGAATTGGTGAGAAAAGGAATTTTTGGCATACCCTGGCTAAAAGAAGGGATCGCTTGGTAGGACACATTCTTAGACATCGAGGAATCGTAAATTTAGCATTGGAGGGAAGTGTGTGGGGTAAAAATCGCAGAGGGAGGCTAAGAGACGCGTATAGTAAGCAGATTCAAGTGGCTGTGGGTTGCCGTTATTATGAGGAGATGAAAAGGCTTGCTCAGGATAGAGTAGGGTGGAGACCTGCATCAAATCAGTCTCCGGACTGAAGACCATAACAACAACATAAACCTTTATTTGATTGATCGTTGCTGCAGACAATTAATTGCGTTTTCTTAATCGAAATGTATTCTCAAACTTGGAAAGGGCATCTTGCCACAAATTGGTCAGTTGTACAAACTCACCCGATTCTGAAGCGCAGAAGGTCATTAGGAATTAAAGGTGATGTTTAATTAGGTACTTTAGAAACTTGAGTATTTCCTTATCTAATTCTTAAGCAAAAGTTGTACATCATCGATTATTTCTAATGTACAATAACAATTGCGTCCTGTATAAAAAGAATTCAGTAATGTTGATTATTTTGTTTTTAAGTTTCCCTGCAGATAATTTGTTGGATTAATGCTCTCAAAATACAGTGGTTAGATTCAAAAGTGTGACTCAGCTTCCAGATACTGTAGTTGAAAGTAGTTTGCGCGAGAATTACTGCGCTAGTACAGAAGAACGTCAATGTTTAGTCGTTACGGATTCTAGAGTGTTTGAATCGCAAGTTGCGTACAAAAATCAGATAATTAAATATCAGTATGACAAATAAAATTCAGATGTATATAAAGACCTTATGATGATTCTTAAGAACTAAACACAAATAAAAGAAAGTCTTTGATGAAGAGTGTGATTTCATGTCAGCTCACCTAACACTCCCTGTTTGACCATTTTGTTGAAATTTTATATGAACATTTGCTGAAATTTCTCTTGCCAACCTATCAAGTATTAAGTTTCATGAGCAGCATGCATTTACAGTCAGAGATAGAACCCAAAATTTACAATTTTCAAGCGACATGATTTATGCATTCACCTTTGATTCAAATCATCTAGCATTGTTGGCCTGCGTTGGTTGACCATTTACACTTTTTTTGCAGTTAAAACAATGTTCTATCTAATAAGCTCAGTTTGAAAAGTTTTATAGAACACAGGTTATTGCAAAATAAGGTTGAAAATACCGCATTTTTATCCTTTCTAATATCTTCAACTTTTACACTTAATTTATTTAGCACTGTAAAGCGGCACATAAAAGAAGCTTCATATATCAGAACCTTGTAGTTAGTTAGTCCCTAAGATACAACGCGCCAAACATTGAAGCTTTTTGGGTCGCAAATTTTTAGAGCAACTTTGTTTAAACTTTTCTGACTTTATGTAGCATGTAAAATTCTCTTCAGTATTATTGCTATGAGAACACATACATTTGTACATGATGGCCAAATTTCATATTTGTTATGAAATATTTCCCAAGTTATAACAGCTCAAAGTCGCCAGGAATTCACGCTCGCCCTTCGCAAAATTGCGCATGGCGTGAAACAAATGATTATAACTCATCCAGTATTGCTTCAATGAATCTTAAAATCTATCATTATTGATTGATTGGCGAGATGTTTGAATGTTCACATAAATTTTTCCGTCATGGTAGAGCAGGAAAATGTTCCGAAATTAGGCGATTTGACATGGAATGACCCAGGAGCTACATGTTAATAGGTTAAGGAATTTCAGTGTACATTGTCTGTCGGGCAATTATATCGAGATTCAGAGTTAAGGAATAAGTATCCAGATATTCTGTTTATTTGTAACGTTAGCAAGCACACTGCGAGACTGGTTCCAGAAATACTCCAGTCAGGGCGAGGACGGCCAGGCGGAGAGCTCAGGCACACACAACAGGCCGCGGAGACGGCGACCAGAGCAGGTAGGCGGATTAGGCGGCTGCCAGGACAGGCTTAACTCGGCCAGCCGGACACGCAGGTGCAGCACTCAAAGGGTTAAAAAAAAGGATAAAATACAAAACAGTAATCTACTGTTTATCTGAAATTTTTGGGACAGCGGCCGGTTCAGATAACAAACATCTCAGATAATCGAAGCCCCCTGTTTTCACATGTGAAACACACAGAATTGTGTCAATACCACACTACTTCTTGAACCGATCCAGGCAGCCATCATTTCTGAGGAATTCTTGCTCCTTTTCTTCAATCGGCTCATAAAAAGTCATTGCTTCTTCATGAAGTAGAGTACCTGAAACTGGCACATGTTTACTTGCAAGGTTATCATTTCCAGACCACAACTTCAGTATGTCCTTTTTGTTCCTTAAAATGTCACTGACCTGTGTTTTTCTGACAATAAATCTTGTGGCCATATCTCTAATACTGAGCTTTTCCTTTTCGTAGACACTAATGATCTCAACCTTTTCTTTCAGTGTTAACCGTTTCCGTTCTGTGACATTTTAGCACTACACTACATACATAAACACACTTGCTCGAAGACAGAAACAGTACTGTATGCAACTTTAACTTACAAAGCATTCAAATGATTGTTGTTGTTTAGTTTACAACCATCTCTTTCTTTCACACTGTCCGTTATTTGGGAGTTTTGCTTGTTGTTGGGGCACATATTACAGTCTCTATATCCATTATTGAGAATGTACGCTATTCAGAATAATTTTAGGATAAGGGCTAATGTTGTTTTGCAGGGGAATTTTAAAATGTCCACTACTGAGATGAGGCCACTATTGGGAAGTGTCCGTTAAGGGAAGTTTCACTGTGCTGTGATTGATGTTCCATGGATGCGGTCAGGAACAAAACATTGTTTTAGGTTGGTATTACACTATCAAGTTAGTGGGCAAAGAATTGGACAAAGAACTACTGGATGTATAGTCTGATTAAAATTACTTGTTACTTGACAGTTCACAGACTGGAGCTGGTGTCCTCAAATCAGAGTGCTCAATATCATGCTTGAACTGTTTGCCATTGCCCAACTGCCACAACAACCTGTCAGTTCACTTCCATTTCCTTGTCTGGCTCTCTTTCTCTATTTGTTTCGTTCCTGATTCATAGGTCTATTTCCCATTACATCACTTAATGATAACCATACAGAAAACAAGACATTGACAATGGTGGTAACAAAATACGTACTAAAAACACAGAACTAAGCACACACAATGAATCCTTTCATATAAGGTGTGATATAATGTAGAATAAACAAGTATTATATCACAGATATCAGTTTTACACTGGATGAATTTCATATGATTTATGTAAAAACGAGTTCTCTGAAAGCTACAGTTTGGTGGTGTTATGGGCGTGTATTGTCACTGAGCAACAATTTACAAAACTCCCAGTGCGGTAGGTTGTAGGGTTGAATTCTGCTATGTGCTATTAATTTTAATTTCTTAAACAAAATTACTCTGTTATTTTATTAAACTAATTTGTTTAACTGAATTTTTTTAAGTTATAATACCTTGTTGCATCTTTTTCATAATAGTATTGACTTTTCTATTCACTCTTATTTTTCATCAAATGATTCTTTTATTGCATTGGCATTGTCTTGTGTCATTAATAAACTATAATTAAGTGACAAGTTAGATTGCTGATTGGTTTGTAACACAGCAGTTCGTGTAACCACTAGCCAGTGTGAGGATATTTTCAGATAAGCAATTATAGCAAGGAATTATAGTTTGTTTTTAGTGCTGTATGTAAAATTTTTCTGTCTGAGTTTGCTTATAGAAGCTTTAAATGCCGTGAACGAAGCAATCAGGATTTGAATGCTGCTGGAGATGGCTGACTGCAGTTTTGTTGGCTACATAGTATGCCATGTGTAGTTTGGTTACAAGATGGAATTAAATTGAGGATTACATAATGTGTCTACTGCTGCAGTTCAGTCATTGATTACTTAAAATTAGCTGCCAAAAGAGTATTTCACATTGCTGATCTTAACTCTAGGTGACCTCTTCTATTGCTGGTCTATGTTTATGTGTTGCCTACAGCCAAGTGTTACCCATCTGCCTATGTGGCAACACTGAAGTATCATGTGAGAAACGTCAGCTAGCAAGTAATTTTAAGCAGATTATAGTGTAAAGTGGTTCTTCTTCTATTTCCTGACTTTTCTGCAGTGACAAATGTAACTACTTGGAACACTGTGTGATTTAGTATATTAAGAGAAGTGTAACAAGCAGTTGAAGCACTGTATAACACATGACATCCAGACTACAAAAATAAATTGAGAACAATGGAGAGCTATAAAATAAATAAATAAATAAACTTGTGGCAGCCTTTAGCAGTGAAGTACAGGCCTGGCTGTACTGCTGTCAATACAAAAGAAGAAAAGCCTTGTCTAGAAACTCCAGTAAAAAGTTTACTGAACGCTTTCTGTTACCTTAATGTGACACCTAAGGTAGGGTGACCAGATTTCCAAAATCAAAACGCAGGACACATATGGGTAACAAAGATTGTGAAACTAAATGTTGCCTTCCCTGCAGCTTCATCAACATGAATGTTATCCATTGTAGCTTATACAATATGACGGCCTTGGTGTCACTCATAAACGCCAGTTAACACACAAACAGAATAGTAATAAACGCTATGCATTATTTCTCTGCTCCTAATGTGTCGTATTTGGTGCTTCTCATATTTAAATTTGCTTGTCTCAAAATCACTTCCTTTTTAGTGTCATGAACAGAAAGTGCGACTTTTGAGTATAAATGAGTTACCACAACATGAAGAGTATTTGATTGTCAAAACAAGCAGAGAAATTAGGTTTTTTTTCTTTTTTCCTGGGATGGGACAAACTACTTATACGACAATCTCAGCAACTACGACATACCAAGTCATAAGTTGAAACTGAGAGAACAGTTTTTACCAGCTCGCTTGACCGTTCTCAGCTAACAAATTTTCTCTTCACGTGTAATTTTAGCGTGGTTCATTTCCTCAAAGAACTGATCTTGATATCTTTCTTTCAAAATGTTTTCGTCAAATTCCAGTAAAGTTTCAGTACTTTACGGAATAGACGACCAAACTAGGGGATATTTGAGCTGAACCCAGTTCTATGGTTTCAGGATATGAAATGTGTTATGTCCATTTCGTTATATAATCGATGAAGGTCAAAGAAATCAAACTCTTTCAGTGTGCCACCTTGTAACTATGTGCTTCTTAATTACTGAATTTTCACTATTTGTATAAGCTGCACATGCCTTGTGTAAACATTATATAGTATTAAGTAAAGAAATAAAAAAGAATCAATCCAAATTCAGTTTGAGTTAAAGCCTATTTTATATATATATATATATATATATATATATATATATATATATATATATATATATATAAAATATAAAAAATAGACGAAGATTACTCACCAGGCGAAGGAGCACAGGTGTGACAGCATCACAAATAAATAAATGAATACACACACACACACAATCGCAAGCTTTCGCAACCCAGTTGCGTCTTCAGGCAGTAGGGAAGGAGAGGCAAAAGGAAATGATGAGGGTTTTAAGGAAGGGGGTAAGGAGCCATTCCAATCCCGGGAGAGGAAAGACTTACCTTGGGGGAAAAAATGGAGGGTAAACAAATGCACACATGCCCACACAGTCACACAGACACCATATATATGAAACGATTATTAAGACGAAAAATTCCTAGCAGGAAAAATAAAATATAAAAAATAGACGAAGATTACTCACCAGGCGAAGGAGCACAGGTGTGACAGCATCACAAATAAATAAATGAATACACACACACACACAATCGCAAGCTTTCGCAACCCAGTTGCGTCTTCAGGCAGTAGGGAAGGAGAGGGAAAAGGAAATGATGAGGGTTTTAAGGAAGGGGGTAAGGAGCCATTCCAATCCCGGGAGAGGAAAGACTTACCTTGGGGGAAAAAAAGGAGGCTAAACAAATGCACACATGCCCACACATTCACACAGACACAAGTACACCTAGGCAGACATACTGTAGAAAGCAAAGAAGTTAAGAACTTAACTTCTTTGCTTTCTACAGTATGTCTGCCTAGGTGTACTTGTGTCTGTGTGAATGTGTGGGCATGTGTGCATTTGTTTAGCCTCCTTTTTTTCCCCCAAGGTAAGTCTTTCCTCTCCCGGGATTGGAATGGCTCCTTACCCCCTTCCTTAAAACCCTCATCATTTCCTTTTCCCTCTCCTTCCCTACTGCCTGAAGACGCAACTGGGTTGCGAAAGCTTGCGATTGTGTGTGTGTGTGTATTCATTTATTTATTTGTGATGCTGTCACACCTGTGCTCCTTCGCCTGGTGAGTAATCTTCGTCTATTTTTTATATTTTATTTAGACACAATATATATATATATATATATATATATATATATATAAAATATAAAAAATAGACGAAGATTACTCACCAGGCGAAGGAGCACAGGTGTGACAGCATGACAAATAAATAAATGAATACACACACACACACACAATCGCAAGCTTTCGCAACCCAGTTGCGTCTTCAGGCAGTAGGGAAGGAGAGGGAAAAGGAAATGATGAGGGTTTTAAGGAAGGGGGTAAGGAGCCATTCCAATCCCGGGAGAGGAAAGACTTACCTTGAGGGAAAAAATGGAGGGTAAACAAATGCACACATGCCCACACATTCACACAGACACAAGTACACCTAGGCAGACATACTGTAGACTACAGACTACAGTATGTCTGCCTAGGTGTACTTGTGTCTGTGTGAATGTGTGGGCATGTGTGCATTTGTTTACCCTCCATTTTTTCCCCCAAGGTAAGTCTTTCCTCTCCCGGGATTGGAATGGCTCCTTACCCCCTTCCTTAAAACCCTCATCATTTCCTTTTCCCTCTCCTTCCCTACTGCCTGAAGACGCAACTGGGTTGCGAAAGCTTGCGATTGTGTGTGTGTGTGTGTATTCATTTATTTATTTGTCATGCTGTCACACCTGTGCTCCTTCGCCTGGTGAGTAATCTTCGTCTATTTTTTATATTTTATTTTTCCTGCTAGGAATTTTTCGTCTTAATATATATATATATATATATATAATTTTTTTTATTATGACTGCCAATTTCTTCTCTATTTGGTTACACTGTACATTACTTAAAACGCTTTATTTCAAAATATACAGGACACTTAGTAAAATACCGGACAATACAGGTCCCATATTTATTTTGGAGGGACAATGGGACACTTGGCTTAAATAAGAAACGATCCCATAAAATACGGGACATCTGGTCACCCTAACCTAACATTTCATCAAAGTTCATTTCCTTTTATTTATTTATTTTTTATTTTTATTATTTTTTTCCCTCTAAACACAGACACAATGCAACTGTCATATATGCAACAATTGTATAATTCTTGTGAGGGTTCTATATGGAGGTATAATTTTTTAATTAATTTCATTTAATTAATTATTAGACAGATTTTGAACACAAGCCGGCGACAAATAGTTCTTTAGGCATGGCTTGGCAGCTCACTAACAGAGCCACTATAGTTTCCCATAGCCGAGACGCAACATCCATGTTTGACTTTCTCCAATGGTTTGCTACTGCAGCCAGTGCTCAAAGCCGATTGGCGAAACCACCAGGGATCATCGTATTTTGGCTCGACTATAATGTCACGTTACACAGGTACAGAATTGATCCAGCATATGTAAAATGAGGCATTATATGATGTTGTACACTGTTATTCTGCTTTTCTCTGTTAACATTTTCCTAATCCTACTAAGTAATCCTATTTTGTTTCCTATTTCTTGGTGATACAGTTTATACGCTCATCCAGTTTTAATTTACAATGTATTATCACTCCAAAGTATTTGTAAGAACTAACCCATTCAATTTTTTCACCATCAATAATAATGCTGTGAATAGTAAAGCAATGCCTTTCTTTTCAATTCCACTGGATCCCTAACATCAGTCAGTTGTAGAATTTTGGAACATGTATTATGTTCGAGTATAATGACATTTCTGGAGACTAGAAATCTGCTCTGTAGGAATCAGCATGTGTTTCGAAAAAGGCGATCATGTGAAACCCAGTTCGCGCTATTTGTCCACGAGACTCAGAGGGCCATAGACATGGGTTCCCAGGTAGAAGCTGTGTTTCTTGAGTTCTGCAAGGCATTTGATACAGTTCCCCACAGCCGTTTAATGAGCAAAGTAAGAGCATATGGTCTAACAGACCAATTGTGTGATTGGATTGAGGAGTTCCTAGATAACAGAATGCAGCATGTCATTCTCAATGGGGAGAGGTCTTCAGAAGTAAGAGTGATGTCAGGTGTGCCACAAGGGAGTTTCGTGGGTCTGTTGCTGTTCACCATATATATAAATGACCTTGTGGATAACATCATAAGTTCACTGGAGCTTTTTGTGGATGATGCTGTACTGTATAGAGAGGTTGTAACAATGGAGGATTGTATTGATATGCATGAGGATCTGCATCGAATTGATGCATGGTGCAGGGAATGGCAATTGAATCTCAATTTAGACAATTGTAATGTGCTGCGAATACATAGAAAGAAAGATCCTGTATCATTTAGCTACACTATAGCAAGTCAGCAACTGGAAGCAGTTCATTCCATAAATTATCTGGGAATAGGCATTAGGAGTGATTTAAAATGGAATGACCATATAAAATCAGTTGTCGGTAAAGCAGATGCCAGACTTAGATTCATTGGAAGAATCCTAAGGAAATGCAGTCCAAAAGTGGGTTACACTACACTTTTTGGCCCATAGCTGGAATACTGCTCACCGGTGTGGTACCCGTACCAGTCTGAACCTCATTTGGCTCAAAATTGGTGGGGAGGTAGCTTAGAAGCAGGAGACGGACATAGGATACCTTTTGTCTCGTTTGACCGCGTATTATATAAAAATTTGGGAAAACTGAAAGTACACTTGCAGCTGGGATACTCGCCTATCAACAAAATACAGTGTAACAGAACGAACAAATACACCAAGGAGGATAGAATAAAGGGAGATGGTGTTATGCACACAAGGTTGAAACTGTCTGACAGATTTAAAATAAAACATTGTTTCTTTACAAGCCTCTTCGCATTATTCTTACCTCCATGATGTTACAGTGGTGATCACATTTTTGGAACATTGCAAAGATAGAATTGATGTTATTTCATGGTATTTTTGAGTGTTACAAACAAATTAAGTACAGATCATGTATTTTTTTTATTTTTTTATTTTTTAGAACAATGCCTTCATTGCATCAGCGTAATATCAGTCGGCGTACATGCAAAGCAATAATCTTACTACGTGATCATAGTCAATGAGACTGATGAAGATCCTACACAGTGCTTGGAGGTAAATCAAACAGAAATTCTCAAGCACGATCTGTTATGACTCAGAAACAAAGGGTACAGTCAAGTTCGACTCTCTCAGTTGCAGTTTATGCACGAAATAATTTGGGTCGTCAACAAAATAGATGGCCACGCGTGGCAATCATAATTGAACGTTTGGGGTACAGATACAATCCAGCAGTCAATTACACAGCGGATGCATCAGTTGGCTTTGGAACAAAGTGTCGCCAACTAGAATTTCACTGGCTATCTCAAGCTTTGCCACGATTGGTCAGTTTCATTCCCACGATCCAACAGCTGTTGCCAACATAGCTATACCACGCGGATTGTAAAATTTTAATGGTATGTAGCAATGTTGTTAATCGTGTTTCAATTAGATTCCTAATAAGACAAGAAATGAACACAACACAAAGACTTTCAAAACATTGTATTGCCATCCAAAATATTTTATTTCAATTAATTGTTTTGTTTCATATGGAATTTCTATCATTAAAGTATGATAATGCTACAATTACTTTGTATCTAATTCAAAAACTCTTAAGAAGATATACATGTGTTATAAGAAACATTTCTATACTGATTGCTGCAAGAAAAATATGCTAAGCTGTGCTGTAAACATGTGCGGTTTTGTTCTTTTTTCTTCCCAGTCATTTTTAACATAAAACAGGAAAGTTGTTTTTATGCCTACACTTATAATCATACCTGTTTGTAAAGTGCAACCATTAAAGGTGCAGCCATTGAAGCTACTAACCTCACAGATAGAGCAGATCGAAACTTCTCTCTAACAACCCGTTTCCAATTGATTTACCTGTCCATTTTCACTTCTATTCCCAATCAAGCTCCCGATTGCAATAACAATAAATAAGATCAGAGAGCTGGGAAGGAGGACACAGAGTATGGGGGAATGAAATTGATTTAAAAAGGGGAAATATAGACACAGAGCAGAAGGGGAGGAGATGGATATGGTGTGGGTAAGAGGGAGTGGTGTGAAGGTAGGTAGAAGAGGAAATGGACAAAGGAAGGGGAAGGAAGGGATAGACATAGAGAGAAGCTACTGTGAAGCATTGCGAAGCATTGCCAGGTTTACTAGTTCCTGATAAAATGAGAAAAGTCTGTTTCACAGTTTGATTCTGTTCATCTGTTTATGTGTATCAGAAGTAATCTGTTAAACCAAAAGAGTGACAGACTGGATATGTGTCTCCCAGTTTCAAAGACTGATCTTACATCAAAACTGCTTCTTTCAAAACTCCCAGAGCATAGTTGTGGTTTTTCAGTGAAAGCCCTTTGGCCAGAAAGATTTGAAACACAGGATGTTCAAAATGTGTGCAAAATATTACACGGGCAAACACAATTAAAGACATGAAAAAGAAACAGCTGAAATTGTACAAATCATGGAATGTTGTGAAATTTGAAAATCATGCCAAAGCATCTGGTTCAACAATAAGCTACAACTTTAGATGAACAATAAATGATTCTCACTGACTCTTTGTTTTGGTCGGAGCACTGAAAGATGTGAGTGCTCGGTCAAGGAAATTATCCCCACAAATTTATACTGTTCTTAGACATACCATTGATATAATTCAGCTTGATTATTTTATTTTATTTTTATTTTTTATTGTTATTTTATTTATTTATTTTGTCTTCTACAGAGCTGCCTATTGACCATACACTAGAAAAATCATTGTTAAACACATATACAAATGTTCTTGATAATAATTACTGCTGCTCTAACCACATGCTTAGGTTTTCCAGAGAATTGGAGAAATTCAAACAGATCTTAGTGATGCTACAGCCAGTTTTGCCACACTATTTATGTTGCAGGTTGCTGTTGTTTCTCACTGCTTAAAAACTAAACTGTTTGAATTTAAACTGTTTTTAATTAGGGGTGGTAGGCTGATTCCTCATTTAGACTGTGTAATTACAAACATAAGTAGTAGTAGTAGTTTGAAATATGCAACTGAGATACAGTTGCATTTAGTGACATATATGAGGGGCATTCAAAAGAAAACGAGCCAGAGGATAATTACTGAAACCCTAGCTCTTGAGACACTTAACCCACCTTGACACAAGGCGGTGAATGGCTGTCTCATAAAATTTCTGGCGCTGTGTTGTGGACCAGTTCTGCACATACAGCTGGTCATCATCATCTGAGATGAATTGTTTGCACCTCAGAGGCTTTTTAAGGGGACCAAAAATGATAATATCACAGGGAAAGAGGTCTGGACTGTATGAAGGGTGGCCAACAATGTTCCATTTGAATTTCTGCAGGAGTGCCATGATTGTGTTGGTCGCATGAGTCTTTGCATTGTCATGGAGCAGAATGACCCCACAGGTCAGATTGCTTGTCCGTTTTGATTTGATTGCTTGGAGAGGGGTGGTCAAAGTTTCTGAGTAGTTCTGGTCACTCACTGTTGTCTCAGGCTGCATGAAGTGAATCAGAAAGGGGCTATCTTGGTAAAAAATAATGTCAGTATAACCTTTTCTGCACTCATGTGGATGGCCTTTGCTTTATTGTTGGTGGTGCCCCTGGATCCTTCCACAGGACACACTGTCATTTTAATTCTGGTTCAACGTAATGACACCATGACTCATCTCCAGCTATCCACTCGTGTCAGAAATGCTTTCCCTTTCCGAGCATAGTTCTGCGTATGAACAAGACAGTGGGCCATTCAACATTCTTCCTAGTGCAGTTGAAGACTGTAAGACACCCATTGGGCACACACTTTGCGCAACTGCAGTTGTTTCTTTATGATGGAGTGAACACTTCCAACACTCAATCAGACCACAATGGCTATGGCTTTCACTTTCACTAGGGGGTCCTGGTTAATGAGTGCATCAACCAAATGGATGATGTCATCGGTAATGCAGTGTGGTGCTTCAGACTGCATCATCAGCTAACAACACCCATCCTTCCCTGAAGCGCCTGTGCCACACCTTCACTCTTGCAAGGGACATGTACTATTATCCATACACTTCTGACATTTGTCAATGAATGTCTGTTCCCCCAATACTTTCTGCTGCCAGGAAGAAACAAAAAAAAGGAAACACTTGTTTTCTCTTCTTTTGATGCCTCCTTCTCACTGTTTGAAGTGCAAATGACAAAGTTGAACAATTGATGCATGCTGCAGTTGGCTTTGTATAGTCACATGACATGCACATGTGTCCTTTAGCAACAGGCTTTGAACTTCCATGCTCTGGTCGGAACCACATCTTGTTACACATGGCACAATATTGATTGATTGATTTTTCCAGGGAAGCCAAAACAGTCTTGGTCCAACCCGCCACTGCCCGCACCGAAACTAAGTTTATTGTGCGGTATCGCTCCCTGTATATCTAGTAAAGCCAACCAATGCCCTTGAACAGTGCAAGGAGTCCCTTTACCAGTTCTTTATTAGACACAATTTCTTTGGGTCTGGTTGTCCCAAATATTCTGTGCCTTTTATTCTCCAATGCAATGCATTCGAAGATTAGATGTGATGCAGTTTCATCACCGTCATCACAGATCCTTCATTTAGGGTCCTCTTCTGTTATTCCCATTGTACATAGGTGTTTTTTGAAATTCCCATGGCCTGTCAGCAATCCAACCATGAGTCTAATCTCTCTCCTGTTCAGACCCAGGATTGCAGAGCTTCTTTTAAAACATGGCTTTGGCATCATTACCTTGCCATGTTTTTGTTGATGGACTTTGGTCCAATATTCTACGTGCTGTCTTCTGAGCCAGTTACGTAACTCCAATTTGATCATTGCCTTGGTGATTGTCAGGACAGGTTCCGGTCCAATAAATGGAGTCTCTGCCCCCATCCTGGCTAATCTGTCGGCATGTTCGTTGCCACTGATCCCTGAGTGGCCAGGGACCCACAATAGGTTTACTCTATTGCTTTCCCCTAGCTCCACCAGAACTCTGCGACATTCTGCAACAATTTTAGACCTTGTTGCAGGAGCTGCCAGTGATCTCAGGGCTGCCTGGCTGTCTGAATAGATATAGATGCTACGGTCTTTGTAGCACCTACGCAAATTCTCCTCCACACACGCCCTAATGGCAGTGATTTCGGCCTGGAATACTGAGGCCAGTTTTCCTAGAGAGATGACGTCCTCCAGTCTTGGCTGCACCCCGTATACCCCGGCCCCAACGCCTTGGTCTGATTTTGACCTATCAGTGAACCAGACAATATCCCCTGTATGGCGTTGAACTATTTTCTCCCACTGCTCCCTACTTCCAATTGTTATATTGAAAGGCTTGTTGAAGCAGTATGGGGTTATAATATCATCGGCTAGCATTTCCCCAACCTTTCCTATATTTACCTCACTCACTATTTTAGTGTGTGATTCTGGATATCCCAAAGAGTTCCAGTTGTTGCCAGATTTGAGTCTGTATGTACCAGCTGCTGCCTCCATCTTGACCCAAAGGTGTAATGGGGGCATATCCAGTATGGTTTCCATCCCAGCAGTTGGTGTGCTGCTTTCCGCCTGTTATGGCTAAGCAGGCTAATCTCTGCACCTTACCAAGCTCCTTAGCAGCAACTTGCTGTTCTATGGCACAGTGTTACCCTCCTGTCACTAATTTGCACATTCCAAACTCCAGCTCGTTTCTTTTTTAACACCCCTTATAGTAATATGATTTTTAAATAAAATGTTGAAAACAAAATGTGAAAACAAGAAAAATTATCTTTAAGAGTTGTGGTATCTGTTATTTTGGACTTGTCTGTAAGAAATTTATGTGGGGTTAGGATTCTATCATTGGACCTCCTGCTTACTAAGCAGTTGCGCTAAGCTCCTGAACCACCCCATGCCCTCATGTCATCTGCACTGAAATAAACATCAAACCCCAACAAAGTTGATTACTATTAAGAATTGCAGCATCTATTTGCTTGGATATGTCCAAAAGAACAGATGCTGCTATGTGATGATGCAGCTATTGTAAATATAAATTTTAAGTAGGGTTTTTCATTCTCATATGCTAGTAGGTGTTGTAATAATAGAATATGGACATATAAAAATTTGTTATGGGGCTGGGATTCAAATCCAAGACATTCTGCTTACTAGGCAGTAGCGCCAAGCACCTGCAACACCTCAAATTTTCAGATCTCCATGTTGTATGATTACAACACCTACTAGCAGCTGAGACTCAAAAACCTCAATTAAAAAATATAACAGTTGCAGGGTCACATACAAAAGTCTATTCTTTTGTATGTATCAAGGTCTGATGCTTATTTCAATGCAGACTGGACTTCTGGCGGAAAAACAGGGTGCACTCTGAGCCATGGAGTACAATGTCTGGTTGCACAGGAATAGCCCCACAGTCTGAGGTGCCATGTCACGGATTGCAGGACTGCTCTCATCAGAGTTTCAAGTCCTTCCTTGGGCATGGGGGTGTGTGTATTGCCCTTAATGTAAGTTAGTTTAAGCAGTGTGTAAGTCTACAGACAGTCACCCTAGCAGTTTGGTCTCTTAGGTTTACAAAAATTTGAGTACAATTGTCAAATTAGGATGACATATGAAAGTTTGAATCAGACGGGGTACATGTTTCGGTAGTCCTTGCAGATGTGTTAGGACCATGTGCCTCGGGTGGCACCTGGACTTAGCATAACTGCCTGGTAAGCAAGAGGTCCTGGGTTCTAATCTGGGTCCTGGCACTCATCTTTTCATATGTCTATGTCTGCTAGCAGCTGAGATTCAAAAATCCCAAATTAAAAGAATTGTCTGAATTTTAGTAGCTATCAGCTATAACTCACTGCATGAGCTGTTGAACAATATGTCACAGGAAATTGTGTGGATGCAACTGACTGTAATGTAAATAACACCGTTTTATACACAAATATGAGCTGGATAGTGTAAACATTTTGATAAATAGTCACTGGACATTTAAACATTTTCCTAATACTCCAGAAAGTTCATACATAAGAAAATCTAGCATTTTTTCAAAGACATGAGCAGCTATTTTTACAAATGTGCCTGTAATGCCCTATATATTGTCTGCCAAATAAATCACACAGCAGTTATTTGGTTTTTATTTGACTCTTCATTTCTGCATAAACAACTATGCATTTTCCCTGTTAAGGAGATCATTCACAAATGAGTTCATTCATACTTGTCAATTTTGTGAGCCAATCAATTCTTTTGGTGTTTACTGTTATATATTTTAGTTGCCACTTGGCAATGCTGTCTTGAAATAGTTGTTTGGCCCTTCTAGGTAGTGTTGTTTTAAACCAAATTTATTCTCACTCTCACTCTTGTATTATCTCCGACACTGGGGATAGACAGGGCCTTTGACCTCCAACTCTCTATGTCTTTCTCTTTTCTTTTGTCTACACTACGTGTGACTTATACACCATCTGGCATGTGAGTGACATGTTCCTCCTCTGTAACCTTCAATAACATGATGCATATTTCTCCATGATGCAGGAACATCAAAATTCTGAGAGCTTAGAAGGTATCTTTACTTTTAAATATTTGTGTTGACTGTTATTAATGTTCACCTTTCTTCAACCTGTGAATCTCTTAATTATATCAGTTTTAACACTTGTGTAAACACACAACTCAATTTATGTGAACTGCAAAGGAATTAGCACAAAGTCTGAACATACAAAAATGAATTATGACATCAGACTCATCTGATCACACAATAGGTTCATAGGCTCTTATTTTAAATTAGAGTAAAATTATACTTTTTTTTTTTACCTGCTCTCTTTCAATGGCTAGTTCTCGCTGCAACATTCTTGTTTCTAGTCTGTCTGTTACAACTGATATGTCAGAATCATCCAATGATTTTGTACGTTTGTAATCCTCTATCAGGTCCTGACATTTTGCACGACCTGTGGACATCTGCAATAAAATATGTCATAGTTATTAATAAATACAGGTTAAGAAAATATTAAAATGCAACTTTCATCTTTCTCTGCACATAATTAATAGAAAACCTCTTTTTATTTCTCAAGAGATTTGACAGTACCTATTTGTAGTTATGGCATTTGTAGTTTGTATTTGGACATGTGTCAGCCCAGTTATCGTACTGCTGAAATGTATGAACATCCAGTACAAGCTAGTGGTGTCAGATATCTGCCCATTTAGAGATAAAAAAAAATTCTGGTACTGTTGTAGCATGCACGAGTCTGCATCAGCATAAAACAACACCAATGCAAGTTGGACCACTACTTAACAGACATGTTTAGGATTCCATTTCTTCAGTCATAGTCCGGATGAGTTGAGCTTAATACATGAGAGTAATTTGGGGTCTGCGGTTGTTGGATTCATGTAAATTTACAGTGCCCCACTGTTCACAAAGAAATATTGTTTGCATTATCTAGAGAAGTGTCCACCATTTCCTTAATGTCTGAGTCCACTGTTTGGTATTTTTCACTATTTTAAATGGCAAGTGTCCTGTACTTATTCAACAATAAATAAATGTACTGTTGAGACGAATTGCTATTGGTCAATTTCCGTTACAGCTTGTATCCAGTTCTTGGTGCAACAATAAGCCAGATCGCACATGTCTAACTTTTAAGCAGCAATCCTACAAGTTATGGTTCACTGGTGACTGCAACATATTCTGAAGGTTAAATACATGGTGAAGACCTTTCATCAATGTGATATGAAACCCTGAGTGCTTTGTCACTACGTCCCAGCATACAAACAGTGATTGTTTGTGGACAAACCACCAAGAGCTAGACATGAGTGTAAGATGGCAAACTTGAAGGAACAGTAGAAGACAACAGACAACAATCAAAAGACAACAGATGAGTGCAACCAGAAGCTTGAGAGTGAGCTAGAGGTCCTCTCTGCATGCACAGGCTCTGCTCGTCACGAGCATATGATTTGTAAAGCCACATTAACTCTTCACACTATTGGGGGAATGGCTGGAAGCAAAGGACAGGTGTCGGTTAAGCTGCCACTCCTTTGGTTCTGTGACCTCATCATCATTCAGCTAAGTGGAGGCAGGCTACCTAAGCTGTAAAATCATCTGTGATCCCTCCACTTCATATCTTCCTTCCAAATGTGTGTTGCCCCTTACAATATCTCCTTAATTATCTTTTAAATATTTTTGTTATTATTTCAAAAACTCCCTCCCACCCCACAAATCCCTATAACTCCATTTCATCCTCCTCTTCCCCTTCCATTCACTGCATTCAATGCTGCATATCACATCCTGCACCCCACACCCCTATCAGAGCCTTTACAACCCATCATGCAATGTAGAACTTTCCATCCTTACCCTTACCTGGCTCCCTTCCATCTCCACTCTCCTCCTCACTCACTGTTAAGATGCTTGTAGCACAGGAGTGGCCAGAGAGGGTGGTCGTGTGTGTGTATAGTTGTGTGAATGACTATGTGAATGTATGTGTTTCTTTTCTTATAAAGGCCATGGCTGGAAAATTAAAGTAGTGTGAATGTAATTTTCTATTTTTTGTGCCTATCAGCAGCTCAATTAATGTCTTTATGGTAGTTGTTATCTATCCTCCATATGACATTCCAATTTTCCATTGTGAAATAATTTATCTTAATATTTTGAAACCACGACTTATTAAACTGATAGTTCTGTAATTTTCACACTTGTCTGCACTTGCTTTATTTGGAATTTGGATTATTATATTCTTCTTGAAATCTGAGGTTATTTCCCATTTCTCATACTTGCACACAAGGTGGAACAACGTCTTAATAATTGGCTCTCCCAATAATATCAGCAGTTCAGAGGTAATATCACCTACTCCCATGACCTTGTTTCGACTAAAATCTTTCAGTGCTCTGTCAATTCTTCTCACAGTATTTTATCTTCTATCTCATTTTCATCTACTTCCTCATCCATTTTCTCAGTAATACCTTCAAGTTTATTGCCCTTGTAAACACCCTCTGTATATTCCTTCCACCTTACAGTTTCCCCTTCTTTGCTCAGTACTGGTTTTCCATCTGAGCTCTTGATATTCATGCAGCAACTTTTCTTGTCTTGCACTTTTTGTCAACCTCATTTTTTAGCAGTTGATACTCTCTTTTTCTTACTACACTTGCTGCATTTTAATATTTTCTCCTGTATTATCCAGGAATTTCTTTTAGGCCTTGTCCATCTAACTACATGAACATCTGTGGCCTTCACTACTTTATCTCTCTAAGCTGCCCATTCTTCTTCTATTGTATGACTTTCCCCCCTGTTAGGTCAATCTTATCTAATGCTCCTTACAAAACTTTCAGCAACCTCTGGTTCCTTCAATTCATCCAAGGTTCTATCTACTTACTTTTCTAATTATTTGCAGTTTCTTACATTTTAGTCTCCAATTCATAACCAGTAAATTATGGTCAGAGTCTACATCTGCCCCTGGATACGTATTACAGTTTACAAGCTGGTTTCTAAACCTAAGTCTTATCATTATAAAGTAAATTTGGCACTTTCCAGTGTCTCCTGCTCTTTTACACATACACAACCTTCCTTCATGATTATTAAGCAAGTGTTTGTGATGATTAAATTGTAGTCCACACAAAATTTTACCAGGCCACCACCTCTTTCATTCCTTTTCCCCAGTAAATATTCACCTACTACTTTTCCTTCTTTTCCTTTCCCTACAACCGAGTTCCAGTCCGCCATCACAATCTAATTTTCATCTCCATTAACTGTTTGCATAATTCTTTTTACCTCTGAATACATTTATTCGAACTCCTCATGCTCAGCAGAACTAGTTGGCATATAAACTCGTACTAGTGTGGTCTGTGTTGGCTTCATTTTTATAATTGGTATGATAATAAATTCACTATGTTGTTCATAGCAACCACCCGCATTCCTATTTTCCTATTCACTATCAGACCTACTCCTGCATCACCCCAACTGATTTTGTATTCGTAATCCTGTACTCACTTGACCAAAAATCTTGTCCATCACAAAGTTCACTTATCCCCACTATATCTAAATTTAAACTACCCATATCTTTTCTTAAATTTTCTCACATCCCTATCCATTTAAGGGATAGAACATTCCATGATCTGATCTGTAGAATGCCTATTTTGTTTTTCTTGAAGACGACATCTTCCTGAGTAGTCCTTGCTTGGAGATCCAAATGGCAGACTATTTTACCTCCAGAATATTTCACCCCAGATGATGCCATCATCATACACTCATACAGTAGAGCCAGCACCTCCTATAGAAGAAAGCGTGCGCACAACGTCACAACTTGGCGGTGGTGAAAGGCTTACGAGTCCTCTAAAGGATTGTAAACATTAGCAGTGCACACTGTTTATAGTGCATTCTTTCACTCAGGAGTGTATTTATTACGTAAATTGGTATTGTGTACGGTGTGATTGTTATGCCGGACGATTTGTGTGTGAGAGAACAACGTGTGATCTCTTTTTTACTGACAAAATGCCGTTTTGCTGTTCTGTGCCGAAATGTAGAAGAAATTACGACTGTGGCTGAAAAGTTACCATCTTTAAACGTCCAGAGAAAAATAAGCTAATGGGGGTGGTTACTTAAATAAAATGAATCGCAATATCCAACGGTAAACAGTCATGACTTAAAACTCTTTTATAAGGTTAAACAAAAATGAAAACTTACTCATTAACTTGAAGAAGGAGCCAAGTTATCCTGGGAATTCTTGATATCCATTTCTTCTTCTCCGGATGCTTAAAGATGGTAAATGTTGGGCCACAGTCATAATTTCCTCTATATTTAGGCACAGAACAGCGAAACAGCATTTTTAAAGTAAAAAAGAGATCACACATTGTTCTCTCACACAAAAATCGTCCAGCGTAGCTATCACACTCGTCCAGCGTAGCTATCACACCGTACACAACACCAATTTATGTAATAAATACACTCCTGAACAAAAGAATGCACTATAAACAGCGTGCACTGCTATTGTTTACAATCTTTCAGAGGATTCTAAGCCTCTCACCACTGCCATGTTGTGACATTGTGCGCAGGCTTTCTTATATAGGGGTGCTGGTAGAGCTGCATGTCCTTGTGAAAATGAGTAACTGTAGTTTCCCCTTGCTTTCAGCCCTTCACAGTAACTGCATGGCAAACCCATGTTAGCTGATATTAAAAGGCCAGCCCTCTCAATCATCCACACTGTTGCTCCTGTAACTATTGAAAAGGCTGCTGCCCCTCTTCAGTGCCAAAATCTGAACAGCAACTTCTTGTAGTTTATTCTCTGAATACTGAACAGTTATAGTTTTTAGATATTTGCAAGGAGCATAAAATTATGTGCACAGAGCCTTATCAAAGTCTAATTGCAACCATTTTGAATTGATCCAACTGTTAATGTTTTCAATCATTTTAATATCTGTCATTTCATTAAGAGAACTGGTACTGTATTACTTATTTCCAAGTTATTAAGTAAATTCACTTCAACTATAAACATGAAAAACATTTTGTCTTTTGTGAATAATAACAAAAGCTCACTCATGAATAAAATATAAAACAATATGATACAAGATATGTCAATGCTTCAAAGTCATTACTTACATTATTAACACTAAAGTAAGACACACTATATGCTACCATACAGAACTCATGAAGATGCTATGTCTACTATACCATATAATTAACTTTTTTTGTGAAAAATATTTCTTCGTTAAGCCAAAAATATTAGCTAAGTAACAAAATATTTCTGGCAGTAATAAAGTCTTAAGTTATTCTGAGTTCTACTTCTTAGTTATAATATATAATCATCTGCTAACAAAAATGTTATCTCCTTGTTTGACAATAGATTTTTTTTAAAACAATGGCTATTGGTGGATGATCATTCATTTTAGTAGTCAGTTTTTATTTATTCTATCTGAAATGATTTCCTTAATAGAAAAAAAAAACCGCACTGACGTGTTTTACGGCCCACTTTAGATTTGTAGTTTTATAAGGTTTTGCAAACATTTTGGACCAAAATAATAATCTAAATAATAAAAAATTATGGTGATAAGATTATGACTCTACTATTGTGGTAATATCTATGCACCCAACATGTAATATCCTTTCTGGCCGTATTTTAATAAACATCCTTAATTATATGATGTTTGAGTTTAGCTTTGAGAAACATACTCTTTTTTTTTTTTTTTTTTTTTGAACTTTTACCTCTCTGAACTATCATTTAATATCTCTCTCACATTTTCATTATATTTTTCTGTTAAAATATTATCACCTGTCTTGCCTTGGTAGTTCTAAGTTTATTTTCTTTGCCTGTACTGGTTACAAATGACCATAGCGTACATTTGGCATTCGGACAAGTGACTATAGCCTGGATAGAACACAGCATACATTTGGCATTCATAAATCAGTCACGTGACATCCCTCGCCCCAAAATCTTTTGCATATACCATCTTGCTATTTCTACTTGTTGATTTTCTTATTATAATCCAAGCGTAGTCATTTCAAATCAATGGCACATTGAAAATTAACAAAACACATTGTTGTTTGAACAATGAATTATAATCTAATGTTAGTTAATACCTATCATTGATAGTTCAAGAATCACGGATTACTCTCTCAATGTTTGCCATAGTGTAATAGGTGAGGAACTAGTTTGTGATATTATGAACCTGTTCCACTGTGGTTCAGAACTTGCTAGGGCATGGTTGCTCAGTGCGCTTGGTCAGAGGGTTGTAAGCATGGTAGCTCAAAGCCCTCTGTAATGAGAGAACTGAGTTATCCGAAATGATCAAAATAGGACAAAACAAACCAATGTTTACAAAGTACCCGTTCAAACCAACAAACCAATCAGGAGAGAGAAAATGAAAGACATTCGATTAATGATGATGATAAATTATTTTCAAAAGAGACAGATTGGCAGGCCAGTACTTACCTTTGAGCTGTACCACCGATAGTTACACAAATGAAGAAACAGAAAAAAAGGGGATGAAAAAAGACAAGCTTTCGGAACACAGTTCCTTCCTCAGGTTGGAGAGAAGGGAAGAAGAAAGGATGGGAGCGGTAGGGAAGGTAATTCACGACCTAGGTCATGAAGGTGGTGTTTCAGGAGTGTGGATGTAAGAGATACTGCATGTTCGTACTGAGCCAAGCCAGAGAGGATATATATAACCAGAGAGGAAAGATTAAGTAGTAAAGAGAAGAGAAGATGAGAACTGAATGATGCTGAGGGGTGTAGGAGGGGCAGGGGGGTTGTCTAAAACGTTTTTGATTAACAGGGAAAGATGGACACACACACACACACACACACACACACACACACACACACACACACACACTGGCAGGGATAATGAATAGGTGAACTGAGGATGGAGGAAGGGGCAGGGAAGTTAGTGTAGATTTAGGCCAGGGGGTGGCGGGAGGAGAGAATATGTTGGAGGGCAAGTTCCCACCTCCGTAGCTCTTAGGGACTGGTGTTTGTTGGTAGTAAACAAATGGCATGTGTGGTGTAAAACGTGCCCAGGTCCCTGGAGTTATGCTGGAGGGCATGTTCTGCCACAGGATATTGGGTGTCCCCCAGGCGAACAGTCCATCTGTGACCATTCATCTGCTCAGCCAATTTGCTAGTAGTAATACCAACATAAAAGGCTGAACAGTGGACACATGTCAGTTGATATATGATGTGTGTTGTCTCTCGCATGTGGCCTTGCCTTGAATCGGGTAGGTTTTTATTGTTGTGGGGCTGGAGTATATGGTTGTAGGAGGATGCATTGGACAGGTTTTGCAGCAGGGATCAGTTGCAGGGATAGGAACCATTAGGTAGGGAGGGTGGTTTTGGGATGTTGTAAGGTTGGACGAGAATGTTGCGGAGGTTGGGAGGACCGTGGAAGGCTACTCTGGGTGTTGTGGGAAGAACAGTTTGGAGTGATGATCTCATCTCAGGGCAAACTTGAGAAAGTCATAGCCCTGTTTGAGGAATTTGTTGAGGCATTCCAGCCAGGATGGTACTGGGTGACTAAGGGGGTGCTTCTGGGTGGTCTGGAGTTAGGAACATTGTTGTTGGAAGGAGAGGAATGGACAGCTCGAGAGATCTGTTTCTGGACGAGGTCTGTAGGGTAGTTGTGGGAGAATAAAGCACTGGATAGATTGTTGTTGTAGGTGGTGAGGGATTCGGTACTGGAACAGATACATTTCCCACAGATGTCCACGCTGTAGAGAAGGGATCGTTTAATATGGAAGGGATGGCAGCTGTAAAAGTGGGTTTAATATTTACTGTGGTGTGGATGTGAGACTGACAAGGTGAAGGTCAACATCAAGGAAGGTGGCTTGAGTTTTGCAGAAGGACCAGGTGAATTTTAGGTTGGATAAGGAGTTAAGGTCGTGAAGTAAGTTCAGAAGGGTTTCTTCACCATGAGTCCAGACCACAAAGATATCATCTATGAATCTATACCAAACCAGCGGAGGCAACTTCTGCCTGGGGCAGCAGAGCCGCTATTGAACCTTGTCTTGAGCAATTCCGACCTCCCACCCAAAAAGATCCTCCTGCTCTACCTCAAAACCATCACTTGCAGGCATTCCAGGAATTCCTCACATCCAGCATTGCTTTCCAATCCTTCCTGAACAACATACCAACCACTCCTAACATTAGCCCAGCTGAATCCAAAGCCATCCGAGAGCTGAAAGCGGACCGCTCCATTGTAATTCTCCCAGCAGACAAGCATTCCACAACTGTGGTACTTGATCGAGGGGAGTATGTGGCAGAAGGGCTGTGTCAACTCTCAGACACCTCTACCTACAAACCTATTCCTTATAACCCCATTCCCTCAGTCCAGGATGAACTACAGAAAATCCTTAAAACCCTAGGTCCGTTACAAGGTCTCACCACGACCTCCTTAGAACTTCTCTCTCCACCTGAACCTCGCACCCCTACCTTCTACCTACTCCCTGAAATCCATAAAGAGAATCATCCAGGCCGTCCCACAGTAGCAGGTTTCAAAGCTCTAACAGAACGTGTCTCAGCTCTGGTAGACCAACACCTCCAACCTATAACCTGCAGGCTCCCATCCTATACCAAGACACAAACCACTTTCTGGAATGCCTCAAATCCATCCCTATGCCCCTCCCACATGATAGCTTCCTTGTCACCATAGATGCTACATCCCTCTACACCAACATCCCCCACACCCATGGTCTATCAGCTCTGGAACACTATCTTTCCCAATGCCCACCTGAAAGCCTCCCAAAAACCTCATTCCTTGTTACACTTGCTAATTTCATACTCAACAATAATTACTTCACCTTTGAGGGCCAGACCTACAAACAAATCAGGGGGACAGCTATGGGTACCAGGATGGCCCCTTCCTATGCCAACCTCTTCATGGGCCACATGGAAGAGGCATTCCTTAAGACACAGAAGTTGCCTCCCCTGGTTTAGTATAGATTCATAGATGATATCTTTGTGGTCTGGACTCATGGTGAAGAAACCCTTCTGAACTTCCTTCACGACCTTAACTCCTTCTCCAACCTAAAATTCACCTGGTCCTTCTCCAAAATTCAAGCCACCTTCCTTGATGTTGACCTTCACCTTGCCGAGTCTCACACCCACACCTCAGTCCATATTAAACCCAATAACAAACAACAGTAAGTCCACTTTGACAGCTGCCATCCCTTCCATATTAAATGATCCCTTCCCTACAGCTTGGGCATCCGTGGGAAACGTATCTGTTCCAGTACCGAATCCCTCACCAGCTACAACAACTATCTATCCAATGCTTTCCTCTCCCGCAACTACTCTACAGACCTCGACCACAAACAGATCTCTCGAGCTGTCCATTCCTCTCAATCCAACAACAATGTTCCTAACCCCAGACTACCCAGAAGCACCCCCTTAGTCACCCAGTACCATCCTTGCTGGAATGCCTCAACAAATTCCTCAAACAGGGCTATGACTTTCTCAAGTCATGCCCTGAGATGAGATCATCACTCCAAACTGTTCTTCCCACACCACCCAGAGTAGCCTTCCGCCATCCTCCCAACCTCCGCAACATCCTCGTCCAACTTTACAACATCCCAAAACCACCCTTCCTACCTAATGGTTCATGTCCCTGCAACCAATCCCACTGCAAAACCTGTCCAATGCATCCTCCCACAACCACATACTCCAGGCCCAACACAGGAAAAACCTACCCGATTCAAGGCAAGGCCACATGCGAGACAACACACATCATATATCAACTGACATGTGTTCACTGTTCAGCCTTTTATGTTGGTATGACTACGAACAAATTGGCTGAGCAGATGAATGGTCACAGATGGACTGTTCGCCTGGGGGACACCCAATATCCTGTGGCAGAACATGCCCTCCGGCATAACTCCAGGGACCTGGGCACGTGTAACACCACACGTGCCATTTGGATACTACCAACAAACACCAGTCCCTCAGAGCTACGGAGGTGGGAACTTGCCCTCCAACATATTCTCTCCTCCCGTCACCCCCTGGACTAAATCTACACTAACTCCCCCACCCCTTCCTCCATCCTCAGCTCACCTATTCATTATCCCTTCCTTACCCCCCTCCCCCTGCCGTGTGTGTGTGTGTGTGTGTGTGTGTGTGTGTGTGTGTCCATCTTTCCCTGTTAATCAAAAACGTTTTAGACAACCCCCCACCCCTCCTGCTTGCGTTTGGATATGTGTGAGTGTGTGTGTATTTGTTAACCTTCCTTTTTGTCCCATTGGTCACTGGCAGCTTCTTCAGGAAAAAGATGAAAAAAGGGGAGGAGAAAGGGAAGGATATGGGTTTTAAGGAAGTGGAAAAGGAGTCATTCCAATTCCAGGCGCGGAAGGACTTACCTTAGGGGATAAAAATTGTGGTTTGATGAACCCTCTGCCAGCCACTTAAATGTGATTTGCAGAGTATCCCATGTAGATGTAGATATAGATGTAGTAGATGATTACAGGACTGGAATAAGTGGTGGTGGGAGGATGCATGGTGCAGGTTTTACACTGGGGTGGTTACATGGATAGGAAACAGAGGGTAGGGAAAGTGGTTTGGGGATTTCCCACTCCACCGAGAGTGTCTTTCCACCACCCACCTAATCTTCGTAACCTCTTATTCCATCCCTATGAAATCCCCAAACCACCTTCCCTACCCACTTGCACCTTCCTCAAATTGCCAGTAAGCAATCCACGCCAGAACGATAATAGGAACTGACTGACGATGAGAAAGCACGAATACATTAGTGTCTATCAATGAGCTTGCGCTTTGAGTAAGTTACTCGATATAATATTCTAACAAAAGATGCATCTTCTATAAAAAGCCAGTAAAGTTACCAATTTTTGTATGTTTACGTGCTGTCTATATTTCATCTACACTTGACTAATTTCATAACTTCAATGTTATGCATTGAAATATACTTTACGAAGTGCTATAAATTTTAATTGTAATAATATTTTTAATTATGCACTTTATAAGTGGCAAATGATACAGTGTAGAAGGAATTTCACTGCAGACTTTACTGACCATTGACTGAATAGCTCTCCCTTTGATAACTGCCTGAAGAAATGTAGCAGCCTGATATATGTTCTCTTCAGCGTCACGGGTACCTTCAATATTGGCATTCACACTTAATGGCTTCTGTAGATGAACTTTCTTTACCAAAAGCATAGTACCAGATCCACTTCTTTTCTCAAGGTCCATTCGTATTGCTGAAAATATGATGAGGATAAATTTGTTGAGACTTGTGATGATTAGTTGATACAATGCCTGCTGGCTTTCCTTTTGGCACTTTGAGCTGTCATTTTCCAGCATGAATGGCTAGCATTATCAAAGACTTACCCTTCACTGTCAGTGATGAACAAGAGGCAACCCGACATCTGCCTTTGATACATGCCTGTTGCAGTGAATTTCTAAGGGCTTTTCCCTAGTCATTATTACTGATACTCTCATTCCCAGATTGGTCATTTGCTGTAACACGGGAATCCGGAAATCATTTACCTCAAAACTATTGTAATATTTGTGAATTTCTATGCCTTCCAAGAACAAACAAGTGTATAGCTCTTCTCCATAGTAAGAACCTGAATATTGGTGAATTTTACTACACGGTAGATGAGAGACAATAAGTGCTCCAATATAATGGATTTTTTTTTTTTTTTTTTTTTTTTTCTGACGAGAAATGGGTACCACACTGTTTGCTTTATAATTGTCACAAAACCTAATATCCTGAGAAATGACTTGCCAGAAGAAATATCAGGTATGACCTTTCAGCCAACATCTCCAATGTGACAGATACAATTCACAATATACTGCAAAAACACAGTATAAATGCTATTTACAAGAGATTAGGTTAGATTAGCTGTTCATTCAATAAATCCATAATGAGGAGATCCTCATGGATGTGGAACATGTCCATGTATAATTTTTATTTTTATTTATTTATTTGTTGCTCTACATGCTGAAATAGTAGTACTAATAGAGTGAATACATACAAATAAGTTTGTCACTGGAGTAGAAGGAGTTGGTCACTAGTAAGTCTTTCATGTTCCTTTCAAACTGCTCTTTATTTGTAGATAAATTTTTGATGGTTGCTGACAAATTATTGAAAATATGTGTTTCTGAGAAGTGAACCCAGTTTTGAACTGAAATAAGTGCTCTGAAGACATTGTGTACATCTTTTTGATTCCAAGTATTGTATATATGAAGTGAGCTGTTTGTTGAAAAAATTTAAAAATGGGAAATATTATTTATGACAAATTTCATTATCCTTAAAATATACTGAAAGACAGTAGTTACAATACCCCATTCTTTGAAGAGGCTTCTACAGGATGTCCTTGAATTTCCTCCACAGATAATACGAATTATATGATTTTGGACATTGAAGACTTTTGTCTGACATAAAGAGTTATATCCCAAAATATAATACCATAAGACATACTGCAATGAGAGTAAGAAAAGTATACAAGCCTTTTTTATTTTTATGTTGACTACATTTGCTAACAATCTGTGCTGGATGGAAACCCCTTACATATTCTGAGCTGCATGTAGTGAGACTTTTCAAGATTTAATGTCAATGAGTTGACTTTAAACCATTTACTAATGTCCATGAAAATATCATTAGCAGACATTACCAAAATTATGCTCGAAATGCTATTTATTGCAATACTTGTATACTCTGCAAACAAAACAAACTCTGCTTCTGGCAGTGTAACTGATGGAAGGTCCTATAAGCAAAACTGTTTCTTTTGAATTTCTATTGTATGTAATATATGTATGACTTTGTCTATTGCTGTTATGGCTGAATGACAATAAAATTATTATTATTATTATTATTATTATTAATGTATGCAAGAAAAAGCAATGGTGCTAAGATAGATTCTAATTCACTAGTCCCTTGTACAGACATTCTTTAAATTATATATATCAAGGAGTGCTGCAGATTGCCACAAGACGAAAAGCATCCACTCACAATGACTAAAACAATGCGCATAGATGTAGAAAAGTCTATGTTACTGGACAGTTTATCAGTATCAAGGTTAGCAAACAAAGTAGGTACTGTAGGACAGGGCAGATATACATATTGGTTGTTGAGGAGCATGCACTGTGTAGAGCAACAACAAACTGAAATCTGCCAACACCTAGGTTCTACTACAGAGAGGAACAGTCAAAGTCTGTTAGCACAGGAAAGCCATAGAAATTCACAAACATGGCTGTAGTTCTGACAAGAAGCAAGGGAGGTTTAAGGTAAGAGATCTTGGATTATTGTGCTGCATAATTAATAAATAAGTGAAACTGTTTCAAGCAATATGCAGAGAACCATAGCAAGGAAGAGAAAGATGTATATTTAATCTCAGGCTTGGAACTTGACTCAAATCCACAAGAAGCAAGTAGAGTGACCCATAGTAATTTCAGCCACTGGAGCTGATAAAATCATTACACAAACACTATAAAAAGCCTGAGACAAAAGCCCACAGACAATATATCAGTGCACATGTATATTGATAGTTTAAAAAGTAAGATGATATATGTGAGCTGTGTAATAAAATAAGTATAAATATAACATCACCCTCAATATCAGGTAACTTTAAATTAAAAATTTAAGTGTATTATGACTGACATATTACACTTCCAATATCATTTCTTTTTGAGAAGTGTTTCTAAAGTGTAAATTCTTATATTAGACTTAAAAACCACTTGAGCCACTTTAGCTTATATTTCCATCTATTCTGATTTTTCTTTCTTTTTTTTCTGCACATGATTGTTGCTGTGTTAGTTTACACTTTCTTTCAGATGCATTCTAATACAATTCTCAGAGAAAGGACTGGTTACAAGTTTATTTGTGATGGATATAGAGTTGACAGATGTGTGTAATTATCAACAGTATTATAAAAGTGACAGCAACAACGTTTCATGTTCTATTTATAAATTTAAACCTTTGTTGTGAATCATTTTGTTCACCTATCATTAGGACTGTATTTAATATAACTGAGTTCTTACATTTGGTTTGTGTTCTTTTACATCCACTGCATTAACTTCACTAACCATTGTGAAGAGCATGGCAGAGGGTACATGCAATTCTACCCTATTTTAGGGTTTCATCCTATTCCATACAGTCTGCATTACATAAATAACACCTACTTAAAAGACTCTGTGAATACTGTCATTAGTCTAATCTTGTCTCCACAGCCTCTACAGGAGGCATGTGTCAACAACAACAGTTACAGCTGTTGAATAGTCCTTTAAAATCATTGTACAGTCATTTGTGTATTACAAGACCAAGAGCCAATCCTGTACAAGACTTTGTGGAACTCTAGTATTATAGTAAAACCTATGTGAAAGTGATAATACAGGGTGGAACAAATAAAAGTGGCTCACAGAAAAGAGTTTCTTGGTACAAAGGAACATACTAGAGGAAAGGAAATACAGTACTAATCTGTCTACAGATGTTGAAAGTGACCACCTTCATATCTTGGCACTTTTGGGCCCTGGTCAGCAAATTGCTGAAGGTGGATTTAAGCTGGACTACTAGAATTACTGCCATCTCATTGGAAATGTCTTGCAGTTCTTGATGAGTATGAAGGTTGTTGGCATACATCTTACACATGAGGGCTCCACACACAAAGTAATCACAGACTGACACATAAGGTGAATGGCCAGCTAGATCTGCTATCAGACTGACCTCTGTTAACCATTCTGTCAGGGATGAAGATTGCGTAAATGTGCTGCAAGGTTTGGCTGGCTGTATGGGCAGTTCTCCATCCTGTTGGAAGTAATGGTAAGTCTTTCCCCCTCCATTATTTGCTGCCTCAAATGGTTACAGAATATCCAGACAATTTTTATTCCCCCTATCCCCTTTTGTAATTATTCAACTAGTAAGAATACCTTCACGATTTATGCATTTCTGCTCCAAACAAGCAAACAAATATACTCCACAGACATTTTTACCATCAGAAGATTACTGGTATGTAATAATGTGCTGTGGGTCAATGATGTAAGCAAAAAGTGCTTAGGAAAATAAACATACACTAATGTTTTTAGGCTGTATATCCCACACTGATATAATTTACCATTGTGGTCATGGGCAAACAAGGCAAGTGTGGCCATCAGTGGAGAAATATTAATGATACATGAACATTCCAAAAATATAAAATCATGGACAGCAGCTACAATGGCCACAATACCACACTTAATACCCTAGGAAAAACATCATCATATTTCTGCTTTCTTAGCAGGTCCTTTTATCTGAATTTTCTATGATTAATTATTTTGTAGTTATGATGTAGGTACTGTCATCCATCATATCATCCATGATCTGGAATCTCTTCCTCCCTTGTCTTCTCTTTCGTTTCACATAGCCCTCTAACATTCATTTCACGAGCGCCTCCTTCTTTCTTAATGTATGCCCAATCCAGTTCCATTCCCTACTTTTTATTACATCCAAAATTGGCTTTTTTACTCCCACTCTTCTCAGCAGCTCCTCATTTTTCATTCTGTCCATCCAGCTTATTCTTTCCATCCTATGCTATACCCACAACCCAAATGTCTTTTGCCTTTTCCTGTCCACCTTCTTCAATGTCCAAGTTTCAGCACCATACACAAGAACACTCCATAAAACATACTATTAATCTTTTCCTTTGATCTTTGACCATAAAGCTGCAGAAAATTCTTCTTTTTCTATTAAATGCTTCTTTTGCCACATCTATTCTAATCTTTTCCTTTGATCTTTGACCATAAAGCTGCAGGAAATTCTTCTTTTTCTATAAAATGATTCTTTGGCCACATCTATTCTGGTTTTAATTTTTGTGCTGTCCTTACAGACAGTTTCTGTTCTCAAAATATCCATTTATATTATGAATTGTAGTTGTGATGTAAACTTGTGCTTTATTTTGGTAAAAATGTGCAACCAGCTGCTTTTATGGATGTTTCTTTATTAGTCCATAACTAATTTTCAAACCACTGCAAACTCATCATCAGAGGATAAGTTGAAGGAGCTTTACATTATCTTATACCAAGTGTAGGTTTACACTGTGTTCTTGCAAAATACTGAACTTCAGTAATCCGGAACAGACACAAAACAGAATGAAACATTAGGTTGTTATATTTTATGTGTTTATACTATATGTAACAGCATATTCATGTTGTACCTTGGGCACAGACAATGTTCACACATGACAGACTGCTGCTACACTTAGCGTCATAATTTTTCACTTAATATAGAGGCCGAACCCGTTCGTATCCGCCACACTCATTAGCTGCCAGGCGATAGCACTGACAGAGCCGGCTCGCCACCGAGCGCCCTCTGAACGGCGCGTGGGCTAGGGAATGCAGACGGAGCCTCCGGCAGTTCGTAATGAGCCTCCTTAGTGTTCACTTCAATGCTCAACCGAACAGTGTATTAATACTCAAGTGTTTATCAGAAATAAAGGTTGCAGCAGTATTGGCGACTTAGGAGGGATATACGTTAAGTCCCATGCTCTGGTCGAGCAACATAAATAACTCATCGAACAACAGAAACTACTGACACAGGCCCTTCTTATGGGCCCACATCCTGGCAACGGTTCCACGCTGCACATACCCTTGTTCACACTATACGACGAGACTTACGAAGACTGGATCGAGTACGAGAAGAGGCTTCGGCAGCATTTCATCGCCTTCAGAGTCGAAGATCCACAACTTCGCAATTCTCTGTTCCTTTCATGGATTCCGCCCAAACTCTATCAGTTGTTGGCACAACTTGCCCCCCTTAATGAACCTTCGTTGTTGACTTTCGATGAGATGTGCTCTCTTCTTACAAATTTAGCCTCTCGTGTTGCTTTTTACCAATGCAAAAAGCCACCCGAACAGTCATACAGGGCCTGGGCAGCAGAACTACAAGGGTTAAGCAGAAAGTGTCAATTTGTTACCAAACAACTCAAAGAGTCTTATGCACACCACATGGTGCGCATTGCAATTCTATGTTCGGCCCCTGATCGTGAGGTGAGACAACATGCTCTTCAGCTAGTAAACCCCACCTTAGAGGAAGTCCTCACGATAGCATCCACTTACGAGATAACTAGTTCTGCGGGAGCTCAATTAGACTCGTGGGTAGATGTATGTGAGATACAACCACATAGTGTCATTCACAAGGCAAACAACCCTGGAAATTTTGACGGCGTTGCTGTAGTACAGTCCTCAGTCAGAAATGCAAAGGTCAAACAACAAGAAACGGTTCGAGAAACAGGTAATAACGTCAACACGACGTAGCCATCATGCCCATGTTATTTCAAACAACACTCTCGTGACGACTGCCCCCAATGTTGGGCTGTTTGCCATAATTGTCACAAAAAGGAACACATGGCGTCGGTTTGTCTCTCTAAATCTGTCAAATTGGTTCAAGAAGAAGTGGATGATGACGCATCAGTTTATTTCATCAACTCCACCTTGTCCTCCGCTAGCAAACTTTTTATTGATGTACAGATCCTAGGTCATAATGTGAAAATGCAGGTAGACACGGGGTCAGCTGCCACAATTATCACAGCAGCCACTTATGCAGTGATTGGTTCACCTCCCTTATCTAATGTCATGCACAAATTGTGCACCTACAATCAACAACAGATTTCTCAACTAGGAGAGTTGGAAACAACACTAACATACAAGTCGGTTTCCCGAATGCTTAACATTGTCATAGTTGATCACTCGGGATCTTACTATTTATTTGGCTATGACACCTTTAAACTTTTTGGATTCTCAGTGGATGACACAGTCCACGTTGTATCAAACGAGATTCCATACTCACAATTAGAAAACTTATCCAGTGAATTCTCTAGTCTTTCTCCCACAGGTTTGGGACGTGCCTCTAATTTTGAAGCACACATCAGGCTGAAACAGGATGCCCGTCCAAAATTTTTTCGAGCACGATCAGTGCCCGTTTCCATGTGTGACTCAGTAAAACAAGAACTCAACCGTCTAGCCTCAGCGGGTGTTCAAAAATGTTCAAATGTTCTAATGTTCAAATGTTTGTACAGCTTATGGGACTTAACTACAAGGTCATCAGTCCCTAAACTTACAAACTGCTTATGAACTACTTACGAACTAGGATGGCACAAATATCCATGCCCGAGGGGGGATTCGAACCCCTGACCGTAGTGGCCATGCAGACCGTGACTGAAGCGTCAGCGGGTGTGTTGCTACCCACAAACGCAAGCTAATGGGCCGCTCCACTTGTTGTTGTCCTGAAACCCAACAGCAGTCTTCACTTGTGTGGCGATTTCAAAGTCACTGTCAAATCCCAATGCCTGGTTGATACATATCCAATGCCTAGACCTGATGAACTGTTCTCCAAGCTTGCGAGCGGCCAATATTTTTCAAAAATTGATCTCTCCGAAGCTTATCACCAGCTTCCGCTTGATGAAGCTACTCGAACCTTTCTGGTGGTAAACACCCTGCTCGGTCTATACCAATATTAACGACTACCTTTCGGGGTAGCTAGCACCCCATCTATCTTTCAACGATTCCTCGAACAACAACTGGCATCAGTTCCGGGATGCATCAATTATCAGGATGAGCAAATGCAACTATCACAAATCACAATTCTTTCAACCATCGGTTACCCATCTGGGTTTCCAACTCTCTAAAGATGGTATTCACCCACTTACTGATGATGTAGCAGCTGTTGATGCAATGCCGTGTCCTACTAATATCAAAGACTTACAGGGCATTCCTTGGGGCATTGGCCTACTACCACAAATTTCTACCATCTGTAGCTGAAATCGTACATGCCTTGTACAAATTAATCAAAAAGAATGTTCCCTTCCAATGGTCGACTGCATGTAAGAAAGCATTTAATCAACTTAAGTCAATGCTTAAATCCGCCCCTTGTCTCGCCACGTACACTCTGGGTCAAATGCTTGTCTTGGCTACAGATGATTCACAACATGTAATAGGTGCGGTTCTAGCTCATCAATATCCATTTGGCTCAAAGCAGCCCATAGCTTATGCCTCGAAAATACTCAACAAGGCACAACAACGATATTCACAGATAGAAAAAGAAGCCCTTGCCATAGTTTACGCCCTCCAAAAGTTTAGTGTCTTCCTATATGGCATTAAATTTCAACTCATTAACTGCCCATAAACTACTTGTCTCTCTCTTCAGTTCCAATGCGGCGTTGCCAGACAAAGCTGCTCACCGTCTCCAACATTGGGCCCTATATTTGTCTTGTTTCATTATCAAATCCACTTTCGACCAACATCTCAGGATGCTAACGCTGACTTATTATCCCGTCTTCCCCATGGACCTGACCCCCGTTTTGACAAGGAAGAATTACTGTGTTTTCATGTTGACAAAGCTAAAGCTCATGCCGTTGAAGTTTTCCCTATATCTGGAGAAAACATTGCCTTGGCTACTGAGGCCGATTCTGTATTAAATAAAGTTCTTCATAATATTACCAACAGCTGGCCTGAACGCCCTCCAAGGAAAGCTTCCAACCCCCTACGCAACTATTTCCATTTATGATAACGCCTAACAGTACGAAATGGCGTTGTTCTCCTGGATACAGACAATCTGAATCCACGAGTCGTCATACCATCAGGGCTCCGGAGGGACATTCTGCAACTGCTCCACCAGAGCCACTGGGGTGTCACTAAACCAAGAACCCCACTCGTCTACAAGTCTACTGGCCCGGCATTGACGAATCCATAATGCACATGGTTGCTTCGTGCAACATATGTGCCCAGCAGGTGCAAGCTCTAAGACAGTAATCAACGACGTGGTCGCAGCCTACGCACCTATGGGAGAGGACTACGCTGGAAAGTTTTTGGGAACATACTGGCTACTAGTCATAGATGCGCATTCAAACTTTCCTTTTGTGACCCGCATTCCCTCCCACGTCTGAAGCAACGATACAGGCACTAAAAAAGATTTTTGACCTTGAATGCCTACCAAATACCATTGTCTCAGACAACAGTACCCAATTTAGCTCTGCTGAGTTCACTCAATTTTGTTCCCAACTTGGAATCAAACACGTTACATCACCATCCTTCCATCACCAATCCAACAGGGAAGTCGAACGTCAAGTCCTTACCTCCTCATCCAGTGAAGACGCTCTTCTCACTTTTCTTCAATCATACCATTTCATACCTGCTGGTGCACGCAGCCCTGCTGAGTTGCTACATGGCAGGCAACCACACACTTTGTTACATCTCATTCATCCGCCTCCTTCTCCTTCCTCCCCACCATTGCCGGGAAGATTTAAGGTTGGCGAGCTGGTTGGGTGTGAAACTATGGCCGCCAGCCAAAGTGGATTCAGGGCAACAGGGAAGCCGCTTATATAAGGTGCAGACAGCTGTTGGGGTCTCCTCCCGACATGTGGACCAACTCAGGTCTCGGGTTGAATAGGCTACTAGCAGTCATCCTGAGCCCATGGAAGTTGAAGATCCATTTTAGCAATACGTAGTACACAAATACTGTCATTGATATTACCAATGGGGTGTTCATAATGAGCAATGTGTGATGAAAAACAGGATTTGATTAAGTTTTTGAATCTATGGGCATCCATATGTCCATTGTAGTGGGTTGAAAAAGGTCTGCCTGTTTGTCTCACATAGAAGCAAGAGCATATGAGTTTATATATGCCAGATGTTTGGTGCCATTTACCATTGGCTTTATTATTGTGAACAATTTTATTTTGTAATTTAATGTCTGTGTAAAAACAAATTTTTATGTTATATGTTGTTATGGTCTTCAGTCCGGAGACTGGTTTGATGCAGCTCTCCACCCTACTCTATCCTGAGCAAGCCTTTTCATCTCCTCATAAGAAGGACAACCCACATCCACTTGAATCTGCTTACTATACGCATCTCTTGGTCCCCCTCTACGATTTTTACCCCTCACACACTTCCCTCCAATGCTAAATTTATGATCCCTCGATGTCTAAGAATGTGTCCTACCAAGCGATCCCTTCTTTTAGTCAGGGTATGCCAAAAATTCTTTTTCTCACCAATTCTGTTCAGTACCTCTTCATTATTTATGTGATCTACCCAACTAATATTCAGCATTCTTCTGTAGCACCACATTTCAAAAGCCCCTATTCTCTTCCTGTCCGCACTGCTTATCGTCCATGTTTCACTCCCGTACAAAGCAATACTCCACACAAATGCCTTCAGAAAAGACTTCACCGAGCGAGGTGGCGCAGTGTAACACACTGGACTCGTATTCGGGAGGATGGTGGTTCAGATCCACCTCCGGCCATCCAGATTTAGGTTTTCCATGATTTCCCTAAATCACTCCAGGCAAATGCCGGGATGGTTCCTTTCAAAGGACACGGCCGATTTCCTTTCCCATCCTTGCCCAAACAACCCAAGCGTAAACTCCGCCTCTAATGACCACGCTGTCGATGGGGCGTTAACCACAAATAATCCATCCAATCCAGAAAAGACTTCCTTACACTTAAATCAATATTCGATGTTAGCAGCTTTCTCTTTTTCAAAAATGCTTTTCTTCCCATTGCCATTCTGCATTTACTTCATCTGTACTGTGACTATTGCATGTTATTTTACTACCCAAGTACCAAAACTCATCTACCACCTTCACTGTTTCGTTACCTAATCTAATTACTTCAGCATCACCTGATTTTCTAAGACCGCATTCCATTATTTTTGTTTTGCTCTTTTATTTATTTATTTATTTTATTGGTTTTTTTCTGTTCCATAGGACACAATTGAGGAGTGAGACTCCATGGTCATGGAACAAGTCAATACATTAATTGTTACACAAGAATGGTAATAGAAAAATTTTAAGTTGTCCTTTGCACATGACAATCTTAAGACAAAGTGAAAAGAATCAATAAAGAAAAAATAAATTAGCTTAATTGTTTAACTTTTCTAGGAGTTCTTCGACAATAAAAGGAGTGAGCCATGAGGTAACTCTTCAATTTAGATTTGAAAGCGTGTGGATTAGTGCTAAGAGTCTTTAGTTCTTGTGGCAGCTTATTGAAAATGGATGCCGCAGAATACTGTACCCCTTTCTGCACAAGTGTTAAGGTGGTGTGATCCAAATGTAGATTAGACTTCTGTCTAGTATTCACCGAGTGAAAGCTACTAACTCATAGGAATAAGCTGATATTATTAACAACAAACGACATTAAAGAAAAAACGTATTGTGACACCAGAGTCAAAATTCCCAGACTACTGAAAAGGGGTCGACATGACGTTCGCGAACGTACACCAGATATTGCTCGAACCGCCCGTTTTTGAGCCAAAAATATCCTTTTTGCATCAGGCGAGTTACCCCAAAAAACAATGCCGTACGTCATAAGTGAGTGAAAGTAAGCGTAATAGACTACTTTTCGTGTTGAAAAATCACTTATCTCAGATATTGTTCTAATGGTAAATATAGCAAAATTTAGTTTTGGAACAAGATCCTGAACATAGGCTTTCCATGACAGCTTACTGTCTATATGAACACCTAGAAATTTGAACTGTTCAGTCTCACTTATCACATGGCCATTATGTGTAATCAGAATGTCAGCTTTTGTCAAATTATGTGTTCGAAATTGTAAAAACTGAGTTTTACTGTGATTTAACATCAACTTGTTTTCTACTAGCCATGAACTTATCTCTTGAACTGCATTATTTGATACTGTGTCAAACTGTGTATTACGAGCAACATCCTTCACTACCAAGCTGGTATCATCAGCAAACAAAAATATTTTACAATCACCTGTTATACTCGAATGCATATCATTTATATAAACAAGAAACAGCAACAGCCCCAAAACAGACCCTTGGGGCACCTCATACTTAATTGTGCCCCATTGGGATTGCACGTCATAGCCATTTTCTACACTGCGGAGAATTACCTTCTGTTGTCTATTATTAAAGTAAGAGGTGAACCAGTTGTGGGCTACTCCCCGTATTCCATAATGTTCCAACTTCTGCAACAATATTTTGTGATCAACACAATCAAACGCTTTTGTTAAATCAAAGAAGACGTCTAATGTCCGTAGCCTCTTATTTAACCCATCAAGTGCCTCACAGAGAAACGAAAATATAGCGTTTTCAGTCGTTAAACCACTTCTAAAACCAAACTGTACGTTTGACAATAAATTATGTGAACTGAAATGATCAATTAATCTTGAATATACAGCCTTTTCAATAACTTTAAAAAAAAAAAAAAAAAAAAAAAAAACACCGATGGCATAGAAATAGGTCTATAGTTGTCTACATTATCCCTCTCTCCTTTTTTATAAAACGGTTTCACTACTGAGTACTTTAATCTGTTAGGAAACTGACCATTCTGAAAGGAAAAATTACAAATATGGCTTAGTACTGGGCTAACATATGGAGAACAGTACTTTAGAATTCTGCTAGATACCCCATCATATCCACAAGAGTCCTTAGTCTTTAGTGATTTAATTATTGACTCAATCTCACCTATGGAAGTATCATGAAGGACCATTTCAGGTAACAGCCTCGGAAAGGCATTTTCTAAAAACGTTATATGATGACCTGTAGAAACTAGAGCTTTGTTTAGTTCCCCTACTGTATTCAGAAAGTCATTATTGAATATTGCACATATATCTAACTTGTCAGTAACAGAAACATTCCTACTACACACTGATGTTGTATCTTCTACCTGCTGCTGCTGACCAGACACTTCCTTCACGACTGACCAGATAGTTTTAATTTTATCCCGAGAGTTTGCTATTCTTTTTGCGTACCACATACTTTTTGCATTTTTAATGACATTTTTCAGAACCTTACAGTACTGTTTGTAATGAGCTACTGCATCTTCATTCTGACTGCTTCTAACATTTTGATACAACTCCCGCTTAGTTCTACATGATACTCTTATCCCCTTTGTCAGCCACCCTGACTGTCTGTTACTGGAAGTGCCCTGTTTTGAGCGTTCTAGCGGAAAGCAACTTTCAAACAGCGAAAGAAATGTGTTCAGAAAATCATTATATTTATCATCTGCATCATCGGCACTATAAACATCCTGCCATTCTTGTTCCTTAATTAAGCTTAAAAAGGTCTCAATTGCAACTGGATTAACTTTTCTGAGTAGTTGATATTTATGTTTAACATTTGTTTGAGAACAAATACTTTTTAGAATTAAAAGTTGGGCATCGTGGTCTGATAGGCCATAGGCTGACAGAGTGCCCCTCTAATAATGAAGAATGAACAAAAATATTGTCAATGGTAGAACTGCTATTTCCTTGCACTCTCGTTGGAAAAAATACTGTCTATGTTCATTTTATACGCTCTCTTCAACACACTGTCTATTCCATTCAACTGCTCTTCCAGGTCCTTTGCTGTCTCTGACAGAATTACAATGTCATCAGGAAAACACAATGTTTTTATTTCTTCCCCTTGAACTTTAATCCCTATTCCAAATTTTTCCTTGCTTTCCTTCACCGCCTGCTCAAATTGAATAACATCGGAGAAAGGCTACAACCCTGTCTTACTCCATTCCCAACTGGTGCTTCCCTTTCATGCCCTTCGAGTCTAATAATTGCAATCTGGCTTTCGTACAAGTTGTAAATAACTCTACTTTCCCTGTATTTTACCCCTACTGACTTCAGAATTTGAAATAGTGTATTCCAGTCAAAATTGTCAAACACTTTCTCCAAATCTACAAAAGCTAAAAATGTAGGTTTGCCTTTCCTTAATCTATCTTCTAAGATAAGATGTGAGTATTGTCTCCCGGGTTCCTACGTTCCTCCTGAATCCAAACTGATCTTCCCCGAGGTCAGCTTCTACCAGCTTTTCCATTCTCCTGTAGATAATTCGTGTTAAAGTTTTGCAACCATGACTTATCAAACTGACGGTTCTGTAATTTTCACACCTGTCTCCGCCTGATTTCTTTGGAATGGGGATTATTACATTTTTCATAAAGTCTGAGGGTATTTCGCCTGACTCATACATCCTACACACCAGTTCTAATAGTTTTGTCATGGCTGGCTTTCCCAGAGACTTCAGTAGCTCTGAGGTATGTCATCTACTCCTAGGGCCTTGTTCTGACCTAGGTCTTTCAGGGCTCTGTCAAATTAATCTCTCAGTATAGTATCTCCTATTTCATCTTGATCTACTTCCTCTTCCCTTCCTACAACATCGTTTCCAAGTTCATTTCCTTTGTAGAGCTGCTCTATGTACTCTTTCCACCTTTCAGCTTTTCCTTCTTTGCTGAGAACCGGTTTCCCATCTGAGTTCTTGATACTCGTAGAGTTGCTTTTCTTGTCCCCAAATGTCTCTTTTATTTTCCTGTAGGCAGTAACTACTTTTCCCCTTGTCATACATTCTTCTAGCCACTCCTGCTTAGCCATTTTGCACTTCCTGTCAATCTCAATTTTTAGTCGTCTGTACTCCATTTTGCCTGTTTCATTTACTGCATTTTTATATTTTCTCCTTTCATCAATTAAATTTAGTATTTCCTATGATATCCAAGGATTTTTTGTACGTATTGCCTTTCTACCTATTTTGTCCTCTGCTGCCTTCACTATTTCATCTCTCAATGCTACCCATTCCTCTTCTACTGTTTTATTTCCCCCTGTTTCTGTCAATTGTTGCCTAAAGCTCCCTCTGAAATTCTCCAGAACTTCACTTTCCTTCAATTTATCTAAGTCCCATCTCCTTATTTTCCTACCTTTCTGCAGTTTTTTTAGCTTCAGCCTACAGTTCATGACTAACAAGTTATGGTCAGAGTCTATATCTGCCCCTGGGTATGTCCTGCAGTTTATAACCTGGTTCCGAAATCTATGTCTTACCATTATAAAATCTATCTGATACCTTCTGGTGTCTCCTGGTCTCTTCCACGTATACAACCTTCTTTAGTGATTCTTGCGTGTGCGCTACAGCTGTTACTTGTATTACTGTCTTGATCTAGTATATTATGGTGAGTGTAGTGAGAATGTTTACTGTTGCAGAAAGAAGCTTTTTAGTGGAAGAGGTTGAAATGTCTCCAAGACCATGCATAATTTGGAGGATACATTTCCATACAAATTATGCTTCTCTCATAAAATTGAATCTGAGGTCCAGTCTTACTGTGCCTCAATGTTTTTCTTCACGTAAATATTAGAACTTACAACTTCTTTTCCGTTAACTAAATGCATCTGAAGATAATGAAGATAAACACTAGCTCAAAAGAAGTCAATTTTACCATAAATAACGAGTTACTGAGTTTTAAACTTTCATATAAATAAAGGTTCATTGTAACACAACTACAATTTCTCTTCTGAAAATGCTGCTTATTGCACATTTACATAATGAAAGTCACATCCAACACCATAACCAGAAGCTCCTCCTATTTGCTGAATCTTCAGGGAAGCTCATGCTTCTCTTGATCACCCTGCAAGTAACCTCTGTGACAGGTAACTTGCTCCCATCTAGGAAAACACCTGAAAAACAGAGAATCTTTGGACAGTAAACATCCTATAGGTTCTCTAAACCCAATAAAACTGGCATTTGGTCATCTTGTCCCAATGGAGGAAGCATGTAGTGTACTTGTTACACTACAAGGTTTTCCAAGCAGGAGGAAAATTCATGGAACATGTGAGATGACAATTTAGATAGTGTTTTCCTACATCAAAATGTCCACATCATGACACTGTTTGTGATTTAATTCGCAAATTATGGACAACAGGTTCAGTTCATGATTTAACATGAACTGGTAGCCCCACAGTTTTAACAGAACAGAAACTCTATGACATTTCAGACATCGTGTTGCAGAGTCCAACAAAATCAGTAAGGAAATTAGCAGAAGAGGCTAAAGTCTCTTATACGACAGCACATAAGGCTGTAACCAAAGAACTGAGACTGTATCCACATAGAATTACTGCAATGGAACAATTACATTGTATGGACCAAACAAAAATAATAGCATACTGTGAACCGTTTCAGCAATTTATTAACAGACATGGAGTGGGTGTTTTAGATCGAACATTTTTCACTGATGAGGCTCAGTTTCACTTATCTTGCTACATTAATTCTAAAAATTCACTTATTTGGTCATCCAAATATCCACACGCCTTAAGAGAAACACCACTGCATGCAGAGAAATTCAGGGTAAGGCGCGCCATAACATGAGTGCGAATTATAGGGCCAATATTTTTCGAAACTACCATCAACTCCGAAATCTATTGTTCCAAAATTCATCCATTTTATTGCCGTTCTGAATGAAGATGAGATCAATCATTCATTTTTCAGCAAGACAATGCTACTGCTCATACAACTCACCAATCCCTACGACATTTAGATGAAATCTTTGGAAACAGTATTATTACACAAGGTCTCTGGTCCCTCACTCGCAGGATTTGTCTCCTCCCAACTATTTCCTTTGGCATGCGGCTGAAATATTTGTTTATCAAAATAACCCAAAGACAATATATGACCTTAAGGCAGTGATAACTGAATATCTGCATTCAATTACATGTGAAACATTAGTAAAGGTATCCGAAAATAAATGTAAATGTGTTGAACTATGCCTTCAAGAAAGAGGAAATCATTCCCAGCACCTACTGTGATTATGGCAAGTACTGTGTATTTTTTGTAATTAATATAACTAATTAATTTCATAGTTTTAATTGTAATAATGTTGAATCCCATCTCACAACATAACTGCAGCCAGTAATGGTGAAACCTGGCCGCTAGCTTATACGAGATGAATGTGCTGCCACCCTTACATGCCCCGCAAGGCAAGACACACAGATCTCACCAAGGCGGAGAGACTTTGTGGACACACTGTACAATACTGCTGTAACTCATCCACTAATGATAAGCCTGCAGTGGCTCAAAAACTAGTAAGGAAAAATTAAACAAACATCCATAAAAGTAGCTGAATGCATATTTTTACCAAAATAAATTGCCAAGTTCCCATTCTGCTTCCAAGGTATTTAAAGCTTTACGCTTATTCTAAGTTCTCTCCATTCAGCATTGTCTTTATTTTTTTATTTCCTCCCAGTGCCATTACTTTTTTTCCTTCCATTGATTTTCATTCCATAATTAACTCCCTTATTTTTATTGGTATCCTCTATGCACTGCAATTATTTTTCATCTTTTGGTAGAAGCAGCACGTCGTCTGCAAATCTAAAACACCATAGTCTTTTTCCTCCAGTTTTACCCCCTTGTCCTGTAGTAGACAGTGGTAAATATCTTCTAAATATAGACTGAAAAGGGTAGGAGAAACAGCAGCCTTGTCTTATTCCTTTTCGTAGTTCCAGCCAGTTGATACTTTCGTCTCTAGATTTTACTGACACTTTTTTATTTAAACATAAATAATTTATGTGTCTTCAGGTTCTGCAATCAACTCTTTTTCTGCCATTATAGATGCAAGCTTAGCACAATTCACACTGTCAAAGACCTTTTCCAAATCTACAAAACACATGTATAGCTCCTTTCCCTGTTCAATAAATCTTTCTTTAAAGTCCTGAATTCCTGAAAGTGTAGTCCATTAACTCATAGTAGGTTACAAAACTCTATTGGCCTGTGCTTGAGTGTTGCTCATTAGTGTGGGATCTGTACTAGGTAGGGTTAATAGAAAATACCAGCATGCAAGGCATCACACTTTGTTATAGATTCATTTAGTATGCACGAAAGTGTGATGGAAATGATTAGAAAACTCCGTGGCAGATGCTGTGGAGAGATGTTCTGTACTGCGGTACGGGCCTTCTGTCTATGTACAAAGAAATATGTTTCATGAAGAGTGAAGAAATATATTGCTTCCTCTTACATATGTCAGGGTTGGGTTAGGTTGTTAGGGACAGAGGGACCAAATTGCAAAGGTCATCAATCTCCCCCCCTCCCCAGTGGGGAGGAGAAGCAGTTAGGATAGGAAAGGAGGGGAAGGGATGGCAAATGTAGTCCAGGAAAGAAGTACAGAAGAAAAACTGCATTAGCTTGGGGTCCCGTGCTCACCACGCACATACAAAAGAATCGTGAGCCCCCTAGGGGCTATATCTCACAAAGCGATCACGAGGATAAGATCAGAGAGATTAGAACCCACATGGAGACATACAGGCAATTATTTTTTTCTGCAAACCATATGCTACTGGAATATGGGAAGTGGCAATGGTACACAAAGTACCCTCTGCCACACACTATGAGGTGGGTTGTGGAGTATGGTTGTAGATGTAGTCCATCAGACTGACACTAATTAAATCTTTAGCCATAGCTTGCATAAGGAAAATAATGCACACACACAATCACACAGTCATGACTCACACACACACATGGCCCCCATTTCCAGCTGCTGTCTCTCCTATATCTCAGAGGACGAGCTACATGAGTGAGGTGAAACTCAAAATCATCAGCAATTATGCTAATGCAGGAAACTGAACCTTACTCAATGGATTATCTGGTTGTAAACAGTGATAAGAAAGCTTGGAGAACTGTGGACACCCCATGAAATATAACTCGGTACATAATTTGCAGTCATTGCATGTATACATCAATAGATGGATATCTGTTGTGTTCTGGACATATATAAATAAATAAAAATACCTTTCTTCCCCCTCCACCTATTCCAACCTCTAACCATCCCTCATGTCTTCCTCTTTACTTCTTTAGTGTGTGGCATTTCATATGAACAGCAACTAACAATTGTGGATTACATGATTTTTACAAAATTTTACTGAAGTATATTAATTCAATAATTTATTTTTCAAAAGCGATAGATTGGCTGGCCAGTACTTACCTTTGTGCTGTACCGCTGATAATGACACAAATGAAGAAAAAAAGAAAATGGTCGAAAAAGGACAAGCTTTCGGAACACAGTTCCTTTTTCAGGTGAGTGAGAAGGGAAGAAAAAAGGATGGAGACAGAAGGGGAAGATAAATCACAACCTAGGTCATGAGGGTGGTGTTTAAGGAGTGTGGAAGTCAGAAATACTGTATATTAGTACTAATTTACCTTCCCCTTTGGTTCCTATCCTTCTCTCCCACCAAAAGAAGGAACTGTGCTCCGAAAGCTTGTACTTTTTCGTCTGTTTTCTTTTTTTCTTCATTTGTGTCACTATCGGCAGTACAGCACAAAGGTAAGTACTGGCCAGCCAATCTATCACTTTTGAAAAATAATTTATCATCTCTGAGGAGAATTTCCATCATTAATTAATTTCACAATTTATAATTTAAAAATTAATTGTATATATTAAAATCTAATTTGTCAATCCATTCAAGGGCTGCCTTTGTCGCTTTGAAGAAATCTTCCGAGTTTCCATGGTAGGCTCTTCTGCTACAGCTTGTGACAATGTGATGGACTGACTGTCTGTTGTTCATTTTCACAGTCACATTGAGCAGATGAAGCCTTTTCCCATTGATAGAGGTTTTCAGCACAGATGCTGTGGCCTATGCAGATTCAATTAATTGTTTTCCATGCATGTCACAATAATTTCCCCATTGCTAGAGGTTTTCAGATTCAATTAATTGTTTTCCATGCATGTCACATTAATTCCATACTGACTGGTTTTGTGTCAGACCTTTGAAGGGTATGAAGTTCATCATTGGCAATAGTGTTCCATATTTCTGTCCACTTTTATTTGATACTGAAAGTAGCTGTCTATAGTAATTCTGCCATTAGGACAGAAAGGTGTCTAGATTTAAGTCAGTTTATTCTGAGTGCAGGAACATCAGAGCACATTGGAAGTTCAGGGATTTTAAGTAATGTTTGGTATTCCTTGAGGAGGCTGTTCTGTCTCCAGAGGTCTGGTGGCACAATGTTGTTTAGATGTGGTACCCAGTGTAGGGGAGTAGATTTAATGCAGTCTGTTAACGTCCTCATTGCTGCATTTAGCTCTATGTCAATTTTTTGCACATGTTATCTGTTAAGCCACACTGGGGCATAGTATTCGGTAGCAGAATAGACCAGCTCTACAGCAATGCATCACAGTGTCATAGCTCTTGTGCCCCTTGCAAATCTCAACTTCCTTTTATCATTCTTAATGCCTACATATAAGCATGATTTTTTTATTAAAAACATTAATGACAATAATTATTTGTATTTACGTTGATTTTTTTTTTTGTGACACATAAGGCAAAACACCTTTTGACTTACAGGATGTCCATAATTACTGGTAATTAAAGTCCCATTTTCAAAACCTTCAGAAAAAGAACCATGGGGCAGAAAGACAGCAGATTTGAACTGAACATGCTTGGCAAAGGGAGAAACAAGAGGATATTTTATTGGTTTACTAGCTGGTAACCAGCATGTTGCTGCTGCAGAAGACATAATTGTGCAAATAATGTTTGAAATTTGAAAGTGTCCCTTTCTCTGTCCATTTCCTCCTCTCCCTCCCTCTGTTCATCTCCTTTCATCTGTCACCATCTCCCCTCTCTCTGTCTCCTCCTCTCCCCTTTCTCTATTCCATCTCCTCCCTTCCCTTCCTGTCTGTCTCCTCCTTCGCTTACTCTTTTTCCTTATATATATGATAACTTACATATATGCACAAAGATTCATGGTGACTGCTCAAACAGTGTCAAAGATCAAGGTACCCTCCACTACGCAAATTCACTGGATTGCAGATTATAAAAATTTTCTTTGTAAAAACGTACAATTAAGTGCTGACTTTCATGGTGACCAGGGAAACAATTTGGATGTTTGTTGTGATGTACCCTCTGCCATGCACCTACAGAGGCTTAAGAGAGGTAGCTGACGTATTAATTCAGGGTATAAGCTATGTACATTCCAATTTTCATTCAATTCTGTCCAGCCTTTTCAACATGAAGGCATTTGAAACGAATTAACTGATTGTAAAGCACCCTCCACCATGCACCATACAAAGTTAATTTTAATATGCCTATAACCTTTGCACAATTACAAGCCATGAGTTGACAAAGTTTTATTCCAATCAGATGTTCGGTATAGCCATACATAAAATACAAATAAAAAGACAAACAAACAAAAATTAATTTTTATATATTAGATTTGAGTTGCAATAGACAGTCAAATACTATAACTATCAATATAATATTACACAACTAAGGAAGACAGGACATAATAATTAAAGATTTAAATTCATATTTGGGGTTATTTATGTTTTTGGGAAGTTTTTCTTGATATTGTTAGTCTGCATTTTATATCCTCTCGTATTTTCACCATTAGCAGTTATTTTTCTTTCCAAATAGTAAGACACGTATACTGCATTTAGTGGGTTGTTTCCTAATCTGCTGTTCTCAACACAGACTGATTTCATTCAACTCCATTTTATTACTTCTGTTCCCTTTCGTTGACGTTCATCATACAATCTCTTTTCAAGGTGCGGTATACGCCATTCAACTGTTTTCCAAGTTCTTTGCCAGCCCTGACATAATTACAAAAAAATCAGCCAAACTCAATGTTTTTAATTCTTTTTCCTGAACTTCCCTTTCAAAATTCTTTTGGGTTTCCTTCTCTAATTGCTCAATTTATAGACTGAATATCATTGGGAATAGGCTACGACCCTGTCAAGCTATTGCTTCCCAATCGTTGGTTCCCACTCATGTCCTTCGACTCTTGTAACTGCAATTTGATTCCTGCACAAATAATGATAACTTTCTACACCCTGCATCTTTCAGGTTTCAAAGAATGTAGTCTAGTCAATACCATGAAAAGTTTCCTCTTTCTTCTATTTCATCAGCCTTCTGACTGGTTGGATGCAGTCTATTAGGTTTTCCTCTCCTATATTGAACCTTACTCAGAGGATCACTTGCACACAACATCCTCATAAATAGTTTTTACCCTCAACACCTCCCTTTAGTACCAAGGAAGATATCCCTTCATGTCTTAACACAAGGTTCATTAGCCCGTCTCTTCTTCTAGTGAGTGTTCTCTATATTTCCTTCCTTTGTTGATCTTATAGAGGATCTCTTTATTACTTATCTTATCAGTCCATCTAATCTTCAGTGTTCTTCTACAGTATCACAACTTAAACAAATTGGTTCCTTCCATGCTCAAGAATGATGCAGTAACCATTTGTGAATTAAGGCAATCGCAGTTACAAAAATGCTTTATGTTGTTTATGACAAATTTCACCATTTTTTGTGTCAGATAATCACAGTCTTCGGCACTTGGTAAGTATTGGGCCAACAACTACAATAATCTAATGATGCCCCAAAAGGTGAAAAGATGTCAAAATAATAAAAATAATTTTCCAATCATTACTGAAATCTATCAACACATCTGAAACACTTTGATTCTGTTTTCACTGATAGGCCCACAGTACATGATTCACTTCCACACATTACTGTGTTCAGAACCCTCAGATTTTCTTCTTCAAATTAAGGCTGTTGTTTGATACTAGCATGTACATTTTGGCAATGAATGCAGTCTTTAGTCTTGCTAGTCTGTCTTTTATGTACTCTTCTTTACTTTTCCTGTTTTCCCTGCTGTTATTTTTCTTCCAACAAGATAACAAAATTCCTACACTTAATTTCTTAATTTACTTCTTTATCACCAACTTCTTTATTAAACATATCATTTGTTTTATTTCTGCACAACTCATTACTTTTTAATTAATTTCATTTGTCTTCAATCCATATTCTGTACTCATTAAACGGCTTGTTCCATTCAATGTAACCTGCAATTCCCTTTCAATATTGATGATGATATCAGCATTCTCTGTCATTCTCATCACTGATATCCATTCACAATTACCGTATTTGCTCCAATATAGGCCGCACTTTTTTTCCCAAATTTTGGCGTACAAAATCGTGGAGCGGCTTATAATCGAAAGTCAATCCCCCCCAAGCACTCCTTTTCTCAAAGTCGTTAGTTTCAAAAATTACACACTCACGTTTATTTTGGTTTGAGAAATGTAATAAACTAGATAGTCTTCAAAAATGCTACAGTAACAGTATAGCAGAATTGCATATACGCTTTTGTACACGTTTACGGAACGGCGCGGGAATTTGTGGAAGTCGATATTTCGATATAAATCGAATGGTGTCATTCTGAATCACAGCATACAAAAGCTGACAACTGTTTTGTAACAAGTACACACGGCCTAAAACAAAAATAGTAACACACACTCCCTAAGCTCACACATTATATTAATTTGACGTAGTGAAAGAAGTTAGTCTTCGCGATTAAAGTTTAGTGTGTCGCGAGAGTTTTACCATGGTGTTTACGTTGGTACGGTAACATCTACCACGAGCAGTGATGGGAGGTTAAGATAGCGGAACAACTGATTTGTGTAGCTAACGCTGATGTTGAGTTCCAATGCTATGTTTTAAAATAACATATTTTACTACGACCAGATTCACTGGTTTCACATTCGTTGTTGGTGTGGTTTTTAGATTCAAATTGATGAAACGAAAATTATAGAGGGAAACTTTCCCGGTGGGATAAACAAAAATAAAAATAGAGAAGAGATGACTTACCAAAAGGACCGGCTCGTCGAGAGAAACAAATAAAATCACACACAAACACACATACAAGCTTTCGCCACCACTGGCAGCTTCTTCAGGAAAAAGAGGAAAAAAGGGGAGGAAAAGGGAAGGATATGGGTTTTAAGGAAGTGGAAAAGGAGTCATTCCAATCCCAGGAGTGGAAGGACTTACCTTAGGGGAAAAAAAGGAAGGTAAACAAATATACACACACTGAGACATATCGAAACGCAAACACACCTAGACAGACATTTGTGAAAAGCAAAGAAGTTGGACAGAGATACCAATTGAGGCAGAGGCTCTGTCCACAGAACCAAGGCAAAGATGCTAAAGATAGTGGGCGGGAATTTGAGTTAGCGGAGATTGAGACCAGGTGGGCAACAGGAGGAGAGAATAAGCTGAAGGGCAAGTTCCCATCTCCGGAGTTCTGAAAGGTTGGTGTCGGTGGGAAGTATCCAGATAACCCGGACGGTGTAACACTGCGCCAAGATGTGCTGGCCGTGCACCAAGGCATGTTTAGCCACACGGTGATCATCATTACCAACAAACACTGTCTGCCTGTGACCGTTCATGCAAATGGAGAGTTTGTTGCTGGTCATTCCCACATAGAACGCTTCACAGTGCAGGCATGTTAGTTGGTAAATCACGTGGGTGCTATCGCAAGTGGCTCTGCCCTTGATCGTGTACACCTTCCGGGTTACTGGACTGGAGTAAGTGGTGGTGGAAGGGTGCATAGGGCAGGTTTTACAACGGGGGTGGTTGCATGGGTAGGAGCCAGAGGGTAGGGAAGGTGGTTTGGGGGTTTCATAGGGATGGACTAGGAGGTTACGAAGGTTAGGTGGGCGGCGGAAAGACACTCTAGGAGGAGTGGGGAGGATGTCATTAAGGATGGATCTCATTTCGGGGCAGGATTTAAGGAAGTCGTATCCCTGCTGGAGAGCCACATTCAGAGTCTGCTCCAGTCCCGGAAAGTATCCGGTGACCTCACCTTTAGTCCCACTCCCAAATTCAACCAAACAGCCCTTGTCAAAGACCTACTATCCTATACTTGTAGCCTTGGCTGGAGATATCACTTTGCCACGAGGAAAAATAATCCTACTCCTGATGATCCAGTTCCCCAAGACATCACTCAAATTGAACCCTGCCTGGAACAGTTCCGTCCTCCATCACAGCGAGACCCACCCGCTCTCCCTCAAAATCACCCCCTTCAAACCTTCCAGGAATTCCTTACTTCCAATCTTGCCTCTCAGTCCTTCCTGAAAAACCTTAATCCTACTCCCAACATTACCGCAGCTCAATCCCGAGCTATCCGTGATCTGAAGGCTGACCATTCCATCGTCATTCTCCCTGCCGACAAGGGATCCACAACCGTGGTACTTGATCGGCGGGAGTATGTGGCTGAGGGACTGCGCCAGCTTTCAGACAATACTACCTACAAAGTCTGTCAAGAAGACCCCATTCCTGATGTCCAGGCAGAGATTCAGGGAATTCTCAGATCCTTAGGCCCCCTACAAAACCTTTCACCCAAGTCCATCAAACTCATGACCCCACTGACACCCCGCACCCCTACCTTCTACCTACTTCCTAAGATTCACAAACCTAATCATCCAGGCCGGCCAATTGTGGCCGGTTACCAAGCCCCAACAGAACGAATCTCTGCCTACATAGACCAACACCTTCAACCCATCATGTGCAGTCTCCCATCCTTCATCAAAGACACCAACCACTTACTCGATCGCCTGAAATCCTTACCCAGCCTGTTACCTCCTGAAACCATCCTTGTAACCATTGATGCCACCTCCTTATACACAAATATCCCACATGCCCAGGGCCTCGCTGCGATGGAGTATTTCCTTTCACGCCGACCACCCACTTCCCTACCTAAAACCTCTTTCCCTAATACCCTAGCCAGCTTCATCCTAACCCACAACTTCTTCACCTTTGAGGGCCGGACATACCAACAACTAAAGGGAACAGCCATGGGAACCAGGATGGCCCCCTTGTATGCAAACTTATTTATGGGACGCTTAGAGGAAGCCTTCCTGGAAACCCAAGCCTGTCAACTCAAAGTTTGGTACAGATTCATTGACGACATCTTCATGATCTGGACCAACAGTGAAGAAGAACTCCAGAATTTTCTCTCCAACCTCAACTCCTTTGGTCCCATCAAATTCACCTGGTCCTATTCCAAATCCCATGCCACTTTCCTTGATGTCGACCTCCATCTGTCCAACGGCCAACTTCACACATCCGTCCACATCAAACCTACCAACAAACAACAGTACCTCCATTATGACAGCTGCCATCCATTCCATATCAAACGTTCCCTTCCCTACAGCTTAGGTCTTCGTGGCAAAAGAGTCTGCTCCAGTCCCAAATCCCTGAACCAGTACACCAATAACCTAATAACAGCTTTCACATCCCGCAGCTATCCTCCTGATCTGATTCAGAAGCAAATTACCAGAGCCACCTCCTCATTCCTCCAAATCCAGAACCTTCCACCGAAGAATCCCAGAAGTGCCCCTTTTGTCACCGGATACTTTCCGGGACTGGAGCAGACTCTGAATGTGGCTCTCCAGCAGGGATACGACTTCCTTAAATCCTGCCCCGAAATGAGATCCATCCTTAATGACATCCTCCCCACTCCTCCGAGAGTGTCTTTCCGCCGCCCACCTAACCTTCGTAACCTCCTAGTCCATTCCTATGAAACCCCCAAACCACCTTCCCTACCTTCCTACCCATGCAACAGCCCCCGTTGTAAAACCTGCCCTATGCACCCTTCCACCACCACTTACTCCAGTCCAGTAACCCGGAAGGTGTACACGATCAAGGGCAGAGCCACTTGCGATAGCACCCACGTGATTTACCAACTAACATGCCTGCACTGTGAAGCGTTCTATGTGGGAATGACCAGCAACAAACTGTCCATTTGCATGAACGGTCACAGGCAGACAGTGTTTGTTGGTAATGAGGATCACCCTGTGGCTAAACATGCCTTGGTGCACGGCCAGCACATCTTGGCGCAGTGTTACACCGTCCGGGTTATCTGGATACTTCCCACCGACACCAACCTTTCAGAACTCCGGAGATGGGAACTTGCCCTTCAGCTTATTCTCTCCTCCCGTTGCCCACCTGGTCTCAATCTCCGCTAACTCAAATTCCCGCCCACTATCTTTAGCATCTTTGCCTTGGTTCTGTGGACAGAGCGTCTGCCTCAATTGGTATCTCTGTCCAACTTCTTTGCTTTTCACAAATGTCTGTCTAGGTGTGTTTGCGTTTCGATATGTCTCAGTGTATGTGTATTTGTTTATCTTCCTTTTTTTCCCCTAAGGTAAGTCCTTCCACTCCTGGGATTGGAATGACTCCTTTTCCACTTCCTTAAAACCCATATCCTTCCCTTTTCCTCCCCTTTTTTCCTCTTTTTCCTGAAGAAGCTGCCAGTGGTGGCGAAAGCTTGTATGTGTGTTTGTGTGTGATTTTATTTGTTTCTCTCGACGAGCCGGTCCTTTTGGTAAGTCATCTCTTCTCTATTTTTATTTATATATATATATATATATATATATATATATATATATATATATATCCCCATGAAACGATGTACATGGAACTCGGAGCTATTTTGTAGCCTTGCATCATTTGTGTTGTAAGAGCAAAACCACAGATTCTGTTTCGAATTATGAAGTCAAGCAAACATATCGACACACACAACAGTTTGTGTGTGGATATGTGTGAGTGTGTGTGTATTTGTTTACTTCCCTTTTTTTTTTCCCCTAAGGTAAATCCTTCCACTCCTGGGATTGGAATGAATCCTTTTCCACTTCCTTAAAACCCGAATCCTTTCCTTACTCCTCTCCTTCCTTCCTCTTTTCCTGAAGAAGCTGCCAGTAATGGCAAAAGCTTGAATGTTTGTGTGTGTGTGGGTTTTTTTTTTTTTTTTTTTTTTTTTTTTTTTCAATTTCTGTCTGCGAGCCTGTGCTTTGGGTAAGTCAAACAATCTTTATATATATATATATATATATATATATATATATATTTAACATGTCTGTGTCAATCATCACACTATCATGTATTACAATATTTATGACTTTTTCCCTTACTCACTAACATTAAATTACATTTATAGCAAACTGTCATTCATCACACCTACTAGAAATTTTGTCTAAGTTATAATATATTCTATTACAGTGAGCTAATAATGACAGCTTCCTGCACACCACAATGTCATCAACAAACGGCTGCTCATCATCTGTCAGATGATTTACGTGTGTGGCGACCTCTTGATCTCCAAGTCGATAGCATAAAGTGTATGAACATCTTTCCAATCAGCAATTTGGGAGCCAGCTTCTCTGAGCTCTGCTGACCATGTTTGAACCAGTCCTGTAGTAAGTTATGTTGTGTTAAGAATAAAGATATGCAAGTATGAATATATTTGGTGTCATTGGGGCTCAAACTCCTCCATTAACCCACACTGGTGACCCGAAAGTTAAGTGTACCATAAGATCACACACGTTATGCAGCAGCATCATTTTTACATGTGAATTTCGCTGTGAAATACAGGAGTCAATGTCTCGCCGTCCACTACAATCACTACGAGAGTGCCACCTCTGCCATGATTTCTGACAGTAACAACTTCATCACCGCAAATTCAGTGTGTGCCATCTCTTAGCATTTTCATTCTCATAACGAATACTCACAGGATATGTTCGCCACACTTCTGGTGCTGTGATGGATTCAGGACTTGGTTTGCATTTGTTTTTTCAAGCGTTTCTTCTATGAACAGTGTTAATTTTGTCCCACACAATAACTCGTGCACTCAGAATGCTCAAGTTTTGCAAGGCACAAACCTCTCAAACTTACAAAATTTGAATTTCAGACTGGTAACCGCCCCACCAAATGTGTGTGTGTGTGTATATCCTTCCGCCAACTACGTGCTTTGCCAATGACCTGCAGTTATCTCCAATCATTCTATCAGTGCTTCTGGACGTAGACTCTCTTCTGAAAGCACTCACCACTGCTCAATGAGCAATATTCACTTTCTTCGAGAACACCTTTTTCTACATGTGCAGCCGACTTGGACTATGCAAGCAATGTGCAGTCTGCACCTCTGAGTGTGTTTAGTGATATTCCGATCAGATCTGCTCATCCTGACAGTGGTCATTTGAACTTCAATTATTCTCAAAGTACAGGTGCGTCCTTTGTGCTCCCTGCATCACGTGATGTGTCTGCTGCAATGCGACTTCAACAATCGCTCCCAGTTTACCACAATGTTGACACACATAAACATTCTCGGTTGCACTTGTTCATGCATATGCCCACTTTCACGGCATACACTGGTGCCTCAACTGCAATGCACGTCTACGTCTTCTCGACTCTATCTGCTTCAAATCATTTGCTCGTCTTCAAGGTTCCACCAGGGATGACAGCTGCATCAAGTTCTCTCACTATGCCTCAGCATGTCTGCGTCAACCGCTCAGCTGATGTTCCGGAGGCACCAACATCGCCACCATCTGGGTGTCTTCCCAAGCTGCCGCCTTTCTCCTTTGAGACTCCTATGATGTGGTTTGCCATCACTGAGCAGATTTTTGACCACTACTCAATCGGCAATTCAGCTCACTACCTATTCCTCATCACACATCTCCATGATTATGATGAATTCATGTGGCATTTTTGGCCGTTAGACCGCAGCTGGGATCGTGTTTGGCCTCCTAGTGCAAATCTTTAGGTGATGCCACATGGATGACTTGTGCGTCGATAATGATGAAGTGATGATGAGGATGCCAAAACACCCAGTTGCTGATGGAGAAAAATCTCCAACCTGAACAGGAATCAAACCCTGGCCCCCTGTGTGGCAGTCTACCATGCCACCCAGTGGACTTCGGAGGTGGACATGAACACATCGACTTGATGTGCAACTTAGTGACCTTTTCCACATTGGCAGATCAATATTCCATCGCCAAATCAACTATCCTTGAGAGGGTTACTCGTGCCCCTGAAGACGTGATAAGGCACATTATCCATGAGGAACACCTGGGTGAGAAGAAGCTGTCACAGCTCTGACGCCGCCACCTTCTTCTCAATGAACATGATATGCTAGACTCCATCTTCATGGCTGTTTGGTCCAGTAAACTTCTGCTTGTGGTCCAGACCGCCTTTCTCCAACCTCAAAGTGAATGCATCCACATAGCAGACAGGGTGTAAGACACATCTGCGTGAGGTACAGCAGCCTCCGCAACACTCACCTGCTGCTGGACTGGGCCGCCCATTCAAGAAGGAATTCATGGGCAGGAAACCAGGCACAGTCGCCTGCATGCACACAGATAGTGTGACAACTTCACTGTCTCCGCCACACTCTCCAGCACTCCCTGCTGGCAACTCCTATGACAAAGATGATGGGCTGCCTCCACTCGTCTGCTTTCTGCAAGAGCAGGCTCCTTATTATCCTTACTGTTACTACCGCAGACGCTTTCGTGACACAGCAAGAAGTGTCATTTGCTGTGTCTCCACCAGAACACTGAGTGCAGGATGGTTTTGGCGCCACATCCTGCCCTGACATGCATGGGAGCCTACATGTGTTTCATTCTGTTTGTGACATTTCTCCGTCGTGATGTCGTCTTTACCTATACTTCCTTTTTGACAATGGTGCTGATGAATCTCTGTGACCTAATTTGATAGCCATTGGCCCTTTCTGTCCTCACAGTGCTACACTAAAGTGCTGTCAATGCCATTCAGCTACCGTGTGCAGGTTCAATGAATTTTACTGTTTGCTTTTCACCTAAGTGTAAACTCTCATGGAACCTTTTGGTAGCGGATGTCCCAGAACCTATTATAGGCATGGATTTTTTTATCTCACCATAAACTTTCCACCAATGTTGTGCAATGTTCGGTGTTCCACCACTCCTCAAAAACACATTATCCTTGTGATCCGTCGCACCCTGATTCTTTCTCCGCTTGCACACTGACTGTCCGTGATTGTTTTCAGATGATCAAAAACTTCGCCGCGCTGTTCTCAAAGTTATGTCATGAACATGAACAAGTGATTAAACAGTGCTACAAAAAGAAAGACATTGTTCACAAATGCTTTGACACCATTAAACAGTCCAAGTCGTTCTTGTCAAAGTGGTTGGCCGAACGTGAACATGTGCTTTGTCTGTGTCACGAAAATGAAGACATCACTCGTCACCTCGCAGATGCTGAGCCACAGCTAGCATCTGCTCTACATCAACTGTCATCTCTGTGATATTCCATGTACGAAAAGCAATATCGTCTCTCTCACTGAAAGATTCAATGCCAGGCTTCTTGCCCTCACTTGTACGAACCAAAGCAAGAGTAAGCCAACCAGCTCCACCAAATATTTCAGTTGTTTTTACACTAAAATCAAATCTGGCACCTACAAAACTAATAGGGTCATAAAGAATTTCCTGTTGACAAGTCGTTCCAACTCCTGAATCACTGCTCCAAGGTTAGTACAAGTGTTACATCCACAAGTGTTCCTAGTGTCGTCACACCTGCACTCAGTATTATTAGTGTCTGTGACAGTTCTTCCCCCCCCCCCCCCCCACGCTGCTTGTACACAAATGTTTGTAAGCAAAACTTGGATGCCATGTCAACGCCGTCCCAATCCCAATCCCGTCCCAATCTGACGGCTGCTTCTAGCGTTTCTTCTTCCTCTCACGCTTTGTGATCATCTCTTTATTTCACTTGTTCCTGTTCCACTGGTCGAGCTGTCTGCTACCACAGTGTGTATGCCATTGCCCGTCTATGGCCGCCCAAGGCTGTGACACCATCTTGCTCCAGTGTACCTGTGGCTCATTCCTTTCCATCCTCCATCTCTTCCTCCAAGCCCCCCCCCCCCCTGCTACTTCTTCGCCCCCTCAGCCATCATCTGTGCTCTTTCAACTCCCTCTCCTTCACCGTCATCCCACAGTTTCCAACTCTTCTCCCTCCTCAGGCCTCAGATTCATGGTTCTCGTGCTCCCTCCTCTTGCCACTGTACTTTCCATCATTTTACGGGACTATTCGGTCTTCATTCTTTGCTGGACTTCGCCTGCCCCTTCTTCCCCTTCCAGTATTGAGTGGCAGCTTCTCAAGCACATTTCCCTTCCTGACACAGTCATCATGATAGCTGTTTGAACCTTCCTCCTACCTCATTGTTGCTTGGCTGGGTTCTGCTCAACTGTTGTCACGCCCAGACCGAGCCATCCGTCACCCATGAGACCTCACCAACCTCGTCGATGCACTTGCAACTCATTTGTGCTCACTCACAATGCTGCCTTGGGACACCGTTGAGTTGACTGTGACTCGCATGCCGAGGCAAGCTCTGTCTGATGCCTTGTTCTCCTGCCCCACCCCCACCCCCTGTCCTCTAAAGATGTACTCTGACTGCATGCAGGGTGGAGGGTGGGGCTGGGAGAAGGGGGCTGTGTGATGACCTCTCGACCTCCACATTGATAGTATAAAGTGTGTGAATATCCTTCCAACCAGCTTCTTTGGGAGCCAGCCTCACTGTGCTCCACGGGCCACATTTCAACCAGTCTTGTATTAACTTCTGTCGTGTTAAGAGGAAAGTTATGCAACTATGAATACATGTGGTCTCATTGGGGCTAAAACCTCTCAGTTAATCCATATGTGTATAGTGAAAAACAGCAGTGGCGCTACACTTACCTGGGGCAATCTTGATGACATCCATTTGACCATTTGACGAACACTCACCATTGAGACAGCACACTACATACTATTCCTTAATAAATATTCATGGTACTGACATATCTGGGAAACCAATCCATTTCCTTGCAATTTGACAAAAGCCTTCCAGTAATCAATCTATTCATTTGGGCAACAAAACCAATAATCGTCCAGTATTTGTCTATATTCTTTTTAAAGGCATTAGTGTTTACTGTCTGGGCAATACCTTAGCCATGGAAGATGTTTTCTGTTTGGGAAAAATAGCAGCCACAGAAGAACTAATGGCGAGAGTTAAATGTAAAATAAAACTGAAATGGTTGGATAAGGAACACTCATTAGTAATCTAAGATTGAAATCGAATGATACGAAGAATGCTGCAACGGATAACAAGACTAGCAGCAGAAGACTATAGATAGAAGAGTAAAGAAGCAAATTAGTTATGTAGGGTTAAGAAAAGGCAATATTAAAGAAGTTAACTTAGAGTAGTTGAACAAAATGAGTGAAATAATAAGACAGAAAAGTTCTGTGAAAATACAGAGAAATGAGGAGATGGTGCCACCTGAGAGCAGTCTTCTGTATGGATACATGTGGAGAACTAATTACAGGTACATGCAAGGCTTGGAGAAAATGGCAGAAGTGTTTTACAGAGTTACTGAATGAATAGGGGGGAGGTTGCAATGAGGGAACTTTAAATAAGGAAGTGGAGAAACTGGATTTCAAATTAAAAGCAGAGAAATAGGAAGTTGAACCATTAGACTAAGGGAAGTGAAAAGCTTGAAAGAATATTGCAGCATAGATTGCACTAAAGTAATTGTTAAAAAAATGTTATGTCATTTCTAGTTTCATTGGCACTGAAGTTAGTCTGAGCAGCCTGTATAAAACTCATTCAAAGACTTTATTTTTCACTGGTAAAATCCTCACTGGTTAGTGTATTTCAGATTCTTTGCTATCATCATTTTCAAACATTTTCAATATCCTTGCAATTTTCACTGTCAGAAAACACTCCCTCTACCACAGATTTACCAATCATGTCGATCAACGGCTAACAGTGTAGGTAAGTGGTGGTTTAATACACGTATTAGAAACACCAAAATGGCTGTTGTATAAGTGGTTTTTCAACCTGTTTCTGAATCTTCTTACTTCTAAATCATTTATAAAATTCATTACTGGAGTTAATGCAGTAGTTGTTAGATTGTTACAAACAATTTACTGCTGATTGGGGGGGGGGGGGGGGGGGGATTAAGCCATCTGACCTGTTTGGTGGTATTATTTTTAAGTTTTCCCTGTCCTGATGCTGTATTTACACTCTACCACAATGCTCTTTTCCTGGGTCGATAATGGCTTTTTCAACATCTTATTTCTTTTAAATTTTATTAATTCTCTATACATTTTTTGTACTCTCAATAGTACTATTTGAAACATAGGTGGACTGCTTTATGTTTAATGATTCTGGGCATTATTTTACACTTTTTACTTTATTTAATGACATCTTTCACAATTGGTTTAATTTGCCCTCTTTTATCTTTAATGCATTTACAATTTGATATGGAATTCCTAATTAATATATACAAAATACCTGAAGCTAAAACTACTCAGCCATCTTACTCCATTCATGATTTCTATCCAATTATCATTCCCAAGGTTATATTTAAGTATCTGATAGTAGTATTACCTTTTAAATCTTTATACAGCTTTGCAAGAACTTCATCAGTCCATCTTGTTTCATGAACGCACAATTCACGTCGTCTCGGTTTTGTAATTGTTGCTTTCAAAGCATCATAAGTAGGAATCCATTTAGGCATTTTTTCTAGGATTTCAAGCCCTGTTCATACAAAATGAAGATTGTTTTTATACAGAGAAGAATGAATTTGAATACTTAAGCGTTTTCTACATAAGTTGTATTCAACCATACAGATTTAACAACTTTACCTGTCATTTGTGAAAGAATATTACTCTGTATGGTTATCTTTTCATGTCTTCTCTTTGGGTTTTCTCCATGTCTCATAAGAGGCCCGTAAAACTCAGATGACTTGTCAGTATATTCATCTATGACATTTTGTTTATGATATCTCATGTTCACTCCATTATATTTGTTTGTCAGTTTTCGAAGGGCTGGTATAAAATAAACAGAAAATAAATATACAAAATATCACATTATAAAAATTTAATAGCTACACTCTTACACAAATGTAATGGAAAATAATCAATATTTCTTCTCTGGAATGACTGAAAAAATACAAATGATATTTATACGTAAAAAATAGATGAAGTACACTTACCAGGCGAAAGGGCACAGGCAGTAATAGTAACAAATAAACACACAGACACACACACACACACACAAAATGCTAGCTTTCGCAGCCTAGCTGCTTCATCAGGCAGAAGGGAAGGAGAGGGGAAAGGAAATGATGAGGGTTTTAAGGAACGGGGTAAGGAGAACAGTATGTCTGCCTAAGTGTACTTGTGTCTGTGTAAATGTGTGGGTGTATGTGCATTTATTTACCTTCCATTTTTTCCCCCAAGGTAAGTCTTTCCTGTCCCGGGATTGGAATGGCTCCTTACCCCCTTCCTTAAAACCCTCATCATTTCCTTTTCCCTCTCCTTCCCTTCTGCCTGATGAAGCAGCTAGGCTGCGAAAGCTAGCATTTTTGTGTGTGTGTGTGTGTGTCTGTGTGTTTATTTGTTGCTATTACTGCCTGTGCCCTTTCGCCTGGTAAGTGTACTTCATCTATTTTTTACGTATATTTTTCCTTTTAGGAATTTTTCCTCTATAATATTCGTATCATAAAAATGATATTTATACCTACATTTAGACTAAACACCCTATGTTGTGGATTTTGGGAAATAATATTTTTGTGCACCAATATCACTCTTACCTTTCCCACTTCAGTAAGTATTGGCAATCCTTAGTATGAGTAAAAATTTTCACTAATTTTATGACCATTATAATTCTGACAGATATAAGGTTTTTTAAGTCTCTAAATGTCAATTGCAAAATATTATAAAAGGATATTGTCAGCATATAGAAATACTGACTCTGCAATAAAAATGAATATGATGTGACAAATTAAAATGTCTGACACGAATATAAGCCTTGAACAATATTTTTGAGAAGGGTAGGTTGCTTACTCACCACAGAGATGTCTGATAAGTCTGATAAGCCACAGGAGGCACAAATAATAGAACACAACATTAGAGCTCTCAGCCTTTAAGTCCTTCGTTTATTAGAGAGACAGAAACAAACACACTCACATAGACACAACTGCCATCTCTGACCACTGTGGCCAGTCTGTGGTACCCATAACTGTTGAGGCGAGAACAACCATTGGACGGGGGAGTGGGGAGAGGATGAGGAAGTGGCAAGGAGAGGGAAGCAGAAAGGGGGAAGGGATGCATGGTATGGGTGGGGGAATACCCTAATACTGTCTGACGGATAGTGCGGAAGGAAGGCAAGGGACTGAAATGTGTGGCATTCCCTCCTGCTCCCCTCTCCTTGCCACTTCCTCATCCCCTCCTCCTTTCTTCCCCTCCAATGATTGCTCTTGCCTTGACAGTGCTGGGTACCACAGACTGGCCACAGCGGTCGGAGATGGCGGTCATGTCTGTGTGAGCGCATGTATGTTTGTGTATCTCTAACCGACTTTCGCCGACAGCTGAAAGTTCTAATATTGTATTCTATTATTTGTGCCTTTCTGTGGCTCATCGCACATATCTGTGGTGAGTAAACAACCTATCCTTCTCATAAATACTGTTGATTCCTTCCTGGAATTTCCATTGTTTGAATATAAGCCTTAATCTAATTATTACATTAATACATCTTAACCTGCAAGAACTCACACCTTTTAAAGTTAAGCAATTTCATCTTCACTCAACACAAATATAACATTACAAGAAGCCTTTGCTCCTTATGCATAAAGGCATTCACAGGCGAGCACTATCAGCCAGATTTAGTCCACAAAAAGATTTCCTATGCCATATTCACATACACTTCTGATCCTCCCTCCACCTACAACAATCAGTTACAAAAGAGCGCCCCCCCCCCTCTCATTACACAATACTACTGGATCAACTAAACCATATATTTTGTCAAATGGCCTGAAATGAGAAACATTCTTCCCAAGTACTTCCAACTTCCACAACATCATAGACTGTCACTATGCCACCCCCTTTGTGGCACAGCAGCCTCAACCAGCTTGTGTTGTTATTTCTTAAGAGTGTCGAGCAAGGAAAACATCTTGGACTACAAGCAATTTCTAGCAGTTAGTTGACTAAAATAGCTGCAGGTGGCAGTAGCAGAAGGGCTTGAGTGTATGGACGCCTTTGTGGACAATAGATACTGTTGCTGTAGGTGTAAAAAAAAAAAAAAAAAAAAAACAACAACAACGTATTTCTTTATTTTGATTTAGTACATTTAATTTTTTGTCAGACAGTGTATGGCTTACTAATGGGGCTAAAAGCACACATACTGTAGATCTGAGTGGTTTAACAATTTGTAAATCAATCAGGTAACTTTATTTCAATCCAATATTATTTTTTCAGATTGCCTTCCATTAAGATGGTTTATTGTGACCACAACTGTATATGATTTTCAAATAGGTGATTTGTAGCAATCAGTCATTATTTTTAAAAACTACTTTATTGTGAAGATCCAGAATTTGACAAATGACTTGCCATCTGGATCTGCATAATAAAGTAGTTTTTAAAAATAATGACTGATTGCTGCAAATCACTTATTTGAAAATTATTTTTGTTTATTCTTCCTTAGTCAGATGATAGAGGAGTCTGGGCCTACATGCTATGGTGTCTGAACCCATGTTGCTTGTCTGCGGATAGATGAAAAATTTCAGTATTAAATTGCATAAAGGCTTATTTAAACTATATGAACTTGTTTTGAAATGATGAAGAAGCATCTGATGTGTGATAATCAGACTGTATTCTATGAATATTAGAGGTACTAACAGTTAAAATTCCATGAGGCATGCTGAAATGGCAAGTGTATAAACTGCTGAAAAATATCAAACATTTTTTTTAACATATGTGGGGAAGTGACTGCCTTAACCTGGTGAGAATTCAATATTTAATTTTTGTAGAGTGCAGACTTGGCATCTTTTTATACAATTTTGAAAATTAACGTTATAATTAGTACAACTGAGTCAATAATTTATTTTAATTCACAATATTTTCCTACATAATTTTTTATTCCTTGCAATGCCCCTGGATTTTTATTCAATGTTACACGCCATGCCACAACTCAGCCAGTGGAATCACGTCGACTAATCCTGCTAGTCAAGTAAAAGCTTCAATAAGATTAGTGAACAATCTAAGTTTTGATGCAAAAGATTAACTGTATTCACCTTTTACACACACTAAGACTTGATGAGGTAGTCCCACCCACACGGATCATACATCCGTGCAAGACCCTACCCCATCAAAGGCCAGGTCACCTGTGAAAGCAAACATGTGATTCACAAAATCTGGTGCAATCACTGCCAAACTGTAGCTGAAAGCAAGGAAGGCCACCCTGTGGCACAACATGCAGCTGAGCATAATTTTCTAAGTCTTGGGTTGATTGCTGTGGAAACGTTACAGGTGTGTCAACAGAACAGTGAAGGGGAAACAGTAGCTACCTTGCACCATACTTTCTGGAGCAAGCTGACAGGAATGGACGCACACTCGCCAGACTGAATAGCACCCATCAGCGGAAATTAAATGGAACAGTACGAGCTTGTGGTATCACGTCACTTCGTTACGTGAGGAAACAATGCCTAAGTCTAACGCAACAACGCGTATTCAGAGCCTTCTGCAACCACCAGCTAACCTCTTAAGTGAACAAAGAAAAGATAGAAAATGCCGACACATTCATATGACAGGGCTTATGTGGTCATGACTGAGTGCGTAGGGGAAATATCAGCCGCTCCACATACACTATATATGCTCCAGCACTTGAGCTCATAGTCAGTCGGTCAGATGAATCGATGGCTTACTCTGCATTAACACTCGATTCCCTGACATATACTAACACCGGCACAACTCTGTTATAGAACTCCAGCAGTCTTCTACATCAGCTGACAATTGGCGGAATGCCGACTTCTGCATAACCTACGAATTCGACTCCAGTGCTACAACCGACTATGGACGCACAGGAAGTATCTGGGAGGACTTCCATGTCCTGCACACCAAAACATCAGCGTTCCTAGGAGAGACGCCTACCTACCGGTAGGCCAGGAGTCAGTGCACATCAGGACCACACGACAACCGTCAACGCAGTCCAATATGAAGACGATACAAGACAGCACTTTGGGTGGAGACCGAGAACCACCAGGTGGAACGTGCGAATCCTTCATTCAAACATTCTGTCATACTTCTGTACCTTTCCACAAGGAAGGGGGCAGCAACAGGGTCACATACCTCCACCCACTGAGCTAGTGAGGGCTCAGTTGCACTGTAAGTGCACTGTAAGGCGGCAGGCTGCCGACATTATCAATCCTGCCGCCTGCAGACCGAGTTATGCCGGCTGCAGTATGCAGCAACGTCTACCACTTCAAAATAAATGTTTTCCTGGCCAATATTCTTTCATTACACCTAAAGGCAGCACCAACTCCACCCCTACCTCTTCCTTCAGAACACACCATGGCGGTTTGGAGTCTGGCCTCTTGACAAATATTCTCTCTCCAACACCATCTAAGTGCACACTCACCAAAGGGTGTGCCAGCAACTGCCCAAGTGTTGTCAGACTGTCTGTCACTCCTTATGAAGTGACTGAAACCTTCGCAAAAACTGCACAGCAGTAGCGGAAATTGTGGGGAGAGTCAAATTTTTTCCCTGTCTTCACTTCTGTCTTTTAGTGATGATCATGTCTGGAGTAGGGTGCAATCACGGGAAAGTAGCCTTTGTCAGACCGAGTGAGCCAGTTGATGTGTCATATAGTTTATAGGTAATATTGTGTTGTGTACTAGTAGATAGTAAAATTCGTAATTAGCAGGCATAATGCACTTTGTAATAAGTTTTTTCCCCTCTAATATATTCTACTGGTGAGAAGTATGGTCAAGCAAGAGAAAATTGTAATAAGTGTCCACAGTTGGAAATGAATAGTTGAAGTAGATATATTTTTGTGTATTTTGGATGATTTTTAGGGCTTGATAGGAACAGATAAGAAAATTGCACAAATATGGCACAAATGTGAGCAACTACATCAGAGACAGTAGCCACTTTCTTTTATCTTGGGCCAATAATTAAATAATCTAAAGAGAGATTCATCACAATCAGGGTCTGGGGAAGTTAAAACAGTACTGTCAACAGTTTTTCCATTGATGAATACTACAGCTACTAGCCTAGTTTCCGCTTTTTCTGGCAAGTTACCAGAGGATATCACTATTTTTATACAGGATATATTAGCTGCAGCTAACTTGTGTAGTTGGTCAGAGCAAACTACATTGCAGATGGCCAAACTGTCAGGTGAGGCTAGGAAAAATGTTATGTACCTCGTGATATTGAGCAAAGTAACTATGTTTACAGAAGTGGTAAATGGGTTAAGGCAAAGGTATAGGAACCATATTAATGCACGATTCTTTTGAGAAAAACTAATTTACCGGGTGGTCAAAAAGTCTGTATAAATTTGAAAACTCGGTAAATCAGTGAATAATGTAGACAGAGAGGTAAAAATTGACACACATGCTTGGGGAAAAAGAGAGAGAGAGAGAGAGAGAGAGAGAGTTCAAAAAAATGTCCAACGGATGGTGCTTCATCTGACCAGAAAAGCCATAATTAGCATAAAAAGCAAAGCAAAGATGATGTTCTTTACAGGAATTGCTCAATATGTTCACCATCATTCCTCGACAATAGCTGTAGTTGAGGAATAATGTTGTGAGCAGCACTGTAAAGCATGTTATGGTGAGGCACTATCAGTTCTGATCTGATCGTGTGGAACGTCTTTATGTTGTGAAATATCATTATATATATATATATTTTAAATGTTAATAAAACTTGGCAAAGAAGAACTGCAGTCAATATTAATAAACCTCAGAGAAACCGTAGAATAAACTCATGTAAAAAATACCGACAGTTTTCAAAATGTCTTCTTATTGTTGATTGCTTCATCACATCTCAGGGTCATTAAGTGGTTCACTTTAAGGCCGAAGTAATGAACTAAGACGAAACTTTTCACTCTTGAAAAGGATTTGTATTTTTGTAAAAACATTTACATCTCAACTGAAAATTTACACAGAAGAAAAAAATGAGACAGCTCATCACTTCTAACTGCTCGAGAAGTTAAAACAAGACTGACTGCTAATTAAAAAGCAAAGATACTGCTCTTCCACCTTTTTTTCTTTTAGTTCCACAGATGATTTTTTTTTCACAACATTAATTAATAATTGCCTATTATTGTTATTATTAATAATAATTTTCTCTCTCCTTTTTTTTAATAATAATAGAAAATTAAATTAAATGAAATTAAAATAGAAATTCGCTTCTTACTGTTCTGATACCCCAACACTCCATTCCTGGTAACAGCACATCCGCCCCCATACTTTTGGCGAATGTACTCCCTTACATGAGGCAGAAGTATGTTATATATCAGAACAGTAAGATAGCTTTCCTTGTTGGCAAAAGATTAACCTTGAATAAGAAATATTTGTCCATGGATTGGCTCACTAGCTGCTAATCTAATTGAGAGGAGGTTTATCTACCTTTTCATTGACATATTTTAGAATCTGGTAAGAAAAAAATCATCAAAGCACACATATAAGAAATTTACACAGAAATATAGATCTACACATAAATTACATAGATCAATACCTATACAAAGAATTGTTTACAAGCAAAAAAAAAAAATTACAAATTTTCCATGCCACGGGGCGTTGTAACCTTTTAGTCTCTTTCTTTTCCTTTTCAGGTCCATTGTATGTTTAAATTATTTATCGTCACTTGTGATCGTCCATTTTTTTCCACTCAAATGTCCCACTACGCACAACAAGTGTCCAGCAATATTGCATTGTCATGCAAAGAGTATGCCCGGCAGTTAACAATACCTGTACCTTCGTCTTTGTTGTCTTGCTCGATAGCTTGGCGCTCAGTTCAGTAGCTTGCACTGTTGAGAGCATATTGTAGTTCATGCTCTTGTGTGAGGGAGGATCCGGATGCTGCTGGCGTCGTCGTTACATCCCGCTCTCGCCGTTTATGCTAAAGCGTCTATTGGGATATCATCACGACCACCGCCCGTGTACGCCGTGCTGCTGATTTGCGGTAAGTACTTTATATTGAATCACTTCACCTCTTCGACTCCACACGCGGCACAACATTGATGTGCTATCCCCTCACAGTCACCCGAATCACCCATTTTTCACTAATGAATTTAAATCCTCGTCTGCACGTTTTGTCATCTTGGCACTATAGTTTTCGTTATAATTAGTATTTTACCAATACATTTGTTCAACAATACATATCGTCCTGTCGACCTTGGTTTATACTTCCTACATTTAATAGTCTTCATGGTTTTTTTTTTATGTTCACAATTGTTAAATTATGAATTTTACATATATTTCATCCTTAAAACAACTACAATATTACTCTTTTTTTTTTTTTTTTTTTTTTTTTTTTTTTTTTTTTTTTTTTTTTTTCATCAGAAATTATACATAACCAGAAGAAAACATACATTCCACTCTTTTACTATCTATAGTATTCTAACTTTTTTTAATACCTCTCGTAAAAAATCTTTCCTTATACATTTATACGCCATCCATGGATTTACTTAATCTATTTATGTTCAGACCTATTTATTCGGATATAAATATGAGATCAGGCCAGGTTTCTGGTCTCGCTTTTATTGAAATTTTTTTCCTTTTTTTTTTCAGACTCATAAACGTCTCATGAACACACTCCAAGGAAACAAGAAATCGGCCCACACTATCCTCCAACCACGATAGAAGGAAAGAATCCTACATCATTTATCGTGTGTAATGTGGTTAGTTGTGTAGTAGAGAATAGCTGTGAGAACTTCGTCTACTCGTGTTTCAATGGATAAGCAATTACTATATGCATAGATCATAATTGGGAAAGAACTCTCTGTTTATATATATATAGACTTTCTAGACTTCAATTGACTGAACTGCCATAAAATATTCATCCTGTTCATTAACACTAACCGTGTGAGGCTAAGTCCGTGTTCAGAAGAACTTTATAGCAATATTAATCTCCACTTTCTTGTATAAACGGAACCCAAAATTCATTTACCTACTGATTTATATATGGATGGTTTGACCTGCTAACCATTAAGTTTGATGAATCAGAATTGCCAGTGTGTTCCCTGCCATCTGTATCATTGTAACCCCTGCTTCAATATGTTACTCAGTTATTTCTTGTTTTTCTCAATCAATATTTAATAATTCAGCATAATGTAAATTAATAGGCATGAAGTTCGTTTTAAGACACTTCGCATTCATTCATCATGACATTCATTCCTCCACATTCGTCTTCGTAGCATAGGGTTAAGAGAAAAGATAAGTCGGAGTTGCGGAGGTCACAATTATTCATTTTAGATACCATCGCGCAAATATCCGACCGAAAGCGCAAATAAGCGCCACGTGCCTTGGCACAAAACAATTCAATAATCCCTATCTCAAAGTACAATGTATCCACAATTTTTTTTGTCAGGCAATACGCCTTCGACAAATACATTCTCATTATTATTATTAACATGAAGCACGTAAAATGTAACCTATGCCTATTGAATTTCTCATTTACATATACTTTAATACTTATCGCAGCTTTCCTTATTATCTTTAGAAAATTTCCGCAGAGGTTTTAATTGTTAGTAAGCAGTATAGTTGATTCTTTTTTTTTCTGATTTAGTTAAATTTTAGTTAGAGGAATTAGGCTGTCGTTAGTGTAGTTAAAGTATTTAAACAGTAGTTAGTAGTGTAGTTTAGATTTGTATATATCCGGCTAGCTGTAAGGTATCGTTGTTTTTAAACAGTTTTAAATTTCGTTTGTATATATATTTTTGTATTTAATTTCGCGTGTGCATAGTTCGTTTTCTCTCGTGTACATAGCATGTTTTATTTCCGTATATATATATATATATATATATATATATATATATATATATATATATATATATACACACACACAGTATGTCTGCCTAAGTGTACTTGTGTCTGTGTAAATGTGTGGGTGTATGTGCATTTATTTACCCTCCATTTTATCCGCCAAGGTAAGTCTTTCCTGTCCCGGGATTGGAATGGCTCCTTACCCCCTTCCTTAAAACCCTCATCATTTCCTTTTCCCTCTCCTTCCCTTCTGCCTGATGAAGCAGCTAGGCTGCGAAAGCTAGCATTTTTGTGTGTGTGTGTGTGTGTGTGTGTGTCTGTGTGTTTATTTGTTGCTATTACTGCCTGTGCCCCTTCGCCTGGTAAGTGTACTTCATCTATTTTTTACGTATATATATATATATATATATATATATATATATATATATAATACGAATATTAAGACGAAAAATTCCTAGCAGGAAAAATAAAATATAAAAAATAGACAAAGATTACTCACCAGGCGAAGGAGCACAGGTGTGACAGCATCACAAATAAATAAATGAATACACACACACACACACAATCGCAAGCTTTCGCAACCCAGTTGCGTCTTCAGGCAGTAGGGAAGGAGAGGGAAAAGGAAATGATGAGGGTTTTAAGGAAGGGGGTAAGGAGCCATTCCAATCCCGGGAGAGAAAAGACTTACCTTGGGGGAAAAAATGGAGGGTAAACAAATGCACACATGCCCACACATTTACACATACACAAGTACACCTAGGCAGACATACTGTAGAAAGCAAGCTTTATTCATTACTCCAGTCCAGTAACCCGGAAGGTGTACACGATCAAGGGCAGAGCCACTTGCGATAGCACCCACGTGATTTACCAACTAACATGCCTGCACTGTGAAGCGTTCTATGTGGGAATGACCAGCAACAAACTGTCCATTCGCATGAACGGTCACAGGCAGACAGTGTTTGTTGGTAATGATGATCACCCTGTGGCTAAACATGCCTTGGTGCACGGCCAGCACATCTTGGCGCAGTGTTACACCGTCCGGGTTATCTGGATACTTCCCACTGACACCAACCTTTCAGAACTCCGGAGATGGGAACTTGCCCTTCAGCTTATTCTCTCCTCCCGTTGCCCACCTGGTCTCAATCTCCGCTAACTCAAATTCCCGCCCACTATCTTTAGCATCTTTGCCTTGGTTCTGTGGACAGAGCCTCTGCCTCAATTGGTATCTCTGTCCAACTTCTTTGCTTTTCACAAATGTCTGTCTAGGTGTGTTTGCGTTTCGATATGTCTGAGTGTGTGTGTATTTGTTTACCTTCCTCTTTGTCCCCTAAGGTAAGTCCTTCCACTCCTGGGATTGGAATGACTCCTTTTCCACTTCCTTAAAACCCATATCCTTCCCTTTTCCTCCCCTTTTTCCCTCTTTTTCCTGAAGAAGCTGCCAGTGGTGGCGAAAGCTTGTACGTGTGTTTGTGTGTGATTTTATTTGTTTTTTATTTGTTTCTCTCGACGAGCCGGTCCTTTTGGTAAGTCATCTCTTTTCTATTTTTATTTTTGTTTATCCCACCGGGAAAGTTCCCTCTATAATTTTCGTTTCATCAATTTGAATCTATATATATATATATATATATATATATATATATCTCGGTGTTTATCCTGTTTATATGAACCGGTTCAAACTGAGCATGCCCCTACATCTGTTTGACACTCCCCCGTATAAATCAACTTTGACAGCTGGCGGGCGTTGATCATCAGCTGTCTCAGCACTATCCGCCAGTGTTTATGATAGCCACGTAAAGTAGAATTCAACTTAGTGGCATGAATTTTTCGCGTGCATAGCGGTGGGCGTACGCATACTTAACACCGTCATATAAACATCTTTATCAAATTAGATGAATGTATCTTGTCTGAGTGTTATTGGATATATGGTTTTGGATCCGGGATATGCTAACAGTTAGCTACCAGATTTCCCTCTTCAAATTTGTAAATACGACCTAGCTTGTTGCCATACGTACGCTTTCTTCTCTGTGCCTCCTGATTCAATACATTCTGGTTTTGCCCATTGCAAAAATTATTACGCTGTTGCCCATACTGGTAGACCGGGTTATACCTATTATCATTCCTCCTCCTATTGTCGTTCCGCATTCGGTAACTGTTATTATTATTATTGTTACTACCACCGTTGTAATTACCGTTTCGGCTAGAACTCGTTCCATTTTCCCTAGGCGGTGAGTTCCGATCAGAATTCCCATGGTTCACATTGTCACCATAATTATCCCTGTTAGAATTACGAACAAAACTTCTCTCCCCTTCATGGAATCGTCTAAAGCATCCAAAAATTTTGGCAAATTATACTCAGGCACCCACATAATTTTTTCAGCAATATCAGCGGGTAATTTTGTTTTGAGTATCCTAATTACATCCACGTGTGACATTGGTGTCGTCCAGTACAAGGTTTTATTCAGATATTTTTTGAAATATTTACGTAGGCTGCCCAAGCGTCTGTTATACGGCTCCGGACTAAAAACTTGCCGTCGTAGACGTTCTTGTACAGACTGTGACCAAAATCTTGCAATGAACTCCTGCTCAAATTGAGCATAGGTTTGGCACCTATTTATGGTGCTTGCAGCCCAAGCAGAAGCATTGCCTTCGATGTGACTAACTATTTCTTGAATTTTCCGAGCATCCGACCAAGAATGTGGCAATACATTCCGAAATGTTTGCAAAAATATGATTGGATGACTCCTTTTGTTTTCTTCCGAAAATGTGGGAAATTTTCTCGATCCACCTAAACCGTCTTCAATAACAATATTGATAACCTGGTCCCCGTTTTTTGCTGATTGGGTGTGGGTTACAACTGTGGACAAACCGGGTACCGTATTTATACGCGGCCCATTTGATTGTGTTGGCATAGTTAAATGTTCCAGAGGTGATCCATGACTTTGCTGCATATTAATGTGTTGGAAAATTGGCGTCATCGTTTGCGACCTTGTAAACGATACAGACTCCCTATGCTCGTTTACTAAATTATGTCGCGGTGGCACGGTATTACTTGTTAATGTGGATGATTGAGCCGGTGTGTTTTCTCCGTAAATCTGACGGGTCATACTGCCAACTTCCCTTTTTATTTCCCGCAGTATTTGTTCCCCTTTTTCACTTACCCATTTTTCCACTTCCTCTCTACAATTCCGATGCCCTGAAGTGCTACTGTCGCATTCATCGTCTTGCATTTGCTTTTTTATCTCTTGTAATTCTATGTTGGAATTCTTTTGTTCTACCTTTAAAGATCCTACTTCACGTGTTAGCTGTTCCATTTTATCGGCTAATGGATTGTAACCCTCGCTCAGCTCGTCTACTCTCTGCTCAATTGAGCTTATGGATCCTTTGACCATTTGTTTTGCTGCTTTTAAACTTTCACAATCCTTGGCAATGTGATCTACTTGAGTGCTCAAATGGGTTTGCCTAACATTTAAAGCCTCAAATTTAACATTGATTTCATTTACTTCCTGTTGTATGTCAGCTCGCATTTGCGTGACGTGTTATTTGTAAATTTTTAACAGACTCCCTGGTAGCCTGTACTTCAATTTGCAAATGTTGCATTTGTTCTAATTGTTTGTGTGACTGTTTGTCTATTAGTTCCATTATTCGGTTAAAAAGAGTGTACATTTCTGACAAAGATTTATTTTCCGTCTCTACTCGGCTGTTATCTGATATTTTTATCTCTGCCGGGTGCACGGTTTGTGCCTTTGAAGAAGTGGGGGTCTGCCAGTTATTAAATTCAATTGTGTGGGCGTTTTGTGAAGCTTCATCATCAGCCCCACACAATTGCTCTGATACTCCAGAAGATTCTATACTTATCGATATATTTGAATCTAACAGAGGATTCATCATTGGGTCATTGTTTGATATGAAAGGGGTATTGTTATCACCATTGGATTCATAATTTAAGGCTGGGATCTGTAATTCGGGATTTTGGACTAACTGATTATCGAAACTAAGTTCGCCATCACCGCTAGAAGATTTTCCTGATAGTTCACACTGTTCACGTTTATCGGACATTTTGGCAAACTTTCACTTAAGGCCTCGGCAACAATGACCATTCCCTTCCTCAAACCACTATTAAAAAAACGCTTCAACAATCACAATTGAACACTTAAAATCAATTTCATGCCTTATATCCCACAAGAAGTTAATTTTTGGATAAATTTAGATTAACACTCAAGCTACATCAGCAACTGCGTGATGTAACTACATTAATTCTGAGTAACTATTGAAGCTAGGTGGAAAGAGAAATTTCAAAATATTGTTTTTTACTAGCAGAAAGATTGTTAATGAAAATTTCTTTCGAGTTGGAGTATAGATAGGACACCTCTTCCACCATGGAAGCACCAGTATATATATAATAGATTATCTTCTCCTACCTTTTGTTGTCTTCTTAATACCGCTTTGCGTTGTTGTTTGTGCATTCCTTTCCCGTTACCTGAGTCGATCTCATCCTTATATCCTTTTTTTTTCTGGCTCCATAAAGTACGATACATGGAAAAGTAAAAAAATTTACATCGATTAGTAATTAATACCATACTTGGCCACCCTGTTGGGCGCCATTGTGGAACATCTTTATGTAGTGAAATATCATATATTTTAAATTGTTAATGAAACTTAGCAAAGAAGAACTGCAGTCAATATTAATAAACCTCAGAGAAACCGTAGAATAAACTCATGTAAAAAAAATACAGACAGTTTTCAAAATGTCTTCTTATTGTTTATTGCTTCATCACATCTCAGGGTCATTAAGTGGTTCACTTTAAGGCCGAAGTAATGAACTAAGACGAAACTTTTCACTCTTGAAAATGATTTGTATTTTTGTAAAAACATTTACATCTCAACTGAAAATTTACACAGAAGAAAAAAATGAGACAGCTCATCACTTCTCTAACTGCTCGAGAAGTCAAAACAAGACTGACTGCTAATTAAAAAGCAAAGATACTGCTCTTCCACTTTTTTTCTTTTAGTTCCACAGATGATTTGTTTTTCACAACATTAATTAATAATTGTCAACTATTGTTATTATTAATAATAATTTTCTCTCTCCCTTTTTTAATAATAATAGAAAAATAAATTAAATTAAATTAAAATAGAAATTCGCTTCTTACTGTTCTGATACCCCAACACTCCATTCCTGGTAACAGCACAATCGGAAGATTCACTTGAATGTAAGTCTTGTTTAAACAATTGTATTACAGCACTGGAGCATACACTGTTACTGAAACAATCAGCAGCAGATTAATTGAGAGTAAAACCTATGACCTAGAAGAATTTTAGTAGTGAGAGCTTGTCATCTGCTGCGACTCTCATTAATGTTTTTAGCCTGTCATTGTTTTTATATTTTTTATTTTTATCATTTTTGTTCTAATAAAACCCCACATCATTCCAAGCATGTGTGTCAATTTTCTATCTACATTATTCGTTTAAAAAATTTAGACTGACTTTTTGATCACCCGGTATTTGAAACAAATGAAACAGTCAAATCATTTTCGGATAGAATACACAAGTTAAATGTTCAAACACACAAAATGACAAGTAAAACAGATACAGATGCAGCATTATTAAGAGAGTTTGAAACGTAACGGATAGGGCAAACATGTAGTGAAGCACCTGATTCCCACTTCCTGTTTATCAAGTTAGTTAGTTGTTGGAGTAATTATTGTAGTTGTTGTTGCAGCTATTGTTAGTCTATCGTATCTAACCCAATAAATGTGAACAATATATAAAAATTAAATCATGTTCACTCTGAATTTACATACCCTACTGCAAATTAAAAATCAAGAAGAATATGTATTTCTGCTAATATAAGCAGTTTCCATTCTACAGAACAAAGTAGAATTTAACTCTCCTAAACTAGGACAGGAGGGTTAGAAGGTTCAGGACAGGGTGCTGGATGTGTTCCTGAGGGGAATTTCTTCAGAATTGTCATGCAGAGTTAGAACGGAGAATCCAAAAGACATTGAGGGGGCACTCCAAGTAGCCACCCTTTGTAGGGAGAAGATAATGCAATTAGGCCGTGGAATGAGCAACAACTATTTATGTCAAATAAGGAATATTACTGTTGTTGTAGAAAAGGACATATGAAGGCTCAGTGTCACCAACCATAATGTTTCAATTGTCAATGGTTTGGGCATAAATCACATGAGTGTCGGTCGAAGAACCAAGATAATAACACAAGGGAAAAGAAATCGTTGACTGAAAATGGAACTCTCCCTGCCATCGAGAAGAGTTCCCATTAAGATTAAGTGCATTTAAGCTGCATGCAGATATAGATTGTTCATTAGTGCCTTACGTACACGGGAAGCAATGTGAATTTTTAGTAGACACAGGGGCACATGTATCTGTTGTCAGTCTGGATCTCATGAATATGAGCAGACTACAGGAACCAATGTGTACTTTGCATGCAGTAAGCAGCAATGTAGCAGAGGCAAATGGGACAACAGGTCTTGAGTTTAAAATTGGAAACATAAGGTATCACGAGCAAATGGAGGTGTTGCTAACAGTGGGACAAGGTGTCACTGGGATCCTAGGGTTGGACTTTCTTATTAGGCATCATGTTAAAATTGATCTTTGGCAGCATACAGTTGAACTCGAGGGTAAATTATTTCCATTCGGGAAAACAGCTGCAAATGTTCCTGTATCACAAGATGCACCTACTGCAGAAGTAGCATCAAATAAACTGTCTATAAGTACATTAAAAAACAATTTGCATGACAAAGTACCACCAGCTACGGGAAGACTGATCTAGGTACCAGTAGGCATTGGAGTTCCACAGGATGTAGTATGCCTAGTAGAACCACTAGCAAGTAATGAGGTATTGGATGAACAGCGTTGTTTTGTATGCAGATGTATTACTTGTGCAAGGGATATTAGAGGTCAGCTCATGGTGCCAGTGAACATAGACAATTTTGGGGAAGATTAAGTTTCTCTTTTGAAAGGATTACTAGGAGCTACATTGGAAGTTTGTAACAAAGAAGATGTTGAGGATCTTGGTATCCAGAATGAGACAGAGAAAACTGTCAACTTATCTGTGCTGTGAGAGAAAGTGCACCTTGAAGGTGAGGATAGACACTTATTGGAATCATTGTTACTACAGTATAAAAAATTATTTAATTCTCAAGGAGTGTTACCATCTACACCAATCATGCAGCATAGGATACAAACAGGAAATCACCTGCCAATATTTAGGAAACAATACCAGCTACCAAAGCATTTACAACATTTGGTAGAACAATTTGTGGAGCAACAATTAGCAGATGGAATCACAGAACATAGCAATAGTCCATGTTCATTTAGCATTGTAAAAACACGAAAAATATCAACAGATTGAGCAAAGAAATATTGATTTTGCTGTGACTACAGAATTTTGAATGAGAAAACAGTATCAGATACATATCCTCTCCCTAACATAACGGAAATGTTAGATAATCTGGGACAATGTAAATTCTTTTCGACTCTAGATTTAAGAAGTGGACATCATCAAATCAAGGTTCATCCAGACAAAACACACAAGCTAGCATTTACAACCAATTCTGGCCACTATCAGTACCGTAGAATGCCTTTTGAATTAAAAAATACATTTCAACGTCTGTTGGATTGAATCATCAGAGGGTTAAAACCTAGTAAATGCATGGTCTACTTGGATGACATAATGGTGTTTTCAAAAGATTTAGAGGAACAAGTTCAGCACTTGGAATCCATATTTCAGAGTCTGGGAAAAGCTCACCTTACACTTAGTATAGAGAAATGTCACTTTACCCAAACTCAAGTAAACTATCTGGGGCATATAATCAGCCAATATGGGGTAAGGACAGATCCATTACTTACAGAAGCAGTACATGATTTTCCAGTTTCTCAAACAGTAAAACAGTTACAATCACTCATGGGACTTTAAAACAATTATCACTGTTATTGGGGTTTGCAAAAATAGCACACCCTCTGACAGAATTGTTACGAAAAGGGGTTATGTTTAGTTGGACACCTAATTGTCAAGCAGCACTTCAAAAATTAAAAGAAGTATTAACTACAGGTCCAGTAGTAGTGTTTCCAGATTTCTCAAAAGAGTTCATACTATCATGTGATGCAGGTTCAACAGCTTTAGGGGTAGTTCTGGGACAGAGACTGATGGAAAGGAACATCCAGTCACATATGTGTCCCATCAGCTTAACAAATCTGAGGAGAATTGTTCCACCACTGAGAAAGGAATGTTAGCTGTAATATATGGTATTTCTTATTTTAGATGTTATCTGTAAGGATGTAAGTTTATTGTAGTTAATGATCACTGCTCTTTGTGGTCGTTACTTGGATTAAAAGATCCTTCATGTCATCTTATGAGATGGGCTTTGAAACTAAGTGAATTGCAATAAGAGGTCAGGCACAAACCAGGCATAAATCATGTGAATGCTGATGCACTTAGTAGGACCAATATTTGAGGATAGTTCACCCGTCACTGCTAATTCTAGTTGCCAGAGATGATGGTTGTGTGTCGGTGAAGTGTGCCTATGTGATTGTGTGTGTGTGTGTGTGTGTGTGTGTGTGTGTGTGTGGTGTCTTTACTGACAAAGGCTAATGGCTGAAAGATTGAGTTCTGTACATATGAATGTCTTTTTTATGTGCCTCCACAGCTCAGCGTAATAGAATGAATTGTTTTTCTATTGGTTGTTGGCTCTAGCAATGACACTACTTTAATATCTGGAAACAATATATATATATATATATATATATATATATATATATATACGTAAAAAATAGATGAACACTTACCAGGCGAAGGGGCACAGGCAGTATAGTAACAAATAAACACACAGACACACACACACACTCAAAAATGCTAGCTTTCGCAGCCTAGCTGCTTCATCAGGCAGAAGGGAAGGAGAGGGAAAAGGAAATGATGAGGGATTTAAGGAAGGGGGTAAGGAGCCATTCCAATCCCGGGACAGGAAAGACTTACCTTGGGGGAAAAAATGGAAGGTAAATAAATGCACATATATATATATATATATATATATATATATATATATATATATATATATATATATATAGAATGCAAAAAACAGTGACAGGAGGGTAATATCATGGCATGTGTAACAAGCTGTGGTTCTGACCAGAGTATCGAAGCTCACAGCCTGTCACTAGAGGGCATGTGTGCACGTCATGTGACTATACAAAGCTAGCAGCAGCATGCATCAATCATGCAAAGCTGTCAGTCGCATTGCAAACAGTCACATGGAGACATCAAAAGTAGAGCAATGAGGTGTCGTTCATTTTCTGAGAACAGAAGCAATAGCGGGAATGGACATTCATTGATGAATGTCACAAGTGTACTGCAAACACTGCATGTCCTTTTGGAATGGTCAAGGTGTGGCAAAAGTGCTTCAGGGAACCATGGGTGTTGTTATTCGATGGTGCACAGTCTAGAACTTCACACTGCATTACCAATAACATTGTCCAGCTGGTTGATGGACTCATTATCCAGGACCACTAAGTGACTATGAAAGCCATAGCTGCTGCTGCAGTTTGAGTGTTGGAAGGAATGACTGCACTTGCACAAAGTGTGTGCACAAAGGGTGCCCCCACAGTCTTCAATGATACCAGGAAGCATGTCGAATGGCTCATTGTCTTCTTCATCTACAATGCTATGCAAGGGAAGAGAAAGCGTTTCTGGCACAAATAGTGGTTGCAGATGAGTCATGGTGTCACCACTTCGAACCAGAAGTCTCCCGTGGAAGCATCCAGGGCCACCACCACTAAAAAAAGCAAAGGCCATCCGCGTGAGTGCAGGAAAGGTAATGCTAATGTTCTTCTTTGACCAACATGGCCCCCTTCTGATTCGCTTCCTGCAGCACAGGACAACAGTGAATGCTTAACATTTATCTATGACCACCCTTCACCAAGTGATCAAATCAAAATGACCAAGCAATCTCACCCGTTAGGTCATTCTGCACCACAACAATGCAAAGTCTCAGACGGCCAAGATAGTCATGGCACTCCTGTAGCAATTCAAGTGGGATGTTCTTGGCTACCCTCCAAATAGTCTAGACCTCTCTTCATGTAATTATGGCATTTTTGGTCCTCTTAAAAAGGCTCTGAGGGGCGAATGATTCACCTTGGACAATGACTTTTAGCTGTACATGCAGAAATGGTTCACATCACAGCCCTGGGAATTTTATAAGAGAGTCATTCACCACCTTATGTCACAGTGGGTAAAGTGTCTCCATAGTGAGTGTCAATACTTCTAACATACAGGTAATTAGTTTCTGTAATTACACCTCTGGCTCATTTCTTTTAGAATGCACCTTATATTATACTGTTGGTAATAGAAACATTAGTCAACAACCACAGATAAATTACTGATAAGGACTAAAATCTGTACTAAACAAAATAATTCTAGAATGAAGGTACTAAATGTGAAGTAATACCAACTTCAAAAGAACTTAGCAGAGTTAAACTGAAACATCCAGAAGATATAACATCAACAGTATTACTGTATGCTTAGAATATATGCACCCTTTACAATATAGCAGGGGTGCCCAACTTCATTATACCCAAGATCTCCGTTCACTGATGAAACCCTGTGCAATCTACCACTTAAATACTTCAAATTTTAAATGAAAGAGTATATTCCAATGCACAATTATGTAGTATTTTTACTTCATTAAGAGGAAGTTATTCTTTCTACCACTTACATACATATTGAAATTTTAAATGAAACATTGTATTACAATATATAGTTACATAGTATATTAATTTATAAAAGGAAAAATATTAAATTGAAAATTATTTTTTCTGCCACTAATACACTTCTTGAAATTTTAAATGAAACAATATAGTTCAATATAAAGTTATGCAGTACTCTCATTTTGTTACGAGAAAAAATGTTAAATAGAAAACTATTCGCTCTACCATTACACATTTCTTGATAATTTAAATAAAACAGTATAGTTCAGTTTACAGTTATGTAGTATTATTATTGTGTTAAGAAGGAAAAAATTAAATTGAAAATTATTCTTAGAAACTACTTCTTCATATTAGTGTGAGCATTGTGTTTGAACATCTTCTGCCAGGTTGGCAAAGTCAGGTTTGTAGCTGGAAATTGCCAACCTTAAAGAATTCAATGAATGAGTATCTGTCAAAGTAGTGTCTGTTTTAAGTAGGAAAATGCTGATTCACACAAATATGTTGAACCAAAACACGAATGCAGCTGTTTGACACATTTCTTCAAACAAGGATATTTCTCATTGGAAACCAATGACCAGAAATCCAGACCAAAGTATGACCTTGATTTTAGAAATATATCACAGCACAGAGTAATAATTTCATTTTGCAGTATCATGGGGTCTATTTGCAATGTGTCTCCAAATATATTAGCATTTTCATAGATGTCACTATGATCAATGGAACTGTTAAATGGATAGCTGATGAATTCCACCAAATTCTCAATTTTCTTCAAATCCCTGAAATGAATTTCACAGTTAGATACCACTGTCTTAATTTCTGCTGTGTACTTGTCAGGAATAAAATTGTAGGTAGGATGTTTTTTCCATGTGATCCTTGATGTTTACAAATTGTTGAAATTTTTTCTTCTCAATGTCAATTATCATTGACATTGTTTTGACTTCAAAATGCTGCAATAGAACTCATCATTTCTGCTACTGTTTTATTCTTTCCTTGTGGTTCCAGATTTAATGTGCTCAGTTCTCCAATAAATTCTGCTAAAACTGCTGAATCACATTCCCAGTGTAAATCACACAGTTGCTAATAATCATCACCTCGCTCTTCAAGAAATTTTATTATTTTGTCCAAGAGATTCCGAAACTTGCTTCAACTCAGCCACCTCACGTTAGTGTGTAATGTCAAATCTGGCTCCTTCTCATCTAATTGCTGCTTAAACAGCCACCTTTGGAAGGTTTATGGAATTTACAATCTTGAAACAAATATCCATTACCTGTTTTGTGTTTAATCTCTTACTAGCCAGTACTTGTTGATGAATTATGCAATGGTAACTAATGAAATCTGGAAAGTCTTCATCTTTGCAGCAAAGATCAATAAAACATTTGATCAATAAAACCGTTATGAATACCTGTTATTGCAGGAGTCCCATCAGTTGTCACTGATATGAGTTTGTACAAAGGTAGCTTATCTGCCACTAATGCCCATGCTGTTGATGGGGTGTTAAACACTAATTTTCCCTTTCTTCCTTAAAGGTAGCTCAATCTTGTTAATATATGCTTTGAATTCTGTGAAGATGTCAAGGCCCTGAGCTTTTCCTTTCTAGGAAATCATAGTTAGGAGTATGGACCCCTCACATTAGGAATATTTGCTCCAAGGCAAAAGCTCTCCTGGTAAGTACCAGGTGAGCTTGTGGCAAAAATTGGGGCCTGAGCCCCAAGGGTATGGACTGGATATACACCATTGTGATTAGACCCAGGATCATCTATGGGGCAGTCGTGTGGTGGAAGAAGGTAGAACAACAGGTTGCTGCTAAGGAGCTTGGTAAGGTGCAGAGATTGGCCTGCTTAGCCATAACAGGCAGAATTAGCAGCACACCAACTGCTGGGATAGAAACCATGTTGGATATGCCCCCATTACACTTTTGGGTCAAGATGGAGGCAGCGGCTGGTGCATACAGACTCAAAACTGGCGAAAACTGGAACTCTTTAGGATATCCAGAATCACACACTAAAATAGTGAGTGAGGTAAATATAGGAAAGGTTGGGGAAATGCCAGCCGACTATAATATAACCCCACACTGCTTCAACAAGCCTTTCAATATAACAATTGGAAGTAGGGAGCAGTGGGAGAAAATAGTTCGACACCTTACGGGGGATATTGTCTGGTTCACTGACGGGTCGAAATCAGACCAAGGCGTTGGGGCCGGGGTATACGGGGTGCAGTCAAGACTGGAGGGTGTCATCTTTCTAGGGAAACTGGCTTCAGTATTCCAGGCCGAAATCACTGCCATCAGGGCTTGGATGGAGGAGAATTTGTGTATGTGCTACAAAGACCGTAGCATCTATATCTATTCAGACAGCCAGGCAGCCCTGAGATCACTGGCAGCTCCTGCAACATTGTCTAAAATTGCAGAATGTCACAGGGTTCTGGTGGATCTAGGGGAAAGCAATAGAGTAAACCTATTGTGGGTCCCTGACCACTCAAGGATCAGTGGCAACGAACATGCCAACAGAATAGCCAGGATGGGGGCAGAGACTCCATTTATTGGACCGGAACCTGTCCTGACAATCACCAAGGCAATGATCAAATTGGAGCTACGTAGCTGGCTCAGAAGACAGCACGTAGAATATTGGGCAAAAGTCTACCAACAAAAATATGGCAAGGCAATGATGCCAAAGCCATGTTTTAAAAGAAGCTCTGCAATCCTGGGTCTGAACAGGAGAGAGATTAGACTCATGGTTGGATTGCTGACAGGCCATGGGAATTTCAAAAAACACCTACATACAATGGGAATAACAGAAGAGGACCCTAAATGTAGGATCTGTGATGACGATGATGAAGCTGCATCACATCTAATCTTCGAATGCATTGCATTGGAGAGTAAAAGGCACAGAACATTTGGGACAACCAGACCCGAAGAAATTGTGTCTAATAAAGAACTGGTAAACGGATTCCTTGCACTGTTCAAGGACATTGGTTGGCTTTACTAGATATACAGGGAGTGATACCGCACAATAAAATTAGATTCGGTGCGGGCAGTGGCAGGTTGGACCAAGATTGTTTTCACTTCCCTGAGAAAATCAAATCAAATCAATAGTTAGCAGTTCTTCTTTTGTTAAGAAATCATCAAAGACCATCCAAATAAAAATGTGTAACTGTGTGGTATCTGTGATATCTGTTGTTTCGTCAAGTTGTAGTGGAAAAGCATCGCAGTGGACAATATCTATCTGAAGTTGTTCGTTTATGTTTTCACTCATTGTTTCGATATGGTGCATCACCATATTTCGAGACAGCTGTAAACCTTGAATAGCTTTTTTAATTTAATTTTTATTTTTGAAATTCATTAACAGGTGTGACACCATAAAATACAATACCTTAAGATTGCTATATTTCATCAAAATGTATAAATTTGTTGCATATCGATTCTTTTCCATAATTGTATTAATGTTCTATGGATGAGATGTCTTTGTATTCACAAAAGCTTTGAACATTTTTATAATTTTATTAATGCATTTTAAAAATGTGTTTTTTAATCTCGCGTGGATTGTAATGCTAATAACTTTGAAATTACTTTATTGTAATAATTTTATAGAGGATCTGGCTTTTATAAATGTATGTGTAATGTAAAAGCCTGTGGGAAGAACTAAAAAAATCGAGAGAGCGTGTGTGAACAGAAAAGGTGGGAAAGTGCACCAAAGCAGCACTGGTGCACACTATGAACATTCTAGTTGAGAGAGTAGTGTCTGAGACTTCGATGGGTGACCAGCGTGCAGCTGAGACAGTGTTTTATCAGGCCAATATCACAAGATTGTCTGGAAATGGCCTTGGATGACGAACGCTGCAAATTGCGAGCAATGATGCAAATATTAGTGGCTTAATTGTTTTAAATTTGTGACGCCAAGAAGATTGCAAAAGCTACAACACTGTATGAGCCTATACTTGTACAACTGTGCAACGGCGAACCACACACCTGCTCTTCTCTGCGAACACAGGCAATGCAATCTTTATTACTTTTGTAAGCCAGAGACTCACCTTTTTGATGTATTATGAATAACAACCAAATTTAATTTTAACCTGTGTTCCGCCCGTCTTTTTCCTAAGTCATTGACCTATGTAGGTTCCTAGCCTTATAAGTGTAAAAGAGTATCCAAGTATCCTAAATATTTATTAATGGAGTGAAGAAACTGATTTCATTTTTGATAACTGCATTCTTAACAAAATCACGTGTGAATTTTCTGAGACAGATTATATTTAAGTTTATGTTAAAGGATTTAGGTAAAGAGTAACCATTTAAAACAGAAATCAGGTGACAGTTAGAATTTTTCATAATACTATTGAAATATAAGATATTAAAAGACAGTGATTCAGAAAGTAGCTTACTCTGTTCAGACTTAATATATCAATGTAGACTTTTCTGCTTTACAAACTAATTGTCCTGAAGCCATTTGATCTTACTGAGAGGTAACAATAAAATTAGTTAAAATAATTAGAGTCTCATACTGCAACTATTTAGCCAGAAAGTCATCTTATTTAAATAACATGAAAAGGTTTGTCCTATATCAGTAAATTGTTAACGTAGGAAAAGTGTTCTACCATTAAAAAGAAACTGTCTATGTGAAAGTATACAATTGTCAACCATTCATGCAAACAAGTTTGCTAGTGTATATGCAAGCAGGAAATTTAGGCCTAGAATATACAAAGTGTGATATATCCTACTTATTCCTAAATATTTGGTACACCATCTAAAGAACATTGTATATTACTGATTATGAAAAATTTTCCCTACAAATTAATTATTTTCAATCTTACTTTCATAACAGAGTGCATACTTGGATACTGACAGCCTTTGCTCTTTTGTATGTCTATTCCAAATTTAAAAAATTGTTCTCGTAGTTGATGCTACTGCTTATAAAATCATTTGAAACATTAATTTGACTGTAAAGTGTGGCAACGATATTTATTATTAAATTTCTTAGTACCTCAGTACAAAGTAACATTAATTTTCATATCAGTAGTGTACTAGTTTACAAAGTTTTCCCTTGTATAAAATCTTTGAGAGGCGGAACATAATGTTTGATGCTCTTATCCATTAGTAAGCACACGGTACTACTCTCGGAGGGGCGCATTCCTGTTCAGAAACTTTGTGTAATTAGAAGAAGCGGCTGGGAATGGTGCGGTAGGTAAAACTTTAATGGTGTAAACCTATTGCACATAACTTGCCATTTTCTATAAATTACTTCTGAGTATCCTGGATAGCAGGAGCATTGCACAGGGAATCTGACACTTCTTCGAAAATTTCCTTGATGTATTCGCTATCAGAAAAAATTTTGCACTTCTATGCAATTCTATAATTCACTTGGAAAGAAGCTTCAGTTGCAGCCTTACTTTTATCAACAGGCCTAGAAAATATGTTTTCTTGGACTACTAATTGCGATTTCAATGTTTGCTATTTACTCTTTCACATTTCTTTGTTAGGTGGAAAGTCTGTCTGATATTTAGTGTGAACTGTGTTAAAATGTCGTTCTAACGTTTATTTCTTCGCTATTGCCACAGATGTATTGCATATTAAGCAGCAACACTTTTCTTTCACCTTAGTAATGTAGTCCAGTTCCCATTCATGGTTAAAGTGATAGGTTTCTGATTTCTTTTGAGCACTTTTTTTGAGGATCTACAAAAATAAAATTAAAATGTCAGAAACATAATTCTATAATACCAAAACTAAATGTGCATTAAATTTATTTTTGTAGTGTAAAGTATTTAGCCAGGAGGATCTCCTTTGTTTGTAATATTGAAGTATACGATACCATATTTGACCCTAGTATTGTGTTCTAATATTCAGTGTTTGTATTATATAAGCATTTTATGGCGCTTCTGTCAAGTCACATTGATTATCATTTGCATTACTAGGGTCTTCTAAACAAACTAAATTAATTAATTATTGAAAGTTGTAAATTAAATGTTGGACAATAATGTGTTTGTTCATGAAACTAATAACTAACATTATCTAATGTTTTCTATAATGTATTGAACATAATGTTATATGTTGCTGATTGCAAAATTGATTAGTTGCTTTGATTTAACAATTTTAAATGCACTAATTGTCACTTACTTACGATCTTTTGTACAGTATGTTTTAATAGGAAAAAAATTAGTATTACATTTGTCATAATTTTGTGTATCTCTACATAAAGCAAAATAGGTATATGTATGTTTCATGAGCAAAATGTTAAATGTAAAACTTTGTAACTTCCGTGTACTAGAAAACTATAATAGATATTAATACGCGCGAATTGGCGCGAACTCAGTTACTAATAATGTAGTAATTACTTGGCCTTCAGTCAGTCTAAAGCAGTTAGCATGGAAATGAGTTGTGATGCAGTCTTAAAGATGTATTTCTGATGTGTTTGTGTGCTTCAAGAAGAATATAAATAAATATACGTTAAAAATGAAACGTGTCACATGTGTAGTTTCCTTGACTCCCAAGAATCTGACGTCCTAATATTATTTTGTGATGTGTTAATGGCAGGTGAGCTACAAGATCTTCATGACCACCTAACGTCTAATAACAAAGGTGATGTATTAAAAATGTGGCTTTAATGTTGTCCAGTAAAAAAAGCTCCACAGTAGTGATAGCAAAAAGCAGGTGACTGATCATTATTTTTAAGTTTTTATCTACTTGTGCTTCTGCTCAAGCAGGGTGATTTCGGACAGTATGTTTATCTTCTCTCTCCTACTGCAAAGCAACGAACTGTTGCTGTCAACTACACGCAAGTGTACTTTCCCGACTTATTCGATGGTTCAATTATTTACCTACATAACTAAGTGGCAAACAGTCTGACTGTTAACAATTCACACAGTATTATGAAGAGGAAACTTTCCATTGATGCGGCCGGTGGAAAAGTACTGTATTATGCAGGCTCCATAGTTCTGGATTGGCAACTGTCAGCTGGATCCGTTTGACCTCGGCGCAAGAGTGCTTTGATTTTGACCACAGAGACCCAATACAGAACGCTGCATACTGTATTTAGGCTTTACACAGAGACTGTATTGTTCGTGCTGTGTTGTGTCGCAAATAAATATCGTTAGTCATGAATGAATAAGTGCTTCCAGCCCCATACACTCCTCCGAGGGCAAGTGGTAAGACACTATGGAGTTGGTCATAAAATTTATTAACAGTCTTGCTAAATTATGTAGAGCTGGTCCACCTTCTCTCTCTCAGCTGATGAAACAAACTTCAGCATACACAGGAAGTCACCTACAACACTACTCATTTCACTTGATACTATCATAGACGATACTAACAATCTTGAAAGCTTTTATTATGCCCCCTCCTCTTTGTTTTTACTATTGCAGCATGGCCATAGCCAGGGGGGAGAGGATCTACTGGATCAATTCTCGCCACTCATCCTTCCCCTCACCGAAATAATCAAGAAAAGCCTCGTATTCAACTAGTGCTGATGAAGTTATAGAAAAGTGTGCTCAAGTTGCTCCTTGGAGATTTGCATTTTGTTTGTATAGCTTATGGGACTTAACTACGAGGTTATCAGTCCCTAAACTTACAAACTTCTTATGAACTAACTAATACTAAAGACGGCACAAATATCCATGCCAGAGGGGGGGATTCGAACCCCCGACCGTAGTAGCCATGCAGACCGTGACTGGAGCGCCGCAGTCCCCTAGACCACCGCGGCCGGAGATTTGCATTTAATAAAGGTTAATATTATGTGTAGTGACATGATGTTTCATTTTGACTGGGACATCACAGTTTTTCAACCTGCTGCTTGCGATAATTGCACATAAATCAGCAAATACTATTTCTTTTTTTTACTTGTACCATTCTTTATCTTCCATCATACATACACATCCATAAAGAAAATGCAGTCAGATTCAGATGTTCATAATTGGTTTCCCACGGCAGAATAGCTGTGTGCGCAAAGATGCCCTTCTGCGGTGTACACGGCCGTTTGCCATCAAGGGTTCGATTCCTACCTCGGACGTAGGTGTTTATCTTGTCCTTAGCATAAGTTACTTTAATGTAAGTAGTTTGTAAGCCTAGGGACTAATGACCAATGTAGTTAAGTCCCATGAATTTATAAATATTTGAACATTGCGGACGCAGGAGGAGTTGGCCGCGGTTCGCGAACAGATGAGCGTGCTGCTGTCTACGGTCAGCCGTCTTCAGGCTGCTGTCTCGGGGTGCAGTGATGGTGGGGAGTCTGGTGCGTCGAGTGGGACACCTCAGGTGTCTCACGCTTCGCTCTCTGTCCCTGCTACCGAGGCACCTTCAGGTGTACCGGACGTCGTCGAGCCGCCTTCTCCGCAAGGGGAGTGTCGGGTTGTACGGCGTTCGCGCCGCTTGAGGCGGAAGGCTAATGTGGAGTCTGGACGTCTGTCCGCGCCCATTCGTCCTGTGAGTGAAAGTGTGGCCACTCCTTCTGCAGGGTCCGAGCAGGTGCACGGGGGGAGGGGATTATTAGTTATTGGGAGCTCCAATGTTAGGCGCGTGATGGAGCCCCTTAGGCAGATAGAGTCCAGATCTGGAAGGAATTCCAACGTGCACTCGGTGTGTCTGCCGGGGGGCCTCATCCGAGATGTGGAGGCGGCCTTGCCAGCGGCTATCGAGGGTGCGGGGTGCAGTCGACTGCAGGTCGTGGCTCACGTCGGCACCAATGACGCTTGTCGCTTGGGGACAGCCTCAGGTCCTACGGGCGGCTGGCGGAATTGGTGAAGGCTGCTGCCTTCGCACGCGGGGTGCAAGCAGAGCTGTTGATTTGCAGCATTGTTCCCAGGGTTGATCGGGGTCCTTTGGTTTGGAGCCGAGTGGAGGGTCTGAACCAGAGGCTTCGCCGACTCTGTGACAGTCATGGCTGCAGATTTCTGGATCTGCCTTATCGGGTGGGGAATTGTAGGGTGCACTTAGATAGATCAGGGGTGCACTACACTAAGGAAGTGGCTACTCGGGTAGCAGAGTACTTGTGGAGTGCACATGGGGTTTTTTTAGGCTAGGCGCTAACTCTGATGAGCACTCGCCTGTCAGCATTCAAACAGCGAATTCAGACCACGTTCGAAACAAAATTTCGAACATAAAAATATTAGCCGTGAACTTACAGAGTGTTAGAAACAAAGTTCCCGAATTTGCAGCACTGCATGGAAGTTATTGCGCTCAGATAGTTTTAGGCACCAAAAGCTGGCTAAATGATGATGTGGCAAGTTGAGAAATATTTAGCGAAGCATGGAATGTATATCGGAAAGATAGATCTGATACAACATGAGGAGGAGTGTTCATCGCTGTGGACAAGGATATTGTTTCTACTGAGATCGAGGTTGAAAGTAACTGTGAAGTTATCTGGGCACGTATAACAGGTCTAAAAGAAGTAAAGTTAATAGTTGGGTGTTTTTACCGGCCACCCAGTGCTGCTGTAGCAGTTTTAGAATCATTCAAGGAAAGTCTACACCAGGTAGTGCATAGGTATCCGGGCCATGTAATATTAGTCGGAGGTGACTTCAACCTTAAGAGTATAGATTGGGACCTCGCTAGTTACATTTCAGGCGGTACAGACAAGCAGTCTTGCGAGCTACTTTTGAACACATTCTCCAAAAACTGTCTTGAGCAGTTAAACCGGCAACCCACGCGCAATGGAAATATTCTAGAGCTTATAGCCACAAACAGGCCTGACCTTATTAACGATGTCTGTGTAGAGACAGGAATTAGTGATCATGATATCGTCATAGCGTCGATGGTGACCAAAGTTCATAAACCAGTCAAGAAGGCTAGGAGCGTGTTTTTGTTGGGAAGAGCCGACAAGCAAATGTTACGATCGCACTTAGAAAATGAATGGGCATCGTTTAATTCTGGGACTATGGATGTAGAGGAATTGTGGACTAAATTTAAGTGCGTTGTTAATAAAGGGTTAGAGAAATATGTGCCAGTAAAGATGATTAAGGATGGAAAAGATCCACCATGGTATAATAATAATGTTAGAAAGCTGCTGAGAAAGCAAAGGCTGTTGCACTCTCAATTCAAAAAAGAACCTGCAAATGATGAGAGGCAAAAGTTAGTAGAGATTCGTGCGTCTATAAAAAGATCGATGCGTGAAGCATACAATAATTATCACAGCCATACCTTAGCAAAAGATCTTTCCGAGAACCCGAAAAAATTCTGGTCCTATGTAAAATCGATAAGCGGGTCAAAGCCCACTGTCCAGTCACTAGCTGAACATTCCGGGGCAGTAATAGAAGAACGCAAACGGAAAGCTGAAGTTCTAAATTTAACCTTTAGGAAATCTTTCACGCAGGAGGACCGCACAAATATACCATCATTTGATCAACATACTAATTCCGAAATGGGGGAGATAGCAATAGGTATTTCCGGTGTAGAGAAGCAGCTGAGAGAGCTAAATACGAAAAAGTCTCCTGGTCCGGATGGAATACTAGTTCGGTTTTACAAAGACTATTCTGCGGCATTGGCCCCCTACTTAGCTTGCATTTATAGAGAATCTTTAATTCAGCGCAAAGTTCCTAGTGATTGGAAAACGGCACAAGTGACTCCCGTGTATAAGAAAGGAAAGAGAACTGACCCATACAATTACAGGCCAATATCGTTGACATCGGTTTCATGTAGAATTTGAAGCATATTCTCAGTTCGAATATAGTAAATTTCCTTGAAATGGAAAAGCTTCTTTCCATGTATCAGCACGGGTTTAGGAAACATCGTTCATGTGAAACTCAGCTTGCCCTTTTCTCACATGACATCTTGCGAGCCATGGACGAAGGGCAACAGGCGGATTGTGTTTTTCTCGACTTCAAAAAGGCGTTCGACACGGTGCCACACTGCAGACTGCTAACAAAGATACGAGCTTATGGAATAGGTTCACAGATTTGTGACTGGCTGGAAGACTTCCTAAGTAATAGAACGCAGTACGTTGTTCTTGACGGCAAGTGTTCATCAGAGACGAGTGTATCGTCGGGCGTGCCCCATGGGAGTGTGATAGGACCGCTATTATTTTCCATCTATATAAATGATCTGATGGACAGAGTAAGTTGTAATTTGCGGCTGTTTGCTGATGATGCTGTGGTGTACAGGAGGGTGTTGTCTGTAACTGACTGTAATAGCATACAGGTTGACTTAGACAAAATTTGTAGTTGGTGCAAAGAATGGCAGCTAGCTCTCAATGTAGAAAAATGTAAGGTGATGCGCATTTGAGACTATTTTTGACATTTGGCTTATTGGGAGAATTTTGGGAAGATGTACTTCACCTGTAAATGAGACCGCGTATAAAACGCTTGTACGACCACGTCTTGAGTATTGCTCAAGTATTTGGGACCCGCAGCAGATCGGTTTGAAAGAAGACATAGAGGCGGTTCAGAGGCGAGCAGCTAGATTTGTTACTGGTAGGTTCGACCAATGCGCGAGTGTCACGGAAATGCTCCGGCAACTCAATTGGGGATCGCTGGAAGAAAGACGACGTTCTTTTCGTGAATTTCTGTTAAGTAAATTTAGAGGGCCGGAATTTGAAGCTGAGTGTAGTACGGTCTTGCTGCCGCCTACATATATTTCGCGTAAAGATCACAAAGACAAGATAAGAGAAATTAGGGCTCGTACGGAGGAATATAGGCATTCTTTCTTTCCTCGTTCAATTTGGGAGTGGAATAGGAAAGGAAATGCCTAGTAGTGGTACAGTGTACCCTCCGCCACGCACCTTACGGTGAATTGCGGAGTATGTATGTAGATGTAGATGTAATTGGTTGCATTCATTAAGTGTATGTTGGTGACAGTTACCTAGACGAGTCTCCACTCCCCCTTCCAACAAATTCTCATATGGGCATTCTTGCTGAGAAGTGGCCTGTTTCCGGCTTCAGAAAATATGGTGACTTTATATTATGTCTACTGAAATACATGTGCTCTAGCAGATTTACTTTTGTTGTAATGCCTTAGAATATACGTGAAAACAATAACATGGACTCGCCCAAACGCAAGAGACAAGGATGCAAGTCTGTGCATGGGTCATGATTCCATGATGCTATTGTTTCGACCGCTCACTCCCACCCCTTCCAGAAACAAAATTCTGACTATGGGACTGTATCGCAGGTGCTGCAACCATGGCAATATGTAGCAATGTTACGGCCGACAGATGGCAGCTTCAGTGCTGTTTGGAACATACTTTATTTGTGACTGCATTACATATGCTAGGCCCCATGCGCCTCTCAGCCATGACTGTAGACAAAATTTTATTTCTGGGGGAAAGGGGGGGACGGTAAGAATCAGACAATTATAACATATATTCTAACTTGTAAAGGTTACAACATAAGCAGATCTTAAGTTGCACATTGCGATGATACTGCTGGCCCTCTCATATCAATGTTATCGTACGATACCGTCTGCGTCTGACCCGGAATCATGTGGTCTAATAGTGATATATGTTGCGTGTGAAGTTAGTTACAAACGAAATAGCCAGCCTAGGAATCAGTGTAGGACAGTGTCTTGGTGATACTGTGATTAGTTAACAAGTGATAGATTTCATTAATTAAGAGATTCGTATATGTGCTTTGCAGACAGTTCTATAAACAATAGTTTCATCATTGTATGTTATTTCAAGAACTAGACAGACGAATTGTAAAAACTTTATGTAAATCCAAAAGTCATGAAAATAAATAGCATTGTATATATGTTAGGCTCATAAACAAGTTGTGTTTACCAGCTAATTGTGTTAATTAATGTAATAGTCAAGATTTCAATATTGTGATTCTTTGTATATATTGACTGACCTGAGATTTTGAATCTATTTTGAGAATTGCCTAGATATTTGATAGTTCAATATATGTTAGGAACATGTATGATGTACTCATTAATTAATTAATTGACATTTAACATTGTGCTTTGTTGTCAAACAAAGAGGACCGAGATAAAGACTATGTATAGTTTTCATTTTATATTGTGATTATTTTTGTGTACATGAATTTTTTTACTTTTGTGTTCATTAATTGTAAATTAGTATATTCAATTGTTATGAACAATACATAATGTAATGTCATTATTGTCAATGTTATATATTTGCCTCACTGCCTTGCGTGCAGTAGTTCGAGTTTTGGCATTTGCAGAGTGCTCTGGAATCTATGTCAGTCTGTGTTTTAAAATGGAAGTACTATCAGTTAAGTTCTGGTCAATTGTGTACGCAAGTTATGAAGTTGTAATGTTTTGTTGGAATAAGAAGCAGTTTGATTGTAAATTAAATAATAAGTGAAAAATTGTACCTACGAGTAGTTATTTCTACCACGATGCCCCAGGTGAACAATTTTGCAGCGAGCAGAACCCCCATACATCATAAGGTTGAAAAGCTAAGTATCGTATTTGATATGTTTGAAATTGTTAAAATGACTGAACTGTAATTACTTAATAAACTAGTAGCATTTTAACGTGTATTTAAGTTGTGATAATATTAGATTTTATTAAATTCCAATGTGGACTTCGGCCGCTCCTTTAGAATTCTTTCTTCTCTTTCCACATATAGTATCTGCACTTTTCAACTGCTGTACATGTTTATCAAAAATTTTGCGTGAAGTTATAAAACATCGGCGGTTTTTACAAAATTGTGTACTATGTGGGATGATTCCATTATACATATAACCCACCTTCCAAAGTATTTCTTTCTTCATTTGAAGATCTTTCAGCACTTCTCTTCAGCCACTTATACATAGCATATGAGGTGCGATGCAAACTATGATACTCATTTACATCGGTCGTGAATGATGTTATAACTCTGACAGGCCTAGTCGTCTGCTGACATCTGCCCCACTCCTCCGCCCCACACACTCATCACCTATTTCCATTGTGTATAGAAAACAAAAGAGAGCTACTGTGTGAAAGAAAGGATAAATAATGTGATCAAATGGTGTCTGTAAAATGATATAAGATGATGCTCGCAGCTGTTGGTAATTATGTTGCAAAGTGTTTTCTACATACAACTATTATTATGAGTGACAATAAACTTATATGATTTTTGACTTGCCAAATCCGACTAAATTAAATAATAGCCATGATCGACCGGTCGATCACAATCGACCGGGTGGCCACCCCTGCAGTACAGCTTTAGGGAAGCAAACAGATCAAAGGTTTTGGAGAAACCAGATTCCAGCAACATGGTCCAACAGTTTTGAGGGTTCTGGTTGAGGAGAGGCAATTGACAAGACACTGACTGCACTACAAGCGACTTCATAATCCAGGGCATCCACACACCTACACTATTGCATTGCTGCATTACAACACAACACTTTCAATTATTGCAGTTCATCTAGAGAGGTGAGCTGCCACACTAACAGATTACAAAAATGGAAGGTCCAGTAAGGAATGTTAATAAAATTTTTACTGATACTAAATTTCAAGAATAAAGTAATACACTGATTACAAATTTTTATGTGCAGCTTTAAAAAATTGAAGAATTAAGTAATAAAGCAGATGGTCAAAATGATTAACTAAATACCAAATTTGAGCAATTATTTAGTAAAGTATAAAATAAGTCAGTTAATCTAAAAAATACTATGTCTTTACTACCTACAGAGTTGACAAGGGGATAAGATACAAATTGATATTTTTAAACATTAGAAATTCCAGGTAGTATTCAACAATATTTTTGAGAAGGATAGGTTGCTACTCACCACAGAGATATCCAATGAGCTGTGGAAAGCCACAAATAACAAAATACAACTTTAAAAAACTCTCAGCCATTATGGCCTTCATCGGTTGAAGAAACACATACACAGACACAACCACCATCTCCGGCTGTCATAGTCAGTCTGTGTGACCCAACATGGCTGAGGCAAGAGCAACCAGTGATGGAGGTGAGGAAGCAGCAAGCAGGAGGGGGCAGGAGAGATACACAGCAGGGGTGGGCAAATATACCAATGCTGTCTGATGGACAGGACGGAACGAAGGGAAGGGCCTGGAATGTGTGGTGGGTTGGGAGACGTGTAAGGATAGTGTGTGTGCAGGGAAAGGGGAGGGAGGGTTGTGGGGGCAGGAACTAGTGATGATTTAGGCCTGGGGGATTGAAGGAGTGTAGGATATATTGTAGGGAGAGTTCCCACCTGCGCAATTAAAAAAAGCTGGTGATTGTGGGGAGGACAGATATGGCACAGGCCATGTAGTAGTCATTGAAGTGACCCACATTATGCAGCACTGCATGCTCTGCAACAGGATGGTCTAGCTGTCTCCTGACTACAGTCTGGCGGTGGCCATTCATTGTGATAGACAGCCTGTTGCTGGTCATGCCCACGTAGAAAGCTGTACAGTGGTTGCAGCTCAGTTTGTAGATGACTGCTTTCACAGGTTGCCCTGCCTTTTATGGGATAGGAAATGCCTGTAGCGGGACTGGAGTAGGTGGTGGTGGAATGGTGGCTAGGACAAGTTTTGCATCTAGGTCTATTGCAGGGATATGAGCCATGGGGCAAGGTGTTGGGAGCAAGGATGGAGTATGGATGGCAAGGATATTGCGTAGGTTTTGTGGGTGATGGAATACCACTATAGGCAGGTGGGGAGGATATTGGTTAGGGTATTTCTCATTTCTGTGCAGAATCAATGGTAGTTAAAACCCTGGCGGAGAATGTGGTTTAACTATTCCAGTCCTGGGTGGCACTGGGTTACAAGATGGGTTCCCCTTTGTGACCAGACATTGGGTGTGGAGGAGGTGGTGCTTGACTGGACAGTCAGGGTCAATGAGTTCTGTTTATGGACAAGGTTTGGAGTATAATTGTGGTCCATGAAGGCCTCATGAGGCGTTTGGTGTATTTGGAGAAGGACTGCTTGTCACTGCAGATGCGATGACAACGGGTGGCTAGGCTGGATGGAAGGGACGTTTTGGTGTGGAATGAGTGGCAGCTGTCAAAATGGAGATATTGTTGATGGTTGGTAGGTTTTATGTGGACAGAGGTACTGATAAGGCCATCTTTGAGGTGTAGCTCAATGTCAAGGAAAGTGGCTCATTGGGTTCAGTACGACCAGGTGAAATGAATGGAGAAAAAGATGTTGAGTTTTTGAAGGAATGTGGATACTGTGCCCTCACCTTCAATCCAGATTAGGAAGATATTATCAATGAATCTGAACCAGATGAAGGCTTTGGGATTCTGGGAAGTCAAGATGGATTCCTCTAGATGGCCCATGAGCATGTTGGCATAGGGAAGTGCCATACAGGTGCCCATGGCTGTGCTGCAAATTTGTTTGTAGTTGATGACTTCAAAGGAGAAGTAATTTGGGTGAGGTTGTCATTGCTCAAGGTAACAAGAAGGAGGTTGCAAGCTTGGATTGGTCAAGCATTGTGAAAGGTAGTGTTCAACAGCGGCAATGCCATGAGCATTGGGGATTTTGGTGTAGAGGGAAGTGGCATCAACTATAACAAACATAATACCAGGTGGTAAAGCAACAGGAACTTTGGTGGGTCAGTGGATAAAATGTTGGTGTCTTTTATGAATGAGGGTAGGTTGTGGATAATAGGTTAAAGATGTCGGTCCACAAGAGCAGAGATTCTCTCAGTGGGAGCACCACATCCAGCCACAATGCGACATCCATGGTGGCCGGGTTTGTGAACTTGGGGAGCATGTAAAAGGTGAGGGTGCGGGGTGTAGGAGGGGTTAGCATAGAGAGAGAGCGACTTTGGGGAAAGGTCCTAGGATGGTCCTAAGGATCTGAGGAGGGACTAGAGAACCTCTTGGTTTTTGGGGATAGGATCATTGTGGCAAGCTATGTAGGTGGAAGAATCTGGCAGAAAGCCTCTGCGATGTAGGCCTTGTGGTCTAAAACTGCAGTAGTGAAGCCCTTGTCAGCAGGTATGATCATAAGGTTTGGATCAGTTTTTAGTTGATGTATAGCATTTCCTTTGTGGGTGTGAGGTTGGTATCCAATTTGAGGGATTTGGGGAAAGATGGTGAGGCCAGGTCATAAGTTAGGAAATTATGAAAAGTTAGAAGGGGATTATTTGGGGTCGGTATGGATGGATCTCGACTGGCTGGAGGAGTGAACTGCGTCAGGCAGGGTTCAATATTGGTATTGGTATATGTCCGAATGATGGAGTTGGTAGCAAAATGGTGTTTCCATTGTAAGGATCGGGAGAATGAGAGAAGATCCTTAACAAGCCCGGCATGGTTAAATGTGGAAGTGGGGAAAAAGGTAAGCCCTTTGGAAAGAATGGACACTTCTATGGGACTAAGGCTTTTCGAGCAGAGGTTGATGACTGTTTGCCTAGTCTGTGAATTTTTTGTGGTGATGTTGTGGAGTGTCTTAGGGTATGGTAAATGTGAAAAGTCTGCTAGGCAAGGTTTGTCAGCTATGAGGGGCTCTGGGTTATATTTGGAGGCTCTTGTTGAGGGGGTGGATAATTGTAACCCCAGGCGGGAGTAGGAGATGAAAGGGTTAGAGAGTTTTTTTTAGGTAAGCATCACCTGCTCCAGTCCTGTCACATGCATTTCCTATTCCATAAGACAGGGCACATTCTGAAAGCAGTCATCTTATCTATAACTGTGCATCTTTCTATGTGGGCAGACTGGCAACAGTCTGTTGTAACACTACATCGTGATCATAAATTAGAATCACCATTTCCGTCAATTTTGAATTTTACTAATTTTTACGAGGCAGAATTCAGTTGTTGTTGTTGTTGTTGGGTTTTTATTATTATTATTATTATTATCAGTTCATATCTTTGTAATACAGAATAGTCAAGGCCACAGAATAAGTTAGCCAAAACACCCTAAATTACAGTCATCTTTTGTTGGAAAACTAGTATAAATAGTACCCCTAGTCGTGTACTCTCTCTCTCTCTATGTATTCAGTTCCCTATGAGTTAGGTCTCCGCGATTAGCTCACTATTAGTTTAATTATGGGTTTAGTTATGAACTTGTTAATTTGCGACAAATTCATTTCTTGTAAAGTATTGAGATTTTGATAGGATCAAGTGAATAATGCTAAAGTGTTACGCAATTTGTGACAGTAATATCTATGGACTTTAGATTGATTTAGGCTTCAGAAGATAGTTATAAAAATTCTGCATCCTGAAGATATAATGATCAATGTTAGATAGATCAGAATAATAAGAACTGTTTTATCAAGAGTACTAAAACTTACATTATGAACTTTATTTAAGAAGATCAAAGTTGATGTGAACTGTAAAAGAGATCAGAGATTCTGTTGTAAAACATTAACTGTGATAAATATAGCTACCAAACTGTGAATTGTTGAAGTGTCTTTGTGCAAGTGCATTTATTGTATACTGTGTGATTTTGAAGATATAGAAACGAGTGAGATTTAAAAAGTGTCTTAACAGAGTTCTTCCGTAGTTAGAATCTTTACCAAATCAGCGATATTTTGAATAGTACTTAAATGAATATCTTTGACTGTGATAGATCGCAATATGTAGTAAAATTTACTTAATCCGCTATTCAGTGAGATGAACCATATTAAAAGCAAACTTCCAAATACTATTTCATGAAAGGTCTAAATAAATTAATACTTCTGTAACTGACTTCGTTTTAGTGATCTGCCAGGACAGATAAAAAAGACAAACTTTCATAACAATATATAGTCCCTGAGATAAAGAATCTGTATGTTCAAACATTTTAATAAAGCTAAGGACATTAAATAGGTTCAGGAAAGTAATACTTCGCAGTACGTTCAGGTGAAGTAAGAAACAATAATTCAATTCGATCAAACAGGAGTACCAACCTAAATTTCTTAACTACAAGATAAGTAAAATTTGAGGGCCTATTAGACTATCAAACCAAACAAGACTACAGTTACTCAATTGCCTACCGTAAATAATCATCATCAATATTTTAAAGAACAGAAAGTTACCTCAAAATACGAAGAACATTACACTGTCTATCCTGATACATGGCCACTGTCAAATAGTAGCCAGAAGGCAGCTAGACCATTCTGTTGCAGAGCATGCAGCCCTGAATAATCTGGCTCATTCATTGACTGCTACATAGCCTGTGCCACATGGCTCCTACCCATACCCACCACCTTTGTGAATTGCACAGGTGGTAACTCTACCTACAATATATCCTACACTCCTGCAATCCCCCAGGCCTAGATCTTCGCTAGTTCCTGCCCCTACCACCTTTCCCTCCCCTTCCTTGTTCACACTATATTCTTATGTATGTCTCATATCCTGCAACACATTCTAGTCCTTTCCCTTCCTTCCGCCCTATCCGTCAGAGAGCACTAGAATATTCGCCACCCCTGCTGTGCATCTCTCTCATTCCCTCGTGCTTCTTTCTCCTTGCCTCTTCCTCACCCCCACCACTGGTTGCTCTTGCCTCAGCCATGCTGGGTCCCACAAACTGGCTGCAACGGTGAGAGATGGAAATTGTGTCTGTGTGAGTGTATGTGTTTCTCCAACCGACAAAGATTAACGGCCTAAAGCTTTTTCAGTTGCATTCTGTTATTTATGCCTTTCTGTGGCTCATTGAAGATCTTTGTGGTGAGTAGCAACCTATTGTTCTCAAAAATATTGTTAAATAATTTTTTTGGAACATTGTGAACAATAAACTTTGTTTAGTGATCTGTATAATCAATTGAAAATGTATTAATACACTGTTTCCACAAAATCATTCCTTGACTTGAACTGATTGTAAAATGAAAACTTTTTTGCAATATGTTTTAAGTAAGGTGTCAGAAGCTGTAGTAACTCAATATACTTTAGTCTCTTCCCTAAAAGTTGCAACATTTATTCATTTTCCCACTGAAGGTGGTAAATTCAAGATGGTGCTCTCCAAACTGCAACACAGCAGCTGTGTGCTAAAATTCCACAAAACAAGGAGTGTTTTCTCTGTTCAGCCACAAATCTGATGTGGAACCCACCCTCAAATAAGTCAATTTTGAAGTGGTACCAGGATTTAATCGCACACAACCAAAAAGGGCACTCTTGTTGGCCAATAGTACCACTTGCAAGTTGTGTGAGGGAAACCTTTCTCCAGAGCCCCAAAAAATTCAGTGTGAGTCGAGAACTACAACTCTCAAAAACCATGGTTTCAAACTTACTCAGTGAGGTCCTGCCAATCAGATGGATTGGTCACGCTGGACCCAGTGACAAGGTGTTTCTTCACAGGCCTCCTAGGTCATTGGATCATACTGTTAGTCATTTTTTCTCCTGGAGGAATATGAAAGACATAGGTACATAACTCCTCTACCTACATCAAAGTTCTGCAAGACAGAAATGCACAATCAAGGTGGATATACTTTCCATAGTATGGAATGAATGGAATTATGTCTTAGATGTTTGCCATGTGCAGTGGGGCACACAAAGAAAGCCTTTAATGAAAATATATCATATGAAACTTTATAAGTTGTTGCCTGTTCACCCAAAAATTAACACAATGTTCCTCAAGGCTTTCATGTTATAACCAAATAAAACAGAGTAGTGTTTTTGTAGACAATCTGCATATTGACTTTGGTGTAAGTGCACCTTGTTTGTCATTGAAAGCCACATGATACACAGTCTTGATAGATGTGTTATAAATCAGATGAGGGTATCATGTTGCACAATATTAGTGTATGGAGCAAGAAGTCAAAACAAACCAACTTGAAAGGGATAGTCACATTTATTTTTTAGACAGTTGATACCATTTCATCCTTAACATCAAAACTGATATGGTGAGCCTGAAGAAGATAACTATGCAGTTTTGACAGCTGCATGATCTTTTAGAACATAGTTAAGTAGAAATTTGTTGCTAATTTTGTTGGAGTGTATCAAGTTGTCATAGCTGAACTCACATCAAATGTGGAAGCATATGCTAATTCCAGCCAGAATTTTGAGCAGGGGTTATTAATGGTCTGTAGTAGCAATGTGTACTGATGATTTAAAAACAGTTATAATCCACCACACCTGATTCATTGACGAAGCAAAGATATTTACATGCACATCCCCCATATATGTGCATAGGGGGACAATGGCATATTTTATAATAATTAATTTATTATTTTTTTACAACATTCCCTCAGTCACCTTCGAAGTACTTTCCATTACACATGTTGTTCTTGTCACTGTCTCTTCTCCCACTTTCTCAAGCACGTCAGAAAATTTGCAATGTGATATCGTCCAGTTCCTATTGTGAAACTGTTTTCATTGCCTCCACATCATCAAAATGCTACCATGTCACACTAAGTCTGGCAGGTCTTGGGAATACAGAGGGTGGGGAACAAATAACCGCCCATGAGAGATCAAACAGCAGTTCACAAGTGAGGCTGTATGTCAGAGGAATTTTCATGATGTAGGCAATAATCATCTGATCACAAAGATCTGGGCACGGCGCAAATTTAGCAGCAACACATCTCATTTACAACTCCTTGGTCAAAATCTTCTGAAACAGGCTCCACCTTACTCCTGTCTCTTCTGAAATTTCAATGATTCAGAAACGCTAATACTCATTGATTTTTTGGCAGATTTCCTCGATGTTTTCATTGTTTTATGAACTCATATCTCCTGAACTATTTGTCATAGTTGGTTCCTACCACAGCAAATATATGTACAATGTTTGGTTGAAATTGGTTCAGTAGTTTACAAAAAGATGTCTAAGACTCAAACACACCCACATAACTATGTTTATATTATGCATTAATTATAGTTCCACAGCATCTCTTCGCCAGGTGTCATAAATCATTTTCCACCCCCGTCATATTAAGTGGACCAGTCTTGTACTTTCCAAACACAAGTGTCAAAATATGAATGAAGAGTACAAAAATGTTTACATGAACATGAGATATAGAGAACCAATAAAACAACAAACAGAGTAAGAAACTACAGAACTATCATTATACTGGTGAAATTGTCTTAAGTTGTCAAATTTATACCATAGGATACTAAGTTTGTGTGTCAGAGGAATGTACTTACTCACCTCTGTTTGTTTCAAGATTTATTTTGGTCATCTTAATTTCCTTCTCTTTCTCCTTTGCTTTCCTAACTCTTTCTAATCTTTCTGACATTCTAGTGGACAAAATTTTCTGAACATCATCAAAATGCTGTCTTGCTAACTCAAGCCGCATTTGGTGAATTGTCTCTATTTCCTATTCAAACAACACGAAGAAAATACAATCACTAATAACCACAGCCATGATAGCTTTCAATGGATTATAAAAATTACCTTTTATTGTCTTTTATCTCCTTATGCATCTGGAGATTTTTCTGCTATAGACATTAGCATAACAGTTTTACAGACCAGATGAAAGCTGCATATTGAGAATAAATACTTTTTAACAATAGAAAGTGTGTCAGGAATATCAATAATGGAGGATAGGTAACAACTTACCGTAAAGAGGTTCGCTGAGCTGCTGACAGACACGAAAATAAATAATCATATCCACATAACTTAAATGTATGGCCATGGCCTTCATCAGAAAAAGAAACACATACATTCACGCAATCACGCAGACAACTATACACACACAACTATCAAGTCTGGCCACTCCAGCAACACAAGCTAGACTGTGAGTGAGGTGGGGAGTGGAGGGGGAAGGTGGGAATGGAAAGTTCCAGATTGCATGATGGAATTTAAAGGCTCTGACAGGTGGGAATTTAATTTGTGGCAATGAATGCAGTGAAGGTAAGGAGCAGTAAAGGATAAAAGGGAGGTGTAGAAGAGTGTGGGGAGGGAGGGGGGGGGATTTGAAATGATAAGGGTAATAAGGAAAAATAAAGGTAGGAAAAAAAGGAAAATAAAGTTAGGAAAAAATAAAAAAAAATAAGTAAAAATAAAAGTAATAAATTAAGGGGATATTGTAAGTGGTGATACACAATTGTAAGGAAGACATGGATACAGGATAATGTGTGGGGAAGGAAGAGGGGGCAGGATGTTAGGCATAGGGTGCAGAGATGGAAAGTTATTTTAGGTTAAGGCCAAGATGGTTGCGGGACTGTAAAAAAATGGAAATGAGCATATGGCTTTCTTGGTCGGGAGAACCCTTGCGGTTTTGTTCGGCCGCCTGAGTGTAAGACTTTTTATTTGTCGCCACATGGGCGACTTATGTGCAAATGATGATGAGGTGATGATGATTAGGATAACACACAACACCCAGCCCCCTGCTGGGAATCGAACCTGGGCCCCCTGCGTGGTAGTCAGCGACGCTACCGCTGAGCTACGGAGGCGGACTGCAGGACTAGAATGTACCTTTAAATTCCATCATGCAATGCAGAACTTTCCATTCCCACCTTTACTCATCATCCTTTTCCCTCCACTCCCCACCTCATTCACAGTCTAGCTTGTGTTGCTGGAGTGTCCGGACATGGTAGTTGTATGTGTGTATAGTTGTCTGAGTGATTGAATGTATGTATGTCTTTCTTTTTCTGATGAAGGCCATGGATGAAAATTTAAGTTGTGTGAATTTGATTATCTATTTTCATGTCTGTCAGCAGCTCAGTGAGCCTCTTTATGGTGAGTTGTTACCTATCCTCCATTATTGAAGACATAATTTAATATGTTAAACAGATGGTAAGTGGCCAAGCAGTTAACTAAAGCTTTTGATCTTTGGTAGTTAAAAATAGTAACCTAGATGTGCATAATTTTTAGAAATTTTAACTCACTGCTTGCCAAAAATTCTAATTTATTGTCTTATGAAAATTCAATTTCATATATCCTCCAAGCTCTCATCCATAAGTCATATTCGGCACAATGACATGAAACCTAAGTTAGGTTTGCAAATATCACTAAATTTGCTAGTTTTGTGTTTAGGAAGCTGTTGTAGAAGTGATCAGACTTTAAAGCTAGTATTCTTTTAAATAATATTTTATAAAGTGCTATTTTTAATAAGCAGCATCAAGAGATTTTTCAACAATTTAAATGATAGAAATAACAGACTGCAATACTATATTTTACTAAAATCATTGTTGACTTTTTTCTTGTATAACAAATATTACTTCACAGAAATGTTTATATTGTATTACAGCAAAACTACACTACTAGCCATTAAAATTACTACACCAAGAAGAAATGCACATGATACACGGTTATTCATTGGACAAATATATTAGAATTGACATGTGATTACATTTTCACCTAATTTGGGTGAAATCAGTACCCAGAACAACCACCTCTGGCTGTAATAACGGCCTTTATATGCCTGGGTATTGACTTAAACAGAGCTTGGATGGCGTGTACAGATAGAGATGCCCATGCAGCTTCAACACAATGCCACAGTTCATCAAGAGTAGTGACTGGCGTATTGTGACGAGCCAGTTGCTCAGCCACCATTGACTACATGTTTTCAATTGGTGAGAGATCTGGAGAATGTGCTGGACAGGGCAGCAGTTGAACATTTTCCATATCAAGAAAGGCTCGTACAGGACCTGCAACATGCAGTCATGCATTATCCTGCTGGAATGTAGGGTTTCACAGGTTAGAGCCACAAGTCGTAACACTTCTGAAATTTAATGGCCACTGTTCAAAGTGCCGTCGATATGAACAAGTTATGACCAAGACGTGTAACCAATAGCACCCCATACCATCATGCCAGGTGATACGCCAGTATGGCGATGACAAATACACACCTCCAATTTGCGTTCATCGCGATGTTGCCAAACACGGATGTGACCATCATAATGCTGTAAACAGAACCTGGATTCATCCAAAAAAAAAAAAAAAAAAAAAAAAAAAAAAAAAAAAAAAAAAAAAAAAAAAAAAAAAAAAAAGACATTTTGGCATTCATGCACCTAGGTTCATCATTGCGTACACGATTGCAGGGGCTCCTGTCTTTGATGCAGCATCAAGGATAACCGCAGCCATGGTCTCCGAGTTGATAGTCCATGCTGCTGCAAACGTCGAACTGTTCATGCAGATGGTTGTTGTCTTGCAAACGTCCCATCTGTTGACTTAGGGATCGAGACATTGCTGCATGATCCATTACTGCCATGCTAGAGATAAGATGCCTGTTATGTCAACTGCTAGTGATACGAGGCTGTTGGGATCCAGCATGATGTTCCGTATTGCCCTCCTGAACCCACCCATTCCATAATCTGCTAACAGTTATTGGATCGTGATCAACGCGAGCAGCTATGTCATGATACGATAAAGCGCAATCTCTGTAGGCTACAGTCTGACCTTTATCAAAGTCAGAACGTGATGGTACACATTTCTCTTCCTTACACAAGGCATCACAACAACGTTTCACCAGGTAACACTGGTCAACTGCTGTTTGTTTATGAGAAATCGGTTGGAAACTTTCCTCATGTCAGCACGTTGTAAGTGTCGCCACCGGCGCCAACCTTGTGGGAATGCTCTGAAAAGCTAATCATTTGCATATCACAGCATCTTTGTCCTGTTGGTTAAATTTTGCGTTTGTAGCACGTCATCTTCATGATGTAGCAATTTTAATGACCAGGAGTGTACATATACATGAAACACCATCTGTTGTACAATTATAAGTAACATAACATTCAACTGACTTAATAAAATGTTTAACAATGTCTTGAAAGGAGACATTCAATCACAGACAGGCACAATGAAGAACTGTTAGGCTTACTTGTGATATAGAAAACACACACACACACACATATTCAAAGAAAATAAAGACAGATGACTACTGTCTCCAGTCCCTCTGTCTCTATAATCACTGTATTTATCACTGTAATAAGCATCGTTGTCATCTGAATGTGGGGTAATGCAGAGATTTAAGTCCAAGATATGCTAGTCAATTGGAATGCCCATCTAAAAGCACACAGGTTAACAATAAATATATCAAAAACAGTTGCAATGTCAACTGGCAAAACAAAAAGGGAAAGTAAGAATGGAAAATACACAGCTGTAGAAAAGTCTTGGGATTATCATTTTAAATGATATCAATACACAGCATGAGATCAATAACCAAACTAAAAAATAAAAAGAATAAATAATAAAAATCAATTCTACCATCATGTTTGACATCTACTCTAGAATGAACAAGCCTCCAGGAACAAAATTGACTCACCTTCAGTTGTACTTTACCCTTTAACAACACCTGCTCTATTGAAGTGTATAACAATGTGTAAAGGATAATATATGAACTGTTAATCTTGGGGACAACCAAGATGTAGCAGAGCATGCCCTTCAACATAACTCCAGGGACCATGGCATGTGTTACACCACTTGTGCCATCTGGATATCTCCACCTAGCACCAATCTCTCAGAACTACAGAGATTGAAACTTGTCCTCCAACACATCCTCTCTTTCTGCAATCCTGCCCTAAACCTGCGTTAACCACTCCTCCCCCTCAACTCACTTGCTCATTACTCATTTCTTACCCACTCTTCTCCTTTCCTCTCATTATATATTTGTGTGTGTGTACCCATATCTAACCCTCCTTAATTAAGTAATTTGACCCCTACCACCAATCAGCATTATTTGGTTCACTTCTCTTTCCTTCTTGATCTATCCTCTTTGGTTTGCTATTGGCATGGCTCAGTACACATCTTCTTCCCCCCCCCCCCCCTCTCCTACCTGATGAAAGGAAAAAAATCTGAGAGCTTGTGTCTGAGTGTAATTTTCCTTATCTACATAATCACCACTCACTTTCAAGCAGTTACTGGTAACTAATTATGAGGAAACAAATTTCCTCTACATATAAATTTTCCTCTTAAGATCATAGACAGTTCCAAAAGCAATGTCAAATCCAGTTTGGTCTATTCACCCACAAGCCCAGAAAACAGTGGGTACAGACTCCCATCAAAATGTCATGCTCCTTGACTTCCAGAAGGCATTTGAGGTAGTTATCTTGTTGTCAAACGAACAAAATACAAGTGTACATAACATCAAAACAACTGTGAGATTGTGTTGGAAAGTTTCTAGGAAACAAAACAGAGCATATTATTCTCAATGGACAAAAGTCTTCCAGCATTAAAAGTAATTTTTGGTGTGCCCTAATAAAGTATTATATAACCATTACTTCCTACAATACATCTAAATTCCACAATAATATAGTAAGGACAGTTTACAACTCACCGCAAAGACGTGGCGATGAGCAGCGACAGGCACATACAAAAGACACGCACATGCAACACTTTCAGCTATTGGCCATGGCCTTCTTCACAAAAGAGAACACTCACACAATCACACAGGCACACAACACAGTCATACAACCATCACCTCCAGCTGCCGCACTTCGAATCACGCTCTGCGGCGAGTAAATCAGTGATGGAAGGCTAAGGGAGCAGAGAGGGGAAAGGAAGGTTACGTCATGGTGGTGGGGATGGTTTAGATGGGAATAACGAGATTCTGCTTAGGTATGGAGTGGGGAGGCGGGTGAGGGGAGAAAAATAAAATAAAATAAAATAAATACACAAACTGTGGAGCGCACACACACATGCGCACACACATGCGCTCACACACACACACACACATTCATTAACCCACATGCACACATGCAAGCGCGCGCTAGCACACACACACACACACACATACACACACACGCACACACATGCACGCACCCGCCTCCCCACTCCATTCCCAAGCTGCATCTCGTTATTCCCATCTAACCCATCCCCACCACCGTGACACAACCTTCCTATCCTCTCTCACCTCCCCTCCCCTCCCGTCCCCGCCGCCGCAGGGCGTGATTCGAAGTGCGGCAACCGGAGGTGATGGTTGTATGACTGTGTCATGTGCCTGTGTGAGTGTTCTCTTTTCTGAAGAAGGCCATGGTCGACAGCTGAAAATGTTGTATGTGTGTGCCTGTCGCAGCCTGTCACCACGTCTTTGCGGTGAGTTGTAAACTGTCCTTACAATACTATTAATTCCAACCTGGACTTTCCATTATTATATAAATTCCACAATATATATACATTACCTATTAGATAGCAAGTTCCATGGATCTTATTGTAGACTAGCTTATATGCCCAAGCTTCGCAACAGTTGTTAAAGAGGAATCTGTGTATACCATTGTTTTTAGGGTTCCACACCTAGGTCAGCAAAAACAGAATCCTTGTTGGATCGCTCTGTCAATAAACTCGGTTATCCTCGTCAGATATCAAATTAAGTAGGAGTCACTGTCGGAAACGATGAATGTTCATAAAATTTAATAATGGAAAGTCCAGGTTGGAATTAATAATATAGTGAGGACAGTTTACAACTCACCGCAAAGACGTGGCAACGAGCTGTGACAGGCACATACAAAAGACACACACATACAACACTTTCAGCTATCGTCCATGGCCTTCTTCAGAAAATAGAACACTCACGCAATCACACAGGCACACAACACAGTCATACAACCATCACCTCCGACTGCCGCACTTCGAATCACGCTATGCAGTGAATCAGGGACGGGAGTGGAGGGGAGGGGAGGGGAGAGGGCATAGAAAGGTTACGTGACAGTAGTGGAGATGGGTTAGATGGGAATAACGAGATGCAGGTTAGGAGTGGAGTGGGGAGGCAGGTGAGGGGAGAAAATAAAATAAAGTAAAGTAAAATAAATATATATATATAGAAGTTTTTCATACAAAAGTGAAATTACTTTAAGTCCACACTCCAGAATGATGTAAATTCAATGTTAGGTGGGGTTCATAAAGTTAAGACTGTGGTGTGTAATTGTCTGTTTGGCGTAAACTTCTGAAAACACTTCTATCATTGAGATGAGAAATAGTAATAATAATAACAGCGCCATGTATTGGTTAAATGATGTAGTACTAAACTGTTTATCTCTCTCAGTAAGTGTATGCTGAAGTATTAGAATGCTGAAGTGTGCACTGCGGACAATGTAGTTGTTCTGTATGACGTGCTCCATATTATCGAGAAGTCTACGAATACTAAAAGTCTGATCATTCAATCAACAGAGCTGTTCATGTCTCTTTAAATGAGATGTCATGTTGGTGTCAATGTGTGATAAAGTAAGTCTGGGTAATTGTTGAAGGAGTGGCGTCAGCTGATGGTCTGTAGAACTTTCCATTAAATATAGTATTTCCAGTGAATTGTCTTGACTGTGTTAGTATCATTGGTCACTCTTTCCGCTGATACATGTTCCCACGTCCTGCAGTAATTACTTTGTAACGCACAAAATTGAAATTGACCCTGTGTAATAGAACTATATTTTCAGAAGTCGGATTATAACTCTGAGTACAATTCTCTATGCAAAAAAAAAGATGTATTTCTCTATCTTAATGTAGACTGCACCGAAAGTAAGTAATTATAAATTTTAATCACAATATTGTACTGAACAATTATGAAAGCAGAGAGGTTTCTGATGAGTTTGTTGCTGGCTTGTGTATATTATCTCTAGTGGAAGGCACAGAGCAGAAATATCTCGTGAGTGTGCAGAACAGATTTTTGTGTCATCCACATTAAGGTGGAAATGTCACGAGATATTAGGAAAAATCTACTAATCACTGACTTTATCTTGGTCCTTTTTTGTTCGGTTAAGATGAATGACTATATGTAAATGGCCCTTTTAGCGACACTTCCTCAATTTTCTTGTTGCTTCTGTGACACATTTATTTATATATTATTTCATGTTACATAGTTGCTCTGCAAAAAGGAAGTGGGGCTTCTTTGTGGCCAATGCGGTACAAACCAATTGTAAGAGAAAATAAATGTATGGAAAGAGTGGATTTGTCTCAATATCATGTGGTAATTCTGCTTAATGTCAAAAAGATACAAAGAAGGCAATGCTCACTCCACAGATATTTCTACTCTACGTACAATTTAGTGGTTATACCCATTAAAAGAAACACTTCTTTTCTTTTCATGACATTGCAAAGCATATGGGATTTCTACTTGCAGTGGCAGTGGGTCAATTTACTATTGTTGGCAACAAACTATTCGCTTTAGGAGGATAATTAATTTACTGACCAGAACATCATAAATTATTTATTTCATCATGAACATAGAGAATTACTCCCCCCATTCTACATGAGTGATTTTTGAAAAAGCATTCAACAGCCGTTGCCAGCATCATCACATAACACTGCCGCCATATGTAAAATTGTACCCCTTCTTGTAGTGTATTACACAATATTTATGAAAAAAGTAGCAATGCCATAATTAGTCATTTGGTATACTATATAACTAACTCACTTTGTCCTTTCCTGTACTATGGCATTTTCGAGGCATTCATAAACAGAATGCACTCAAAATGTAATTAGAATATACCGAAATTAAAAAAAAAAAAAATAAAAATAAAAAAAACTACATAAATTTGATTTTCCTTGCAAAGAATTCTTATGTAAATTAGAGGATCGATAGACATGAAGGAATGTCTTTATTTTTTTTAATTTAAGTGTTCCCTGTCAAAAGAAGCAAAGAAATGTTGTTATGCTGTGAATATACAAAGTGTAATCAGCAACTCACTGTTCAATGTTACTTAGTATTTGCAGAGATTAATTCAAAATACTTCTGTTACTGTGGGTATACACATAATGCGATCATGTACTATTTCTTTGCAGCACTACAAAACCAACAGCACCTTTAATGGTTGCTTGCTGTTCTATGGCATAACTAATGAAAGGAAATATATATTAAAAAAAAAAAAAAAAAAAAAAAAAAAAAAAAAAAAAAAAAAAAAAGGTTAGTGACAGGTTACGAACCACCAACCTTTAGCATTATAGTCTAACGCCTTGCCCACTACGCTACGGCTATCAATCAGAAGATGAGTCCTATAATCTCATACTATTGTTGGCCATTGTTAACTGATGCTAATATGGCATTTGTAGACACTAGATTATCATTTATCGTGCGAAGAACGATGTGTTTTTGTTAATTCTTCAGTGCGCCATTGCTTTTAAATGACAACATGTAAGTTACAATAAGAAAATCATCAAATACGCGCAAGATGGCATATGCCACAGAGTTCTGTGTGAGAAATGACACGGCTGGTTTTTGTTAATTCAATGGAGGGTGTCAAATCTCCATTATTTTTGCAAATATGTCTCAAACAATACGAGATATGAAAAAAACATAAGGGAGCTAAGTTGTAGAGAATTTTCTCCTCTACAAATTAGGTTATTCAATTTTCGTGTCAGATGAATAGTTAAGCTGTAATTTTCATTTAAATTTCGAGCTGTCAAAAGACGATCGCAAAGGCCCACTTTTAGTGTTACTACCGTAACCTAAAGTGGGCCAATATAAATATTAAAAAATGCAGAAGTGCCAACTATTAGTTCTTTGGTGTACTACGGAACTAACAGGGCCTCTATTTGTTCTGTACTGTACTACACCGTTTTCTAGGAATTCCTAAACAGAATCAACTCAAGATGTAATAAGCTCGTACCAAATTAGAAAGAAAATTACATAAATTCATGTTTCCTAGCAAAGAATTCTTAATAAATGAAAACATTGATAGATGCGAAAGAACATAGTTGTGTTTTAAAGTCAAATGACACCTGCTGAAAGGAGCACTGTTTTTCTTTCCATGGCATTGAAAGGCGTGCAGGATAGAGCTATTATTTTTTTGTGTCGTACCTGGGTTAAATTTTACTTGCAGTGGCAGCAGTTCAGTATGTTAACGTTGGCAATGAAATATTCGCTTTAGGGGGATAATTATTTTTCTGATCGGAACAACATTAATTATTTATTTCATTATTAATACAAAGAATTATTCCTCTCATTATACATGACTGATTTTTCAAAAAGGATTCAATGGCTGTTACCAACATCAATACACTACACCGCTGCCATAAGAAAAATCTTAGCACTTGTTTCAGTGTATTACACCTTAGTTATGTTGAATAAAAAAATGCCATCTATTAGTTAATTGGTATACTATGTATGTAACAGCGCCTCTATCAGATCTTTGCTATACTACGCTGCAATTCAAGCATACCATACACCAGAAATTACAAATTATGAGAGCTTTTCTTCACCTGATCCGATTTTGATAAAATGAAGCTTATATGTTGCCCCAAGGTACTCTCAGTTGACCTATGAAACCCCACGAAAGTTTGTATAGTATTCTTGGAGATCTGCTGTACTACACCATACTTATAAGCATAGGATACGCATAAAACTTCAAATTATGATATCTTTCCTTCATCTGATCTGATTTTGATGAAATGAAGCCTATGTTACTCTCCAAACTATTCTCAATTTACCTGTGGAAATACATGAAATTTCGTGTAGTACTTTTGGAGATTATCCTCATCAAATAGACATACACAATGACTTTTAAACAAATGATTAAATTATGATATCTTTATTTTCTCTGATCCAATTTTAATTATTGAAGCCTTTATGTAACCACAAGATATGCTCAAGTTACAAGTGAAAACTCCATGAAAATTCGTCAAGTAGTTTTGGAGATAAACTTGTTCAAGAGGCAGACAGGCATGATGGTTGAAGATAAAAAATTTCAAATTATGCTATTCTTTTTTTTTCCATGATCAGATTTTTATGGAACAAAGTTTATTTGTTGTCCAGAGTTACACTCAAGTTATCTGTGAAAACCCCATGCAAATTTGTGAAGTAGTTTTGGAGAAAAGAGGTTTTTAATAGTTGAACAATACTTGAACAAACAGATACAACGGTTACTGAAAACACTTAAAATTACAATTTTTTTGTTTTCTTCTTCTGTGATCTGATTTGGATAAAATTATGCCTATATGTTGACCCAAACTTTTCTCATGTTTCCTGTGAAAACCGCATGAAGATTCGTCCAGTAGTTTGGAAGATTGAAGTGAACAGCAACAGGCCTACATTTACAGATTTATTATTAGTATAGATAGATGTAGACGTAGATATAACATGAGACACATGTCACATTAACCCTTAACCGTAGTAATATTGCTTGTAGTGCTATTGACGTTGGAGTGCTGAGCTGGCCAGTAGCTTCCACATTCTCAATCTGCCACTTATTGCCATGGTAGTTAAAGTGTTCACACACACAATTCTTGAATAACACTTTTTTCATAGAATTATACCATTAAATATTTACAATGCAAGGGCATGCAGAGCACCGAATGGGTTTATATAACTCTTTAAATAAAAGTCCTCCTTCTGAGGTTAGTTAAAAGAATTAAAATATCAAAAATTCAATGGGCTTCTTTGTGGTCTAGCAAAAATTTATTAAACAGAAAACTCTTGATGTGAATTGAATACTAGTTACAACTGAATTGGTGAAGAATGATTGAAAACTAGGCTTGAAGATTTTACTCTCCTTTGGAATCTTTGCTGGTGGCCATACTTCGCGGTTCCGTGCAGAGCCAGGCGTGATGATGGCGTGGCTGCTGAGGCTGCTCCATGGTCTGTCGATCTGCAAGTGAAGGCTGCTGTATCGGCGGTATGCTATTTATTGTGGCGGGGCTTCAGCCAAAAACTTGTATCCGTCTGCTGCGGTGTAGCGCTGTTGGTTCACGCACATGGTCAGTCACATTTCTTGATTCATCAGCGGTGACATGTGGGACACCGAACATCTTCTTCTTCCGCGGTGCGCAACAGGGTTTGTGCACGCAAATTGTGTCCCTAGGCGTGCACAGTGAAGTCACCCCCTTCCTAGCGTGAGCATCCACTGGCGCTGCCCACTGCAGGAACGCGCGACGTACTAAAATCCAGCTTGTGATGCACAGGTGCGGCTGAGCGGCATACAGCATTGCGGTGTGCGCTTACGCTGGCGCGCTCCCAATGTGTCACTCCAGAGAGGTGCACATCTTGGCAGTAGTCATTGTTGAAAGTACTATGTTTGCTTTTATTTCACTGAAACAACATCCATGAGACTGCACAACTGTTTCATGCACGTCAGTTAAAGACTGAAAACTTTTCTTGTTCATTGTGTTTGTTTGGTTCTTCGCATCTTCTGGTGAGAATAACTATGGAACTATGTCAGGTAAACTTGGTCCATTGTATATGAGAACAGACAATCCACATTTTGAAATGGGGATAGATGTGTCTGACTTTTCTGACATTGAGCATGGTTATGTTACATGCAGCAAACAAGATCCAGAATCCAGTGTGTCAGACAGAAGTGAATGTGGTGAGGAAAGGGCCAAAGGAAAATTAGAAAACAATGAAGGTGAGGAACATCCTAAGAAATACTTTTATGGCAGATATAGGTCCATGTGATCAGTGGTAGAACCACAAAGAAATGTCAAAATATCAAAATACCTGCTCATAATATATTGACGGTACCAGCACTTGGGGACAATCTCAGAAAACAATCACAGGCTGACCTGCTCACCACTTGGAGCTATATTTTCAGTGAGAATATGATAAACAAAATACTCACATGGACAAAAAAGATGTACAAAATTTGGAGAAAGTATATGAATGTGTATAGAACAAAAATCAGGCCTTTTATAATGTGTGCTTTCAAGGATATATATTCTTATAATCTACGTTGTTTTGTTTAAATTGATGACATGTTCTCTCTTTTATACTGATGGGACACTATGTCATCAGCAAGATTTACTGTAATATTCAGCTGCCTGAGATTTGACAATCCTGATACATCTGAACTTGCAGATGTACTGCGGAAAAATGGTTTGATTGTAGTTGGAATAATGCTAAATAACTCAAAAGGTTATTCTGGCATCTTTCTTGCCTTTCCATGGATGCGTGGTTGAAACAATGCTGTACGCATTTACCAAACACATCACACTGATTTCTCAAAAAGGAAAAGTTGTTTTGTTGGATATTCTGATCCATCCTTCTTTGCTGTGTTTTCAGAAGAGCCATACAATCATTGCCCTGATTTCTAAATTAAATAAATAAATAAAATAAAATAAAAATATGCCACTGAGGGCAATAGATAATTGATCCCAATTATTACTAAATAAAATAAGAAATATACTAAGGGGAGAGCCCAAACAGTACTTGATAACAATCAAACCACAGGTGAAGGTATAGGTTCTGCAGTTCTTACCAGATAAACTGGAATTGTGGTTTGCCATGTTAGATATGAAGTTTGTACAGAATGGCATGACTGACAAATCCAAGAAATTCTTGGTAACAGTTAACAGCTGCCATTACAGCCTCAGATGTCATATTAAAGCCACCACCAGATTGACAATATACATATCAGAGGACTATGATAATTAACTGCATGTGAAAGCCGACAGAACAAAGACTGCAGCAAGTGCTGCAAATTGAGCAGAAGAGAGGCAGAATACCTTTGGAATTCTGATGGGATTTACGTGGAATAATAAGTGATGAGGAACTGACAGACATGATGTGGCAAGTATAGGCAATTCCGCTTCCAGTAGCGGTAATAGCAGCTGTGGTCGTATATGAAGAAACCAATGTTTTTGTTGAAGCATAGTGAAACCAGTGCATTAAAAAAAGATTCTCAGGAAGAGGTTTTTGAACTTCAGGCCTATATTGTCAATACCAGTCTTCAGCAAAGTATTTGAAATGGTGCTGCTAATGCAACTTATTGGCCATTTCTCAAAAAATAACTTTCTGACAGAGACTCAGCATGGCTTCCAAAAGGATGACAGCACTGTCACAGCAAATACGGAGTTTATCCATGAAGTGTATAATGACCTTGATTAAGGAATGCAAATGGCAGATATATTTCTAGACCTCACTAAAGGTTTTGAATCAGTAAACCATGAGTTACTTTTAAGTAAACTTGAGTCATACAACCTAAATGTGACATCTATTCAAATTCTGACAACATACCTCAATTAACCGTAAACAGTGTAGAAATTTGACCTACAAAATCAATAAACAGGTCGTAAATAGCCAATCCCAATATGAAATAGTCAGACAAGGTGTACCCCAAGGCCCAGTTATAGGCCCTTTTCTTTTTCTAGTGTATATAAATTATATAGAGCCATCTCACGAATCCCAGTTAGTTAAATATGCAAATGATACCTCACTGTTATTTGTTGGCAAGCAAACTGACGAATTAACATTGGTTGCAAAAGAAGGACTAGGCCCAATAACAAATTACTTTCAGAATCAATGTTTGAAGGTCAACACTAACAAATCACAGTTAATGCCATTTAAACTAGTACAGTCACACTAAATTGCTGTCCATAATGAAGGTGGAATTAAAGCACTAGACAGAGAAGACTGTAGTTTTCTAGGTGTCTATCTAGATACAAATCTTCACTGGGTTAACCACATAAATTATATAAGTAATAAAATCAGTAGTGTACTATATCTAATCTACATCTACATACATACTCCGCAATTCACCATAAGGTGCGTGGCGGAGGGTACACTGTACCACTAATAGGCATTTCCTTTCCTATTCCACTCCCAAATTGAACGAGGAAAGAAAGAATGCCTTTATGCCTCCGTACGAGCCCTAATTTCTCTTATCTTGTCTTTGTGATCTTTACATGAAATGTAAGTAGGCGGCAGCAAGATCGTACTACACTCAGCTTCAAATTCCGGCCCTCTAAATTTACTTAACAGAAATTCACGAAAAGAACGTTGTCTTTCTTCCAGCGATCTCCAATTGAGTTGCCGGAGCATTTCCGTGACACTCGCGCATTGGTCGAACCTACCAGTAACAAATCTAGCTGCTCGCCTCTGAACCGCCTCTATGTCTTCCTTCAAACCGATCTGCTGCAGGTCCCAAATACTTTAGCAATACTCAAGACGTGGTCGTACAAGCGTTTTATACGCGGTCTCCTTTACAGGTGAAGTAAATCAGAGAGTAAAAACAATTTATTATGGGACAATATTCTCTCACATGTATTATGGAATAGAAATATGGGGCTGTGCTGCAGGTATACACATGGAAAGAATATTGATCCTGCAGAAAAGGGCAGTAGGAATTATGCATGGAATTGGATATATATAGAGACTCATGCAGAGAAATATTTGTGCAACATAAATACCTGACTGTCTACTCATTATCTTCTTCTACATATAAAAGGAAGTGTCCCGATTGACTGACTGACTGACTCATCATCGCCCAGCCCAAACCACTGAAGATAGAAACTTGAAATTTGTGGAGGGTGTTGATCTTACTCTGTAGGCATCATTTAAGAACTATTTTTCAATATTCCGTCTGTAAGGGGGTGAAATAGGGGATGAAACGTTTTTTGAAAATACATAGCTATTTAGGCAATTTTTAAGATAGAAGTACAAAATTTCGGATTTTAATTCAGGGCTCGAATTTAAAAGACACGTGTTTCGGCATTTTTTTAAATTCGACAAATAAGGGGGTAAAATAGGTGACGCAAAAAATTGATTTTCAAAAATATGTTCCTGTTAACTGAAATTTTAAGCTACAACTACGAAACTTCAGATATGGAATCTTGGTCAGGATTAAAAATCCATGATTTTAGTATTTTGGGAAATTCAGCAAGTAAGAGCGTTAAATATAGGATCAAAAATTCTTTTTGAAAACACATTGCTATTGAAACAATTTTGAAGCTAGAGCTGCAAAAGTTTATATTTGTATAGTTGGTTAGACGTTAAAAAAAAACGTGTTTCGGTATTTTTGGAAATTCAAACATCAACAGGGTTAAATTGGAGAGGGGGTGTTTTTCAAAAATATGTTGCTATTTAGGCAATTTTGAAGTTAAAACTACAAATTTTTGGATTTGGATTCAGGGTTCGAATTTAAAAGACGCGTGTTTCGGCCCTTTTTGAAATTCAACCAATAAGAGGACACAAAAAATTGATTTTCAAAAACATGTTGCTGTTAACTCAAATTTCAAGCTATAACTATGAAACTCTTGATCATGATTAAAAAGACACGTGTTTCGGTATTTTTCGAAATTCAACAACTAAGGGGGTAAAAGAGGGGCTCAAAAATTCTTTTCAAAAACACAATGTTGTCAAGACAATTTTGGAACTATAGCTACAAAAATTGGTATTTTTAATGTTCGTTATGATTTAAAAAATACGTGTTTCGGTATTTTTGGAAATTCAACCGTCAAATGTTCAAATGTTCGTAATTCTATTGGACCAAACTGCGTGGTCATCAATCCGTAACTTACAAACTACTTAAACTAAACTAACCTAAGGACAACACACACACCCATGCCCCAGGGAGGACTCGAACCTCCACGGTGAGCAACCGCGCGCTCCGCAGCAAGACGCTTTAGACCACTCGGCTACTCCACCGCGGCGAAATTCAACCATCAAGGGGATTAAATTGGAGAGGGGGTGTTTTTCAAAAATCTGTTGCTATTTAGGCAATTTTCAAGTTAAAATTACAAATTTTTGGATTTGGTTTCGGGGTTCGAATGTAAAAGAAACATGTTTCGGTATTTTTGGAAATTAGACTAATAAGGGGGTGAAATACAGGATGCAAAAATTGATTTTCAAAAATATGTTGCTGTTAACTCAAATTTCGAACTATAACTATGAGACTTAGGATATGGGCTCTTGATCAGGATTAAAATTCAACAAAAAGAGGGGATCAAAAATTCTTTTTGAAATTAGGAAATTAAAAACACAGGAAAATTAGAAAATTAAAAACATAGGGAATTCAAAGTCCCACATATGGAGCGACAATAGCCCATCTAAGGGAAAAAGGGCCAATCATAAGAATAATTGTTTTCCATAACATTTCTACGTCATTAAGGAAATACTTATTATATTTCAGCTTTCCATGCCTCAGCCCATTGTCTAGAGATATGAATGATCATGAAATAAATGTTTTAAATGGTGAATATAACTGATGTATGATTTTAACTACATCATATTTATGAAGATATGCCTATTTCTAACACATTTCGCAAACATATTAAAAAGAAGAAAACTACTGACAAATTTTCATGCAGTTTTCACAGGACATTTGAACTAAGATTGGGGTAAGAAATAGGCATGATTTCATCAAAATCAGATCACGGAACAAAGATACATCGCAATCTTAGGTGTTTTCAGTAACTGTCTGTTCATCCATTATAAATACCTAATCTGCTATACTACTTCACCGATTTGCATGGAGCAACTTCGTTTCATAAAAGTGGAATCAGGGAAATTTTTTTTAGATGTAGGTTACACTTGAAGTATGTATTGTGTAATACAGCAAACAAGCAATAGAGGCGCTGTAGTGCAAAAAGAACTAATAAACACCGCTGCTGCATAATAAGTATGGGGTAGTACAACAAGGAGGCGAACGTCTGTGACAGAATTAAGCAATCTTATGTCTACGAATACAAACAAACATTGAACATAGTGTTACTGATTTTGCTTTGTTTATTAAACACTTAATGGCATTTCTTTCCTTATTTTGGCACGTTTCACTTTTTGTATCAAAAACATTTCAGACAATGACTTTTACTTACATTTAACATCTTTATGAAGACACATCGTTTCGGACAATGCCTTTTACTTACATTTGTCATCTTGGCTAGGACAACTGAGTATATTGACTGAGCGGTCCTACAAGGATTCTATTTTTACTGAATGAGGTCCAGAACCCTAAAAAGCCAATGATACACACAGGGCCTCCTTCAACAAGCTAGTATCTTTATAAATTAAATACATTTTTTGTATTGTAAAGCAAGCAAATGGTCAGATATTCATTTTCATAATACAAGAAACAAGGACTGCTATTATAGACAACGAACAAAACTAAAAACAACAGGCCATAGCCCATATATAAAGATGGCTGATATGGTACAACAAACTGCCGAGCCCTATAAGGAGCAACATAGGCAATAATATTCAAAATAAAACTGAAATCATTCCTAAATGAAAAGTGCCTATACTCCTTAAATGAAAATTAACATTAAACAAACTGATACCTGCATTTTGTGTAACTTCTGAATATATGTAATAATTATTTGCTTTTGTGTTACTTCTGGATATATGAAATGTTCATTAAGAAACACCATTTCTGCTGTATTAGCCTATTGAGAATACTGATATTTGTATAACCTATCTGTAATCATTCACGCTCATTTTTCGTATAGATTTTCTGTCTGTAAAAATATTATGATGTTTACAAAAGTCAGTGGTGGCTCCATGCAAAAAAAAAAAAAAAAAAAAAAAAATAAATAAATAAATAAAATAAATAAATAAATAAATAAAATAAAAAAATAAATTAAAAAAATGTTCAGGAGTCTCCTATTCTCTTCCACTTATACAGCCTTCTTTCTTTATTGTTAAATTAATATGATTACATGGGACTTGAGCAAAATTCATCCAGGCAGATTTCTCTTTCATGCCTTTTCAGTAGTTCATGTTCATGTTAATCTTCTATTCCATTTTCTATTATTAATTTCCGGTCCTCCATCACAATAAAGTTTTCCTCTCTCTTAACTGTCTGAATAGTTTCTTTTATCTCATCATAATGCATGTTTTACATTGTCCTCATCATCAGCAGAGCTAGTTGGCATATAAACTTGCTTAGTCATGGTGGGTGTTAATGTTATGTCTGTACTGCCTATGACAATGCATTCACTATGCTGTTCATAGTTGCTTACCTGCAATCCTACTTCTAATTCATTATCAGACTTTCTCCTCCAATACCCCTAACTGGACTTCTATTTATAAGCCTCTACTCCCCTGACCAGAAATCCTGTTACTGAACTTCACTACCTGCTAGTATAATTAATATCAAGACATATCGCTTTCCATTCTATCAGTTAAGATACATGACATTCAATACTTCATGGCGATTCGAAATGCGGCAGCCAGAGCTGATGGTTGTGTGACTGTGTTGTGTGCATGTGTGATTGCGTGAATGTTCCTAATTCTGAAGAAGGCCGTGGCCGATAGTTGAAAGTGTTGTATGTGTGTGTCTTTTTTGTGTGCCTGTCACAGCTCATCGTCACGTCTTTGTGGTGAGTTGTAAACTGTCCTATTACTATATTGTTAATTCCAACCTGGACTTGCCATTATTTATCCAACTTCTTTGCTTTCTACAAATGTTTGCCTTGGTGTGTTTGTGTAAGCGTGTGTGTGTGTGTGTGTGTGTGTGTGTGTGTGTGTGTGTGTTTGTTTACCTTTCTTTTTTTCTCCTAAGGTAAGTCCTTCCACTTCCGGGATTGGAATGACTCCTCATCCACTCCCTTAAAACCTGCATCTTTTCCTTTTTCCCCTCCTTCCTTCCTCTTTTCCTTATGAAGCGGTCAACAGTTGCAAAAGGTTGATCGTTTGTTTGTGTGTGTTTTTATTTGTGTTTTTGTGTCTATCAACAAGCCTGTGCTTTGGGTAAGTTACTTGATCTCTATTTTTTATACATATTTATCCCACCAGGAAAGTTTCCTTCTATAATATTCGTTTCATCAATTTGAACCTAACCATTACGAACAATTGTTATTGCTCTGTTGCCTTTCAAAATCTTTTCTGTCATCTTACTTTATCCTTCTGTTTATGTTTTACATAGTATTTTCACTATTTATTTGCCTCCCTTCTTAGTTGACAATTCATTTTTCTCCTGGCCAAATAGGCTACATACAACAATCAGCACTGACTTCCCAATCTTAATCTAAAAGTACGACTAATGTCTTTTTTAATTTTATTCTTATTATTATAGTTACCGCTTTCGCCACTGCATCTTCTCTATAATACCCACCATTCATCTACATTTCTCATTTTACTTTGTTAATTCTATTTCACAACTTCAGTTTACTATAACCTAAAATAACCATTTTCGGCATTTCCTAGAAACTTCGTGATTATTTCCTATTCCCATTTTTCCACATTTCAGTTCATTCTTCCGACATTTCCAATCATTTTTCAGCAACTTTCTACACCTTTTAATCTTATTATTCCTTCGTCAGACTATTGTTACCCTCAAGGTCGTAATCTGCCACTATATAATCCATCCTAATATACGCTTTCCTTTCATTCTCACACTCTTTGCTCAAACTTTTCCAGATTTTCTTCACCCTATAACCTGTTTTGGAAACTTATACAACCACCAAACTCTTGTGCATTACATTGTTGACTAACTGTAGTTAACCACAGTTTCAACAACGTTTAACTTCAACAACTCTCTTGAACAACTTTTTCTATTTCTTTTTTCTTAGCTGAATAATTCCTTTGCTGTCTATTCACCTCTATATCTCTCCCATATATATTTTTATTACTTAATTTTAATTATTTATATATTTATTATTATTTATTTATTTAAATTTATTTCATTACTTTACAGACTGTTATTCAACACATATTTCCCTCTTATCCATCCCATACATTATGTCACCCTACAACAACCCCATCAAGTTTTATTTACATTCCCTTCGTAAACATGCTTTCTCCCTAGCCACATTACGTTACCACATTTTATTTCCTCAGGCTTGTCTGACATTTGGCATCACCCCCAAGGGCCTCACACTAAAGGTACCCATCTCTGGCTGTAACCCATCCTTTCATCCTGCCTTATATCAATTCCAAACTGAACAATCCACAGGCCTCACCCGCCTAATCCTTAACCTACACATTAACTCCGCCAATGAACACACCTGTCAACTCCTATCCCTAATCAGAATCCTCAACCTTTCCTCTCCCACATCCACACCTGCAGTTCAGAACATCCTCCTTCAGGCCAACTGCAAATTATAACAGCATGCCACCCTCCACCTCAGAAAACTATCCAATCTCCTAGTAACCCACCTCCAGAAAGGCAATACTCTCTCCCTCAGCAACCTCTCCAACAAACCTCAACCTCCTCTTATTACACACAAACCCAGTCTCTCCCATTTACTCAATCTCCCACTCCCAACTCCTCCCCCCCCCCCCCCAATACCTCAAAATACTAATCCACATAATCCGGAACCACAACATCCCAATTCAACCATCAAATGTTTGTAATTCTATTGGACCAAACTGCGTGGTCATCGGTCCGTAGCTTACAAACTACTTAAACTAAACTAACCTAAGGACAACACACACACCCATGCCCCAGGGAGGACTCGAACCTCCACGTCGAGCAACCGCGTGCTCCGCAGCGAGACGCTTTAGACCGCTCAGCTACTCCACCACGGCGAATTCAACCATCGAGAGGGTTAAATTGGAGAGGGGGTGTTTTTCAAAAATCTATCCAATCTCCTAGTAACCCACCTCCAGAAAGGCAATACTCTCTCCCTCAACAACCTCTCCAACAAACCTCAACCTCCTCCTATTACACACAAACCCATTCTCTCCCATTTACTCAATCTCCCACTCCCAACTCCCCCCCCCCCCCCCCCAATACCTCAAAATACTAATCCACATAATCCGGAACCACAATATCCCAATTCAATAGTCAACGTCTCTTCTAAACCTGTCCCCCAGTCTGAAACCTCTGTCCTTTCAAAAGGCCTCACCTTTAGCCCCACTCCCAAATTCAGACAAACAGCCCTTGTTAAAGATTTACTGTCCTATACTTGTAGTCTTTGCTGGAGATATCACTTTGCCACTAAGAAAATAATCCTACTCCTAATGATCCAGCTCTGAAAGACACCATTCAAACTGAACCCTGTCTGGAACAGTTCCGTTCACCACCAACTACAGGTGGTGGCTCACGTCGGTACCAATGATGTGTGTCAGTTCGGATCTGAAGAGATCCTCTCAGGTTTTGAGTGGCTATCTGAAGTGGTAAAGACTGCCAGTCTTGCTTGCAAGATGAAAGCAGAGCTCACCACCTGCAGCATAGTTGACAGGACCAACTGTGGACCTCTGGTACAGAGCCGAGTGAAGGGTCTGAATTAGAGGCTCAGACGGTTCTGCGACCGTGTAGGCTGCAGATTCTTTGACTTGCGCCATCGGGTGGTGGGTTTCCGGGTTCCGCTGAATAGATCAGGAGTCTACTATACGCAGGAAGCGGCTACACGGGTAGCGGGGGATTGTGTGCCGTGGACTGGGCGGTTTTTTAGGATGAAGGGCTTCGGGGAAAAACAAAATGGGCAATCTCAAAGGGTGCAGGTGGATCACAGGAGAAATGTAGATCTGGCAACTATCAGTATAACAGTTGTAAATTGTCGTAGCTGTGTTTGGAAAATACCAAAACTCCAAGCGTTAATAGAAAGCACCGAAACACACATCATTATAGGCAGTGAAAGTTGACTCAAGCCGGAAATAAGTTCAGAAGAAGTATTTGCAAAAGATCTAACTCTGCTCAGAAAGGATAGATTAAACAAAATAGGTGGAAGTGTGTTTGTCGCAGTCAAAAGTAGTATTTTGTGTAGCGAAGTTGAAGTTGATAGTTCGTGCGAGCTATTATTCGAGCTATTCGGGTTGTACCCGAAAATTATAAGACGTTAATATTTGGTTCCTTTTACCGGTCTCCCGACTCTGACGATACAATAGCAGAAAGGTTCAAAGAAAACCTGAGTCTAATTACAAAAACCTACCAGACTCACACGATAATAGTAGGTGGTAATTTTAATTTATCCACGATCTGTTGGCGAAATTATATTTTCAAATCAGGAGGTACGCATAAAACATCGTGAGAAATTGTACTCAACGGATTCTCTGAGAATTACTTCGAACAATTAGTTCATGAGCCAACTAGAATTGTAAATGGATGTGAAAACACACTTGATCTCTTAGCAACAAATAATCCTGAGCTCATAACGAGCATCAAAACGGATACAGGTATTAGTGAACATAGAGTTGTCGTAGCGAAATTGACTATCAAAAGTCCCAAAGTTACCAAACATAAACGCAAAGTATACTTGTTCAGGAAAGCAGAGAGAAATAAAATACATTGCTTCTTGAAAGATAGCTTCCACTCGTTTATAACACTAAACATACGTGTAGAACAGATGTGGCTCAAATTCAAAGAAGTGTATCGACAGCAATTGACAGTTTTATACCAAATAAATTAATGAAAGAAGGAGGCGATCCCCTTTGGTACACAAAACAGGTCATGACACTGTTGCAAAAGCAAAGGAAAAGGCATACTAAATTTAAACGAACACAAAATCCCCAGTATTGGCGATTGTACTCAGAAGTTCAAAATTTAGCAAGGATTTCAATGCGAGATGCCTACAATACTTATCACAACGAAACTCTTCCTCAAAATTTGACTGAAAACCCAAAGAGATTTTGGTCATGTGTTAAATATACTAGGGGCAAAACACAAACAATACCCTCACTACGTGATAGTAATGGCGATCCTGCTGATGACAGCGCTACTAAAGCAGAGTTACTAAACATAGCTTTTAGAAACTCATTCACCAAAGAAGACGAAACCAATATTCCAGATTTCGAATTACGAACAGATGCTGTAATGAGTAATGTAGAAGTAGATATCATCGGAGTAGTGCAGCAACTAAAATCACTTAACACGAACAAGTCTTCTGGTCCGGATTTTTACCCATTAGATTTCTATCTGATTATGCTGATGCGATACCCCTTACTTAACAGCCATATACATCAGCTCTCTCAAAGAAGGATCTGTACCAAAAGATTGGAAAGTTGCACAGGTCACACCTATATTCAAGAAAGGCAGTAGGAGTAACCCACTAAACTAAAGGCCCATTTCTTTGACGTCAATGTGCAGCAGGGTTTTGGAACATATTCTGTATTCAAATATTATGAATTATCTAGAACAGAACGATCTATTGACCCAAGGTCAACACGGATTTAGAAAATATCTCTCATGCGAAACACAACTAGCTCTTTATTCACACGAAGTGATGGGTGCTATCAACAAGGGTTCACAAATCGATTCCGTATTTCTTGATTTCCAGAAAGCTTTTGACAATGGACCTCACAAATGGCTTTTAATCAAATTGCTTGGTTATGGTATATCGCCCCAACTTTGCAATTGGATAGGGGATTTCTTGTCAGAGAGGACACAGTTCATAGTAATCAATGGTAAGGCATCGATTAAAACAGATGTGATATCGGGCGTTCCACAGGGTAGTGTTATTGGCCCTCTGCTGATCCTTATTTCCATAAACGATTTAAGAGAAAATCTAAATAGCTCACTTAGGTTGTTTGCAGATGATGCAGTCATTTACCACCTAGTAAAATCATCTGAAGATCAAAACCAACTGCAGATCTGAATAAGATATCAGTATGGTGTAAAAATTGACATGAGTACGAAAAGAAATCCATTAAACTTTGTTTACAAGATAAAACAATCAAAAGTGAAGGCCGTAAACTCCACAAAATACCTAGGAATGACTATTACTTCAGACTTAAATTGGAAAGAACACGTAGATAATATTGTGGGAAAGGCGAACCAGAGACTGTGTTTTATTGGCAGAACCCTTAAAACATGCAACAGAACTACAAAAGAAACTTCAGACACTACGCTTATCCATCCATTTTTGGAGTATTGCAGCCCAGTGTGGGATCCTTATCAGGTGGATATAACAGAGGACATTGAAAGAGTCCAAAGAAGGGCAGCTCATTTTGTATTGTCACGATACAGGGGAGACAGCGTTACGGAAATGATACAGGAACTGGGATGGGAATCATTACAACGGCGCTTATCGCTGTGGCGTGGGCTACTTGCCAACATCCTCCTCAGAATGCGAAAATATATTGTTGACTCCCACTTACATAGGTAGAAATGATCATCAAAATAAAATACTAGAAATCAGAGCTCGAACAGAGAGATTCAGTTGTTCTTTCTTCCCGCGTGCTATTCAAGAATGGAATGGGAGATAAATAGTATAATGGTGATTCGATGAACCCTCTGCCAGGCACTTAAATGTGATTTGCAGAGTATCCCATGTAGATGTAGATGTAGATTTAACTACACTCTCATGAAAAATATCTGCAGAAAATTATTCAACGTATGACATGTTGTAAATGACAATTTCACTTTTTCATCTTTTTGAACCATTAGCTTTCTTACTGTAGAACAACAGCAACTTCTGACATTAACATGAACATCCATCCTGCCATTCTTAAAAGAACTTCACTGACAAACTTTTTTTTTTAATTCCTTTAGGATATCATAGTATACAATAAGTGTACGTGTAATATAGTACACATCAGTAACAAAATATTGCCATCACTTTCTCCCAATGTACAAGAGCAACAAATACAATTTGAAATTTCCTTTCCATCAGATGGACTGAGTATTTTTTACATTGTTAATATTAAGTACCATGGGATCAAACAGTCAGTATAAATTTGAAAACTTAATAAATCACGAAATAATTTAGATAGAGAGGTAAAAATTGACACACATGGAGTTTTATTAGAACAAATTAAAAAAAATAAATTAAAAAAAGTTCAAAAAATGTCTAACAGATGGTGCTGGACAGCAAAACGTCTGTGACTGTGCATGAAAATCATGTATAAAAGCAGCTGCCATTGCCATGGGAAGGCAATAGGACGTGATTTATATTCACTTCTACTAATACTGGTAATGATGTTGACAATAACCGACTGTCTATGAGCTGTCTCACTTGTTGGTGTAGATACTGTTGCCTCCATGTGGTATTGCATTAGTAATTCTTCAAAATTTTTGCTTTGTTTTCTACCCTTTTCCCATGTCAATATTGAAATCTCAACATATAATAATGTTTCTCTTCACATTCATTCACAGTAAATAAGCCCTTTTTTTTATTATTTTTCTCCCCAGAAAAATGCTAATATTGTCACTTGGTCCTTGGTCCTCTATCATTACACCAGTAATTTTAGAGCCTGTTTTTTTTTTTTTTTTTTTGCTATTGGTAATTTCACACATTTATTGATTAGAGTCTTTAGCTTTCCTGTTTTAATATATGTAGATATGCCTCCACCTTTCTGGTTTGATCTACAGAAATAGCTGGATAATATATAGTCACTTACTGTCAGATTATCTATCTGATCTTCAGTTAGTCCATGTTCACTGATAATAATATGTCTGGTTGTATTTCACTTAAGAGTTTCTCCACTTTCAGTTTTTTGTTGCCAATATATTGCATATATTGATGCAGAAATTTTATGTAATCTTCTGCTGGCTTAAATGTTGTGGAATTTGTTCTGGGATCCTATTCTGTACTTCCTTTACTTTTGAATGGTGCTTACTTTTGGTTTTTCAACAATAACCTCTGATTTTTCGCCCCCATCAGGCTTTCTTAGTTTCCCTTGTTTCTGACGATATTACGGACATCTGTAAAAATTCGGCTAGATATTACAGATCCCAGTCTAGTTAAGTGCAAGTCATCCTATCCAAGGTAGTTTTCACACAGAAATTTGTTTGGGTCTATGAAAATCACCCTAGGCTATAGCATTGTTCTTTGATGGTGCAGTTTATTTTTGAGATATGTATTTGTCAATCACTGACCTCCTTTTTATGATTCTGCTAATTACAAACTTTGATCTCATACATACACTTTTTGCTGAGCAAATCATATTCCTCGTGTTATTAACAATTTCTTCTTCACTGCTGCTTCTGAATGAGTTCATTCTAACATGCACAAAGACACTTCTGCAACTACGCTTGGGATCACAATCTGGTTCTGTAGTTATCTGTTTTGTATTTTCCATGTTCTTTAAGTGTTTTCCAAGTTGCTGTTTGGCACTGTGACAATTTTAGCAGCAAGACACCAATCATTAGAAATTCATCCTCATCCCCTTGCACAGCTGGGGTCTTCTCTTTTCTTTTAGTATATGTCACTAACTTCCCATTATATTTATCTGTCAGTTTTTGGCTACCTGGATTTACGTGGCATTGGCAAAACTAGATGTGTTACTGTTTATAACCTCCATATTAAGTGCACATGCATTTGCACTATCTAGTTTCTTTTGTCTGATGTATTTCATCCATGTTCGTATTAGGTGCACACTTATTTTCATGATCATGTTGTTTTTTGTCTGATGGATTTCAGCCACAGAGGACTGTTTTTCTCATATTAGTTTTGTGTTTCCCCCCTTTAAACAGAGTATTTCAATTTTTAATGTCCCAATGTCATTTTGGAGTAACTTTATTATTTCATTTTCGGAATCTACTAAACTTACAAGATTGGCATGTCCACAGAAGATCATCACTTTTCGTATAACCAAGAATTGTACTTGACATACATAATACCTTTCATCACTATCTTTTCACATACTTTACATGATGAGTTGCTTATTTTATGACGTTTAGACGCAAGTAGAGTGCTACTATACTTTTCTAATGGCGCCATCTTGCTAGGGTAAAAAAATACTACAGTATGCTTGGTGAATAAGTAGATCCAAGTACAATGAACAACTCTGTGAATAAGTGTAGCAATTGCTTTTTGTTCTCCCAACTACTTCCAAAACATGAAAAAGGAGGCTACTACCTGGACAGAATTGCAATACTAGAAATAAAAGTTAATAAATAGAAGCAAAACTGTAAGAGGACTTGTACTCTGTAATTGTTCAACTGTTCCAAAACAGGCCAAATCCAAGCCTGCTGCTGCCATTAAAACCTACTCACAGGGTAGCCAAAACAGGAACATTGTTGAGTCATCATTCCAGACACTTCAGCATATAACTTAAAGTGCCTATATGGTCTTTTATTGGCCATTTCCACCCCAAAGTGAATGAAATCAATCATAGTCATCTTTTCCAATAAGAAAAGTGTGATTTTGACCTTAAAACAACTTTCTCACAGATTTGGTACAATAGAATATAAATTTGTAAAATTATTGTCCACATTTCTTGCTCAAAATTGAATGCTTGTTTGTCCCATAAAGGAAAGTGCACAGCTTAAATTCTGTGTACATCTAGTTAAAGTTTTCACCCAATACCTAGGACCAAATTTGCTTTCCTAATGATACTATAGATTTTATATAATAGTATGGTTACCATGGTATTTGTGGCTATTCATTAAGTCTAAAATTCTGTACAATAATTTAGACTTTTCCTTGAGCTTTAAATCAATGACTACAAGAGAATAACATCAAAATTTCAGAACTAACAGGTATCTAGCTCCCAGGCTTACACAGTTTGTGCTTCTCAATCTGACACACTTTACTTATCCAAAAACAGCCATAATGGTACATACCTTTTCTCTGAAGGACCATTCATCTCGTTCAATAGCTTCTAGAATATCCTTTCTTTTTTGAATATTTTCTGGAGTATCCATTGGAGGTAGTACTTTTTCCCATGCTCTTTTGATGCGCAGTCGTTCTATTATTTCTACTTCATGCATCCCAGCAGGGAGTCCATTTTCTGAACATCAAGTATTATAACACAATAAATCACACATTTAAAGTCCAGTGATGACAATCTGACATCCATGTAATCAATAAATGCACCTATACAATCACATAATACATATGCTTTTAGTTATTTATCAAATCATGATTACCATTATAAAATGAACTCGCCTTCAGTCACAAAATTGAGTTGTATTGTACACAATGTGTTTCGAGCCAAGAGGGCTCATTATCAGGTGTCTCTGTGATTTTTTATACATGTTTAAAGTCCTGGGCTTGTTAAGATCAAAACATAGGTTGAATATGAAAAACTTTCAAAAACAAGTTCATAAAATTTCAGAGATTTAATAATAGACTTACTTACTGAAAAGTGTTGCACAAATAAGTCTGGTGCAGTATGATAATTGTCTGTCCTGAAATACATTTCTAGGTACAAATGTACAGGGCTGTAAGTGCATTGTGTACAATAAAACACAATTTTGTGACTGAAGGCGAGTTCATTTTATTTCACTGAAGTGAAACAGACATGGAAGTATCACTAACAATAATGGACAAAATGAAATGATTACCATTATAACTTTGACAAAACACAGCTTACAAGCAAAACTGAATGGAATTGTAATTTATCCTGCTGTCAGGTGCACATGACATTTTCCATGTTATCATGAAAACAGAATTTTGAAAAGACATTAATAACATGAAAAATAATTCTAAAAGAATATGCTGATTAAAAATGCAAATAAGAGAGAGAGATTAGGTAGACTTTTACCTGCCAGACTGAAAGATATTTAGCACACACAGAATTACTCAAAGAATAAATAAATCAGTAAATGAAAATAAGTAAATGGATAGCACAGAAAAATTCAAACTTTAATGTTTCTTTAAATGCATTAGAGGCGCGGCTTTGCTGAACTTTGATCACTTGCATAATAATGTTAAGAAAACACACAAATTAGTGAAGAATGAAATGTGTCTGAAAACTGCAATATCTCAGTTAAACATTATTTCTAGTCATTACTATGGAGCTCACTGCAGTATTTCATGTTCATTATTAATCTACATCATACAAGACCACCCGCAATTCACACTTAAGTTCTTAGAAGAATATTTACACAATCACTATCAGACTATTACTCAACCATTCTGCTCTCAAACAGGATGTAGAGGAAATGGGCACCTAAATGTTTCTGTGGGAGCTATTATTTATTTTATTACAATTGTCATTTTACAAATGTAGGTGGGAGGCAACAAAACATTTTCTCATTCAGATGACAAAGATGGTGATTAAAATTCCAGAAATGATCTTAACACAAAGAAAATCATATTAAGACTTTGAATCATTCGCCAACAGTATCCGTGTTCTCTCTTGCCAAATACACATGCTAGCAGAATGCCACGAACACAACACGAGGTTGAGGCTAATACAATTGATGTATTTATAAAGTGGATAATGTTTCCAGATACATTATAACAAGCAGTACAGCTTGCTCTATTCAGAAAGGAAGCAAACCAGTTTGTAACTGCCACAAGCCATGCATATGATGTGCCTTACATTTTTGTGCAGTTGGTCAGTGTAGTCGATGTCAATGATCCAGACACGGTGCACAACAGTGCTGAGCACAGTGTCGTGCACATTTCTGTGAAATGGGTCATATGTAACAGGCATTCTCTACACTATGGCACCAGCAAAATAGGAAGTTGCCTAGTGCTAGAGGTGGCTGCCGAGTAAATAACAGAGGCAAAAGTGCTAAAGGAAACTGACTGTGAAACTATACACAGTGAAATGGGAAACATTTGGTTATTTTTGGTAGTTCTGATCCCGAGAAATAAGTTGCTTCATGTTCTACAAGTACTTGTGAAAAGAACTATATTTGAACGGGTTGAACTGAATGCCACTTAGTATTGATAATTTTGGCAGAGTAGGTGCCAAAATACCAAAAGGAACAGTTTTAGCAAGTTAGAAGAGTTGCCATTAATGCAATTGCAAAATGGGAAGAGAAAGGGAAAGGAAGGAACAGGAAGAAATTAAGATGCTGAAGTGTATATGTAAATTATGCAAATGTCACAAAACCCTTAAAACAGAAATTACAGGAAAAGTTGATACACATTTGCCTCAGAAGGATATGAATTTGTTGCATTCAGTATAAAGGATTTTAGTATCATTTTTGAAGAATGTTGCGGCTATTTGCCACAAGTTTGACACAACATGAGGTTCCCATAGGAGATGCTGGACTGATCAGTCAAAAACCGTATAGGATTCCACATTATTTTCAACCTCTTGTTAAGCAGAGCCTTAAGGAATAGCTAAAAGTGGGGATAAATACAATTGCCAATATTTCACGTGCGGTCTGATTATCATCATATTCCTCTCTTGCATCAGTAGATTGTGCATAGGTATTATTTGTAGTACCATCAGGATACTATGAGTATTTGAAGCTGCCCTTTGGATTATGAATGCAGCCACAACATTCCAAAAGTTTTGCGGATTTATTACTGAGGGGATGAAAACTCTATACACAGGCCCTCATTGGGTGATTAGCCGAAGCGACAAAACTTTTCCCATTCTCATTAGTGATAAAACCAGTACAGTCTCTACTGACAGGATCAAACTGGCCTTCTTGTTAATTGATTCTCCTCAAGTGTCAACACAACACAACCAGTCACAGCCTAAGCCTCAATTGCAACAAAGAAGACAAGAACCCGAAAATCATCCAGACCATTGAACTCGATCTGGACAGAGCGTTTTACTTCCCAGCACGGTTCTTGGACAAAGCTACCAAAACATTCAATGGGAAACGCTCTGCTTTCTGCGAGGGGACTGGTGTAGCAAACCAACAAGAAGTTTTCAGCTGATTTTGTTCAGAGTTCGAGCTCCAGCCACCAGAGGTGCTGTGATACACTCAGTGAAGAGAGTTTGCACGCTAGCCTTCAGGAGCACTGCAATTGACTTCTCTTTGCATCCATACGGGGTTCTATGATTTTTATTACTCCGAGACAATAACTTCCATAGTTACCAACTTAGTTGGCCATTGTATCTTGTAATTATTCTTACAGTCAAATAAAACTTTAGTTGTTCTTCAAACGGAGTCAACAGCTTTTTCTTAACAAGTCATAATATGATTGCACTGGAATATACATCTTGTTATCGATACCTGGCTGAAAGCAAATTATCGATTATGAACATGTCTACATCTGATCACAAGACTGACGTATAGTGTTGCGACAAACCTTCCATTTGTCTAGTTTATCTATATGACATTATTGTGTTTTCCAGTTCCCTAGATAACATACATAATGAATGAGGCATATAATGTCATATATACAAAATACAAATCCAGTCTGAATTCAGAAAAAATTAAATTTGCAGAACTACAATTTAATTATTTGGGTCACTTAATTTCAAATGATGGTGTTCAACCCAATCTACAGTTAACTGATGCATTAAATATTTTTTTCCTCCTTGTAAGATGAAAGAATCACAGTATTTTCTTGGCCTAGCCAATTATATTGTCCACAATGAAACTTTGACTCTGCAGCAGAGTGTGCGCTGATATGAAACTTCCTGGCAGATTAAAATTGCAGAGTGAAAGTTTCATTCTGGAAACATTTCTTAGGCTGTGGCTAAGCCATGTCTCCAACATATCCTCTCTTCCAAGAGTGCTAGTCTTACAAGGTTCGCAGGAGAGCTTCTGTGAAGCTTGGAAAGTAGGAGGCGAGATACTGGTTGAAGTAAACTTGTGAGGCAGCATCGTGAGTCATGTCAGGATAGCTCAGTCGGTAGAGCGCTTGCCCGCGAAAGGCAAGGTCCCATGTTCGAGTCCCGGTTCCGGCACACAATTTTAATCTACCAGGGAGCTTCAATTATATTCTCGTTTCGTGCCAGAATATGCAACTACTACCAAATCTCTAAACCAAATTGTTAAAGATGTGAGTAACACTTACAAGGGTCTGTGATTGTGAAACAGCAATTCTCAAATTAAAAGAAATTCTACGATCTGTTTTACCATACCCTGATTTTGATGCCAGTAATTTTGCAATTGGATGTGTTCTTAGCAAACAACATGGTGAATTTGAACAGCCATCTAGGCAATTAAATCAAGCTGAGCTCAACTACAGTACAAAAGAAAAGATGTTAGCTCAATGTATGGAGCAAACTATTTTCAGCATTATTTATATGGGAGAAAAATTAACTGATGTGCTGATCATGTGGCCATAATGTGATTGTTAATCTTTAATGACCCCAGCAGTAGACTGAATATGATGGCCCTTAAGTGAGTTAAGGTACAAGCCAGGAAGCTCAGGCAGAGAGCTGATGTGTTAAGCCGCAAAGTTTGGTATGCACAAGCCAAAAGGTTCTGATTGCTGAATTAGAAGAAACAAAGCAAGATGATGAACAATGCAGTTGATATGAAACATCCAGACTCCTTGGTTATGGAAAGTTAGTTGTTCCAAAATCTCTCAGAGAAAGTATTTTACATTAGTAACATGATAGTAAACAAACATGCCACAGTGGTAAGAAAGCAACCAATGCATGAATAGCTACACAGTTCTGGTGGTCCACTCATGAGAAGGATGTTGAAAGTCATGTACAGTCTTGTTCACCATGTGCAGAAGGCACAATATGTAAAACCAAAATTCCACTTCAAACTCTACCAGAGGCCACGAACCATCAGCTGGATCACCCTTCATATGTCCGCCTATTTCCAATTTCATACTAAAACCATAAATATGATCTGTCAATTATAGACCATTTTTTTCCATTATGACTGAGAAGACAGTCACTAAAGCTTTCTTGAAACATCTTGCTTTGGCACATGGCAGCCCTGAATCCATAACAACAGAGCAAGGAAGTACTTCTTATGTTCCCTTTTCACACAGGATTGCTAGTTCTTAGTAATAAAAATGGGGAATTACATCATTTCACCCCAAAAGTAAGAGTCACATATAATGTGTCCATAGGTCTGTTCTCAAAATGTTGTCATACTTTGTGAACCAAGCAGTAGAGACTGGGATGGCTACTTCCTTTCATGGTGTGTTTGTACAATGCAAGAGAACAAGAATCAATTAGTTGCACTCCGTTCGAAGTGGTATATAGACACAAAATGGTTCACCATTCAAACTAGATAAGTTACCTCAAGATGTTGATGTACCAACAGTAAAACAATTGTTCCTACATTTGAAAGCTGTCTGCAAATAAGTACAGAAAAACAATGCCATTGCTGTTACTAGACAAGATAAAAAAAAAAGTCAAAAGATTGCAAGAATTCCAGATTATCAGCCTGAGCAATGGGTGTTGCACAGGAATCTGGTTGTAAAGTGAGGAAATACAACTCAGTATCATATTCTCTCAAATTACAAGGCAAGTCTGTAACTTATTGCTGTATCACGGCATCTTAGTCTTGGTAACTATGGCAATTATCAGAAAGAAAATGCTGAATTCCTTGTCAAATACTGAGAATGCAGGGTATTCCTGATGAGTCAGAAATCAACAGCTGTGTAGCTATATACCGTATATTTCCATAGATAAGATGATGGCTGAATCATGAAAAAAGGCCCCAAAATCTGGGGTCATCTTATACAGTGGTAAAAAAAAAAATAAATAAATAAAAATTAGATTGAAATTTAGTCTGGAATTTACATTACAAAGGAAAGATTTACGAAAACAAACATTTACATTTTTTTTTTTTAAAAAAACATTCGCTTTATGAGTTTTTTTAATTTACTGAGTGGACAAGAGTAGATATATGCCACAAATCAGGAAAAGAATTAATTATTTACAATGCAACTTGATTTTACAATTTCATTTGTCAAAAATAATTTCTCAATACATTCAGAGTCACACTGAAACTATTAGCATATATTTACGTATGGAGCAGTAAAGGGTTAAAATATTTCGGAGCTATACGCAACAATTGTGGTTTCCTTTGAATTCCTTTACCTTCCGTTCTCAGGCAATTTCATGCATTTTTAGCAGCATAATATGTGCATCGGCGCAATTAAATGCCCTCTCACTGAAAGAAATTACTTTTCTCTTAAAATTTGCAGTGTAAAAAACAAAATGCTTCTTCACAATTGGGTACAAAATAGTACTACACACACTAAAGTTCAAAAGCAGACCGCAAACACTGCAACAAAGTGTGAACTCCAGATCTACCATCACGAAAACTACTTATGGCGACTTCTATCGGCATTTTTCAGAACTACCATTCACAAAACTAGGCTCTCTACACAAAATCAAGGACGTTAGAATCTCTAACGTCCTTGCCCAAAACCAAGGTTCTACGTACATGCACAAAACCTACTTATGGTGGCATGTAGCAGCATTTATCGGAACTTTCTGAAGCTTTCCTTCTGAATCTAAGCCACATGTGTATTTTTAGATCTCAAAATCAGGAAAGAAAAAGTGTGGTTTGCATTCAGGTAAATACGGTAACTTGGGGGGTCGTCTTATAGGGCAGATATATTCTTATACCTTAACCTATAAAATTTTGATGAAAATTTGTCCCTCGTCTTTTCTCAGATATATACAGTACTTACACATTCAGCAGCAAAAAATATTATATAGAAGGGAAATTGTGAAATATGGAGCTAAGAAACTCATTTGTTAAATATCACTGTTATTGGACAAATTGAAATATTAGTTAACATCAAATTTAAACGTACCCCAGGAAAGCATTGCTAATGTAAGTATTTCTGGAGTTGAGCCTTCACCAACAGTGAAGTATGGAGGTGCCCAAGGATATGTCTGGGCAGCCGAATCACGGTACTGTGTCTGCACATTTCTCGTATGGGTCTCTGGTGGAGCATTTAATTGGAGCCAGGTATCAACTGCCTTGACATTTACTTGTAGTTGGTCTATACTTTCAGAAGGAAGACCATGTGTTTCCAAAGCACTGTAAAAGTAACATATCAGAATAAATGCTGGGTAGGTAACCTACAAAAGGATAAAATAAAATAGTCACACATAAAGTATGAAGTATAGTTCAAGACGGAGGTCTGATAATATGTAAATGTGATAGGAATATTGATTTTATGTGCATACATGCATAATAACATTAACTGGACTATTGGACACGGGACCTCCATATTACTTACTGTTCATTGTCTTCTTCCTACTCCAAAACAGTGTCTTAAAATGAGTGTGATGATAACAAATCTATCAAGTATTAACAGTAGGTGTAGGAGTAGTAGCAACTTCATTAATCTACAAATCACTTTTACAAGACTACTGGACAGGTCTCTCTATAATATTTTAAGACTAACAATAACAACATTATGAAATTTTATGTTTTATTAGATGTATAAGTATGTTCTGACACACAACTAGGGATGCAAACGATACATCGATGTTTTGAAAACATCGATGTTTCGTCCATAAACATCGATGTTAACATCGATATTTTGCACAGCGATATATCACCGATGCATCAACGACAGAAGTCCAAAACTATCGACATCGTTCAACAATTGATTGTCACTCTATTATTACTTTATTAGTTGCTCAGCCAGCGTCAGCTCAAGTGCGGTTCTCCTGCTGTCGTCACTCGTCGCGGTTTTCATACTTTTGAAATGGTAGGTAAGTGAAATATGAAACTAACAGCAATATCATTTACTCACCTTTGTTTGCTATTCTCTCAGTGCTGCAGTCACCTGTTTGAGTGAAAACAATAGTATGTTTCACTTTTGTTGAACAGTTTGTGTGTGTACATATGGCCAATTAGCCCCAAATGTAGTAGTTTGCTATCGTGCGTTTGTTGTGTGCAGCAGTAAGTGGTCAAACGCAAGGACTACCAATTTTATAAATCCGAATCTAGAGTTCTATGGGATATTGAAAGTAATGCACACAAACATCGCAACTGTAATATCACACCGATGACTTCAGAATAACAAAAAATTTCGAAATCATCAAACCTATGTCGAATGCGAAGCGAAGGAATTGCGTAGGAAGAGTGGCTCTTCAATCGTATGGTTTGCATTTGATGTCAAATTCCGTTATATCATAAATCTTATTCATATTTCAAAATTTCCTTAATGGAACCTGTCAGTATCATGAGACTCATTGATGATTAGGGTGCGCTTGAAAGAAGTACTTGAACTTCTGGCAAGTTACCAGTAGCTAAATCTGAAGGGTAGCCACCAGTCAGTTTGTAATTGGTATACAATCTCTCATACTTGTATTTGCAATGGTTTTTGTATACCCGGAAAAATGACATGTCAGATCATATTCAGCTTTCTGGTAATAGACCCTATTCTGTAACAAAGTGTGCAGCATCATTTCATTAGTTAAATTTTCTGAACTATTATCGTACAGTCAAAATGTCAGTTAAAACATCAAACAAAAGTCGACGAAAAATCCCAGGCAAAAGCCAAGTATAGCACAGATTTTCATTTAAGCAAGGTCCATGATTTGATAAACATCATTGATGAATATTCATTTTAAAAATACATTATTAAGTAATACCTGAAAGATGCATAATGTTTAATTTTCTCCATGTCGACAGCTAAGAAAAATGCCATATGTCAACAAAACACTAGTTATTTTGCATGTAATGAACAAATTGATGTAAATCCCAATTAAAATCAGCACAATAGGTAGCGAAACCTTATTCCCAATTTCTTTTTCATTCTAATCTGCCATTTCGCTGTGTATTTGTAGCCTAGTGAAAGAACATAAATAAGGCAGATACTTTCTGGCAACACAGCTTCATTTCAGTGTGTTTTTCCTAATATTTCTTAAATGTATGGAAACATCGGAAAAACATTGATGTATCGTTTTTCAGAGCGATGTTTTTTTAACATTGATATTTTTCCACAGGGACATCAATGTCTGAACATCGATGTTTTTATCAATGATGCATCCCTACACACAACGACATTGCTCAAATAAATAAATAAACGGGTTGTAACACAATAATCGGAATTCATCATTAATATGAACATGTGTTGTTGTTGTGGTCTTCAGTCCAGAGACTGGTTTGATGCAGCTCTCCACAATACCCTATCCTGAGCAAGCCTCTTCATCTCCACATAAGAATGACAACCTACATCTGTCTGAATCTGCTTACTGTATCCATCTCTTGGTCTTCCCCTGCGATTTTTTCCCCACACACTTCCCTCCAATGCTAAATTCACAATTCCTTGATGCCTAAGTATGTGTCCTACCAATCTATCCCTTCTTTTAGTCAAGGTATGCCAGAAATTCCTTTTCTCCCCAATTCGGTTCAGTACCTCCTCATTAGTTACGCAATCCACCCACCTAATCTTCAGCATTCTTCTGTAGTACCACATTTCAAAAGCCTCTATCCTCTTCCTGTCCGCACTGCTTATTGTCCATGTTTCACTCCCATACAGGGCAACACTCCATACAAATGCCTTCAGAAAGGACTTCCTTAGGCTTAAATCAATATTCGATGTTAACAAATTTCTCTTTTTCAAAAATGCCTTTCTACCCATTGCCATTCTGCATTTTATATCATCTGTACTGCGACCATCATTTGTTATTTTACTGCCCAAGTAACAAAACTCATCTACCTCCTTTATTGTTTCGTTACCTAATCTAATTCCTTCAGCATCACCTGATTTTCTTACACTGCACTCCATTACCCTAGTTTTACTCTTGTTAATGTTCATCTTATATGCACCTTTCAGCACACTGTCCATTCCGTTCAATTGCTCTTCCAGGTCCTTTGCTGTATCTGACAGAATTACTATGTCGTCGGCAAAACGCAATGTTTTTAATTCTTCACCCTGAATTTTAATTCCTTCTCCAAATTTCTCCTTGCTTTCCTTTATAGCTTGCTCAATGTACAAATTGAACAACGTTGGAGAAAGGCTACAACCCTGTCGTACTCCCTTTCCAACCACTGCATCCCTTTCACGCCCTTCAACTCTGACGACCGCTGTCTGGTTGTTGTACAAGTTGTAAATAACCTTACGTTCCCTATATTTTACTCCTGCTTGCTTCAGAACTTGAAAGAGTTTATTCCAATCAACATTGTCAAAAGCCTTCTCCAAATCTACAAACGCTAGAAATGTTGGTTTGCCTTTTCTTAATCTATCTTCTAGGATAAGCCGTAAAGTGAGTATTGCTCCCGTGTTCCTACATTTCTCCTGAACCCAAACTGATCTTCCCCGAGGTCGGCTTCTACCAGCTTTTCCATCCTTCTGTATATAATTCGTGTTAATATTTTGCAACCATGACTTATTAAACTGATGGTTCTGTAGTTTTCACACCTGTCTGCACCCGCTTTCTTTGGAGTGGGGATTATAACATTTTTCTTAAAGTTTGAGGGTACTTCACCTGTCTCATACATCTTACACACAATGTGAAACAATTTTGTCATGGCTGGTTCTCCCAAAGACTTCAGTAGCTTTGACGGGATATCATCTACTCCAGGGGCCTTGTTTCGACTTAGATCTTTCAGTGCTCTGTCAAATTCATCTCTCAGTATAGTATCATAGTATCATAGTTTCATATGAACATATGAAATAATTAATTATTTTAAAAGAGCATCTGCACTTTGCGTAGATTTAACTAATTACATATTTTAACAAAAGTTCCATTCAACAGTCTGAGGTTAATGTCATGATGGCAAGTTACTGAAACACTTTCACAGGAATTAGTTTTTATGAATTCTGTAGAGCATGAGAATGTTTCTTTTGTGAGACTACATTTTTATTGAGTTTTAGTGGGCTGTGAGGCCACTTTAAGGCCAGAATTTGATTTAAATGAAATGAATTGCAACACCAGTTAAAAAACATACTCTTTATGTACTGAGAAACAAATGTACATTTCACACAACCCAACATGTCTTAACTAGTTTGAAGGTGAAGGCTAACTAATGGTCGTATTTTTTAGGAACAAATGAACAGCTGATACACTCTCATACGTTCTATCAATGATTATACTTCACGAATATATTTTGATACATCAGAGGAAAAATCACTAAAGCGTAAATTAATTATTCGCGAGAAAAATTAAAAAAGATAAAAAAAATTGAAAAGACATTGAAAACAATAGAATTAAAAAATTATGTTAACTAGCTATCCCTTACATTCCAGACATCTACCACCTATATAATCACAAAACAAAAATATGGAAAATCTATAGAAACATTCTTATTGACAGTGGTAATTTTCTTTCTCTTTGTACTGACACACTCATGAAAATCACCAGAAGATACAGCCTATCACATTCAGTTCAACATTACACTTTGTATAACACCCTATGTTTAATATAAATGGTGATGAATTTCAGTGGCATTGTGCCTTCTTGTCACTGTTTTATTACTACATTTATTTTTGCTGTAATAATAAATTATGACGAATTATTATCCACAGTAGTATAGAGAAGCAATTGAAATATATAAACTAATGATAATTTCAATCAAAAAGAAGAGACTATGAAACTCAATTATATATGGACTGTGGCTCTGCAGAACCAATAGATTGTTTTTATCTTTGGCAAGGTTCGATAGTATAGATTTATCTTTGACAAGGATCATCTCTGCTTATCACGTGGATCTTAGCCAAGCCCCGTTTAGACAGTATTTAAGAAGCTCTCAGACCTCCGACTCAACAGTCGATAAGACTCAACAGACAGACAACCTCCAAAGCAGTCCAATGCAGCATCAGACTAAACATAAGGAAGCAGCAAGATTCTAAGAACACAGCCTTACAACCCAGAAGATATACTAATAAATTATAATGGAATCCCAATAAATTGACACATGAGCCAAGAGCCTTGTCTTGTCAAATTCTGTGTTATGTCAGTTCCACCAATACAGAGATTTCCACATTCACAGGAGATGCTGTGCACATTGAGCACTCAAAGAGTTTCTTTAACAGGACACAATATATCTCTTATCATTGGAGGAGGCTAGAATATAGTCTTACTCCATGTCTCTCCAGTATAGCCTAACTTTTTGCTGACTGCTGCACAGTATGCCACAAATGCAGCCCACTTGGTCTCCTCCACTGAATAACAAGGTGTCTTTCACCATGGTCCTTTAAAGTGATAGCAGTGTCTCCCTTGCTGTATCCAAGCTCTCCCCCAACACGTCTTAAATGCTGCAATTTAGAATTTAGTTTGTCCTCACCAGAATCAATCTCTGCTTATTCATGACCACTTTTATGTTCACAAGGTGCTCAAAACTCAGTTTTTAATGGTTTCCTGTACACTGAATCTCCAACTCTATAGTAAATTTAATATCGGCATGGACAATGTTCATGTGATTGACGAACTTCTGCAGCATATCTTCACTCCTAGGCTGCATCAGGGAAGGTTACATCAACATACATGAGTCAGAGCTAGCTCCTCAAAGTGCTCCACAAAAAAATTCACAACTGCTGGAAAATGTTGGACTAAAACATCCAGAAAGTGTTGTGCTTGCATCTCCATAAAAGTTCATTAAATAAAAAAATAAGTCAACCTAATAATTGCTTCAGTTGTTAATATTGTGAAAACTAGATTTCAAATCTACCTCTAGCAGTACCTTTTGTGGACAAACATAGAGTGAAGATAGCTATACTCTGCTGGTAACCTCTCTGGATCCAGTATAATACTAGGCCAAAGATGAGAGTCTGTTAACACACCGAAGTGATGGGATGGGTGAAGACAAATCACAGATTGTAGGTACTGGTCAGTGTGTGTTGATTTATGAAACACACTGTGACCCAAGGAAACAGCTTCTTTTTGCCATATAATACATTCAGGGACAGGGGTTACCAATTCTCCTCACTTCCATGCTGAAGCAAGTGCTTGGATCATTGGAATTTAGCTGCTCTACAATGAAGAATGTGTTACTGTCTCATGTGGCCATACCACTAAGGTGTTGTCCCAATCTCTCTATAAAACCTTTAGGCTCAAAACTGCTGACATATGTATCATGTCATATCATATTTTAAAAACTGTAGAATATTTTAGAAGGACAGCTGCTCATTATCTACTGATGCTAACTGACATAAATATTACTGTTGTATCACCCTGCATATGATCTAGAAAATCACAAGTGCAAATGGGTGGAGCAATAATATCATTGTAGACGAATCACAGTGGAATTCTACATACACAGCACCCACCTTTCTTTCTGGGGGACAAGGAAGGAGCCTCCATGAGGCCGATAGCACCACATTAATTTCAGTTAGCAAATACTATCGGCGGCGTCCCCTGGTAACGTCTACTAGTAGACGGCCAATCCTTCCAATACCGGACTAAAGATGACGCACAGTAATATAAAGCCACAATGGTTCTTCTCAGAACCAACACTGATAGTAGCGAGCATAAACATCGAGGGTATCACCACAGCTAAAGAAGAAACCTTATCGGAATTCTGTAAGACCTCGAAGTGCGATGTATTGTGCATTCAAGAGACTCACAGAGACCTAACTGTCAGAAGACGAAACATTTCAGGTATGAAATTAATGGCAGAAATACCACACAACAAGCATGGGAACGCTGCGTTCGTGAAATCTCAAACTGTGGTCTCCTCTGTGGGAACAACTAACCTAAATGGTATAGAAATTATTACCATCAAAATTGAAAAATGCACCATAACCTCGGTATATAAACCCCCAAACCAACCCTTTACCTTTTCGCCTCCACCTAACTTCCAGTCACAACCCAACCAGCTCATTCTGGGAGATTTCAACAGTCACAGCATACTATGGGGTTATGCAGAATCGGATGCAAATGGTGGTGCCGTAGAGACCTGGGCAGAAACGAGTGGTCTAGCACTAATTCATGACCCAAAACTCCCACCATCCTTCCAAAGTAATGTCTGGAAAAAGGGATACAACCCGGATATATGTTTTTCAAATATCGATCTTGAGAACCGATGTACCAAAGTGGTATATGGCCCCATACTAAAGACACAGCATAGACCAGTTGGTATTAACATCTATCCAGCAGTTAGACCACACACCATCCCATTCAGGAGGAGAATTAACTTTAAGAAGGCAAACTGGGAAAGCTATGCATCTATGATAGATTCTGAGATACAACATGTTGAACCAAGACCAGAAAATTATGAACAACTTATTGAAATAATAAAGAATACGTCTAGGAAAGTTATTCCCAGGGGGTGCAGACAACAGTATGTCGCTGGAATGTCCACTGAATCCAAAGAAGTTCTCAAAAAATACGAAACACTCTATACTGCTGATCCTTTCAGCGAAGAAATAGTTGACTGTGGAACAGCCCTACTCCAAAAATTAAGCCAAGGAAGGAAGGAGAAATGGACCGAAACATTGGAAAAAATGGACATGACACACAGTAGCAAAATAGCGTGGAACTTGATTAAGAAACTGACCGGCGACCCTAAGGAACAAATATTACCATGCAAGGTTACAGCAAAACAAGTAGCCACGCAAATACTGTTGAACGGGAAAATCAAGAAACAACAAAAGTACCCAAAAATTGCCATAAATCTCAATCGGGAGACCAACCACTTGGAGACACCTTTCACTATGAAAGAACTTCAAGATGGCATGAACATGTTAAAAAACGGGAAAGCTGCTGGTGTGGATGACATATGCACTGAACAAATCAAGAATTTAGGGCAAAGGGCCAAGAGTTGGATTTTACAATTGTTCAATACGTGCTGCAAAACTTGCAAAATCCCAAAACCCTGGAGAAAATCTAAAGTAATAGTGTTACTCAAACCAGGGAAGGATCCAGAGAATCCTAGTAGCTACCGACCCATCTCCTTGCTCTGTCACTTTTTTAAACTGTATGAGAGACTTATCTTGTCCAGAATAGGAAAATATATTGACAAACATCTCATTCCACAACAAGGAGGATTTAGACCTGGCAAGTCCTGTACCCGCCAAGTCCTTGCACTGACAGAACATATTGAAGAAGGGTATGAAGGGAAGCTCATAACAGGGGCAGCCTTCGTAGATCTGACAGCAGCCTATGATACCGTCAGGCACAATATATTACTCCATAAAATCTATGAGACACTCAGTGATTACCATCTAGTTAGGGTCGTACATTCATTGTTACAGAACAGAAGGTTCTTTGTATTATTGGAGGGCAAAATGAGTAGATGGAGGGACCAAAAGAACGGCCTCCCTCAGGGAAGCGTCTTAGCTCCAATCCTCTTCAACATATACACAAATGACCAGCGTACACCGGCCCACACTAAGCAGTTCATCTACGCCGATGACCTTGCAATATGCGTTCAAGGAAAAAGATTTGAAGAAGTAGAGGAAAAACTTGAAAATGCCTTAAAATCGATGACTGCCTACTATAATAAAAATTGCTTAAGACCCAACCCTTCCAAAACTCAAGTTTGCGCTTTCCACCTTCGCACGAAAGAAGCCAAACGGAAACTCCAAATTACGTGGAACGGGAACACCTTAGAACACACAGACCACCCTAAATATCTTGGCGTGATTCTGGATCGGTCTCTAACTTATAAACAGCACTGCGTCAAAACGAGACAGAAAATAACGACGAGAAATAATATACTTAGAAAGCTAACGGGTAGCAAATGGGGTGCATGTCCTGGTGTGCTACGAACAACGGCACAGGTGCTCTGTTTCTCAACGGCTGAGTATGCGTGCTCTGTATGGAATAGATGCGCTCACACGAAACAAGTAGATGTGGCCCTCAATGAGACCTGCAGGATAGTGACAGGGTGCATGAAACCAACGCCGGTCAGACTCTTGTACAAGGCAGCTGGTTTTGCAGATCCCACAGCTCGCAGAAACGCTTTAGAACATGTAGAGAAAGTAAAACAACTCGCAGATGAGCAGCATGTCCTCTACAGAGCTCGACCACCAGAGACTCGACTGAAGTCTAGGAGAAGTTTCCTTGTAACCGTCCAGGACGAACCGCCTGAAAATTTCCCTCTCCCCCCAGTTCAGTGGACCGGTCAAAACTAAAATTTTAAAACCTGGAGAACCTTGAATAGGCTCAGAACGATATAAACCGATATAAACTGTGACTGTGGAGAAAGTCAAGATATGGAACACCTTCTTACATGTGAAAAATGTCCACACCGGTGTACCCTCGAAGATTTGTGGCTCGCGAATACTAATGGAATAGACGTAGCCCAGTACTGGGCTGATAACCTTTAAATAGTCCGGACACGATAAAGAAAAAACAGCACCCACCTGAAAAATAGGTCACAGGTCTCACCCATACAGATGTAACTATATGGGTGTGTGTGTATTTGTTCACCTTCCTTTTCTTCCCCCAAGGTAAGTCTTTCCTCTCCCGGGAGTGGAATGGCTCCTTACGCCCTTCCTTAAAACCCTCATCATTTCCTTTTCCCTCTCCTTCCCTTCTGCCTGAAGAAGCAACTGGGTTGCGAAAGCTTGCGTTTGTGTGTGTGTGTGTGTGTGTGTGTGTGTGTGTGTGTGTGTGTATTCATATATTTATTTGTGACGCTGTCACACCTGTGCTCCTTCGCCTGGTGAGTAATCTTCGTCTATTTTATAATTGCTTCAGTTAGCAATGATAGCAACAAATAAACACACAGACAAGCACACACAAACACTAGCTTTCGCAGCCTAGCTGCTTCGTCAGGCAGAAGGGAAGGAGAGGGAAAAGGAAATGATGAGGGTTTTAAGGGAGTGGGAAATGAGTCATTCCAATCCCGGGACAGGAAAGACTTACCTTGGGGGGAAAAAGGAGGGTAAACAAATACACACACACCCACACATTTACACAAACGCAAGTACAAGTATGTCTGCCTAAGTGTACTTGCGTCTGTGTAAATGTGTGGGTGTGTGTGTATTTGTTTACCCTCCTTTTTCCCCCCAAGGTAAGTCTTTCCTGTCCCAGGATTGGAATGACTCCTTACCCACTCCCTTAAAACCCTCATCATTTCCTTTTCCCTCTCCTTCCCTTCTGCCTAACGAAGCAGCTAGACTGCGAAAGCTAGCGTTTGTGTGTGCATGTCTGTGTGTTTATTTGTTGCTATCACTGCCTGTGCTCCTTCGCCTGGTAAGTGGACTTCATCTATTTTTTATATACAGTAGGACCTCGTTTTTATGCTTTTCAAGGGACTTAAATAAAATGGTGTAAAATGCACTCCTGGAAGAAAGGATATGGTGGAGACATGGCTTATCCACAGCCTAAGGGATGTTTCCAGAATGAAACTTCCTCTCTGAAGCGGAGTGTGCGCTGATATGAAACTTCCTGGCAGATTAAAATTGTGTGCCGGAACCGGGACTCGAACCTGGGACCTTTGCCTTTCGCGGGCAAGCGCTCTACCTCTGAGCTACCCCGACATGACTCACGATGCCGCCTCACAACTTTACTTCCGCCAGTACCTCGCCTCCTACTTTCCAAACTTCTCCGCTGCAGAGTGAAAGTTTCATTCTGGAAACATCCCTTAGGCTGTGGCTAAGCCATGTCTCCACCATATCCTTTCTTCCAGGAGTGCTAGTCTTGCAAGTTTCGCAAGAGAGCTTCTGTGAAGTTTGGAAAGTAGGAGGCGAGGTACTGGCGGAAGTAAAGTTGTGAGGCGGCATCGTGAGTTGTGTCGGGGTAGCTCAGTGGTAGAGCGCTTGCCCGTGAAAGGGAAAGGTCCCAGGTTCGAGTCCCGGTTCCGGCACACAATTTTAATCTGCCAGGAAGTTTCATATCAGCGCACACTCCGCTGCAGAGTGAAAGTTTCATTCTGGAAACATCCCTTAGGCTGTGGCTAAGCCATGTCTCCACCATATCCTTTCTTCCAGGAGTGCTAGTCTTGCAAGTTTCGCGAGAGAGCTTCTGTGAAGTTTGGAAAGTAGGAGGCGAGGTACTGGCGGAAGTAAAGTTGTGAGGCGGCATCGTGAGTCGTGTCGGGGTAGCTCAGTGGTAGAGCGCTTGCCCGCGAAAGGCAAAGGTCCCAGGTTCGAGTCCCGGTTCCGGCACACAATTTTAATCTGCCAGGAAGTTTCATTTCCATTCCCGTTTTTCAATATTTCTGTCTGTTCTTCCGACATTTCCGATCTTTTTTTCTACATGTTTTCATTTCATAACAATTTTCGGCATTTCGTAGCAACTTTGCGATTATTTCCATTCCCGTTTTTCGATATTTCGTCTGTTTTTCCGACATTTCCGATCTTTTTTCTACACGTTTTCACTTCTATTCATTCGTTAATTATTCTTACCCTTCAACCTTATTCTACCAACAGTTTTTTTCCTCCATACTATACATGTCACCCTACATTGACCCCATCAAATTTTATCTACATTCCCTCCGCCAGCATGCCTTTGCCCTAGATAGATTGAGGTCACACATTTTATTCATTCAGGCTTGTTTAACATTTGGCATCACCCCCAAGGGCCTCACACTGAAAGTTTCCATCTCTGGCTGTAACCCATCCTTTCATCCTGCCTTATACCAATTCCAAACAGAACAATCCACAGCCCTCACCCGCCTGATCCTTAACCTATACCTCAGCTCCGCCAATGAACACACCTGTCAACTCCTATCCCTGATCAAAATCCTCAACCTTTCCACTCCCACATCCACACCTAGAGTTCAGAACATTCTTTTACAGGCCAAACGCAAATTGGAACAGCATGCCAGCCTCCACCTCAAAAAACTATCCAAACTCCTGGTCACCCACCTCCAGAAAGGCAATACACTCTCCCTCAACAACCTCTCCAATAAACCACAAGCTCCTCTTATTGCACAGAAACCCAGTCTCTCCCATCTGCTCAATCTCCCCCTTCCAGCTCCACCCCCCCCCCCCAAACCTCACAATCCTAATCCACACAATCCTGAACCACAACATCCCAATTCAGTAGTCAACCTCTCCTCTAAACCTCTCTCCCAATCTGAAACCTCCGTCCTATCCAAAGGCCTCGCCTTTAGTCCCACTCCCAAATTCAACCAAACAGCCCTTGTCAAAGACCTACTATCCTATACTCGTAGCCTAGGCTGGAGATATCACTTTGCCACGAAGAAAAATAATCCTACTCCTGATGATCCAGTTCCCCAAGACATCATTCAAATTGAACCCTGCCTGGAACAGTTCCATCCTCCATCACAGCGAGACCCACCCGCTCTCCCTCAAAATCACCCCCTTCAAACCTTCCAGGAATTCCTTACTTCCAACCTTGCCTCACAGTCCTTTCTGAAAAACCTTAATCCTACTCCCAACATTACCGCAGCTGAATCCCGAGCTATCCGTGATCTGAAGGCTGACCATTCCATCATCATTCTTCCTGCCGACAAGGGGTCCATGACCGTGGTACTTGATCGGCGGGAGTATGTGGCTGAGGGACTGCGCCAGCTTTCAGACAATACTACCTACAAAGTCTGTAAAAACGACCCCATTCCTGATGTCCAGGCAGAGATTCAGGGAATTCTCAGATCCTTAGGCCCCCTACAAAACCTTTCACCCGAGTCCATCAAACTCATGACCCCACTGACACTCCGCACCCCTACCTTCTACCTACTTCCTAAAATTCACAAACCTAATCATCCAGGCCAGCCAATTGTGGCCGGTTACCAAGCCCCCACAGAACTAATCTCTGCCTACATAGACCAACACCTTCAACCCATCATGTGCAGTCTCCCATCCTTCATCAAAGATACCAACCACTTCCTCGATCGCCTGAAATCCTTACCCAGCCTGTTACCTCCTATTACCATCCTTGTAACCATTGATGCCACTTCCTTATACACAAATATCCCACATGCCCAGGGCCTTGCTGCGATGGAGTATTTCCTTTCACACCGACCACCCACTTCCCTACCTAAAACCTCTTTCCTTAATACCCTAGCCAGCTTCATCCTAACCCACAACTTCTTCACTTTTGAGGGCCAAACATACCAACAACTAAAGGGAACAGCCATGGGAACCAGGATGGCCCCCTCGTATGCAAACTTATTTATGGGACGCTTAGAGGAAGTCTTCCTGGATACCCAAGCCTGTCAACCCAAAGTTTGGTATAGATTCATTGACGACATCTTTATGATTTGGACTCACAGTGAAGAAGAACTCCAGAATTTCCTCTTCAACCTCAACTCCTTTGGTCCCATCAAATTCACCTGGTCCTATTCCAAATCCCATGCCACTTTCCTTGATGTCGACCTCCATCTGTCCAACGGCCAACTTCACACATCCGTCCACATCAAACCAACCAACAAACAACAGTACCTACACTATGACAGCTGCCATCCATTCCACATCAAACGTTCCCTTCCCTACAGCTTAGGTCTTCGTGGCAAACGAGTCTGCTCCAGTCCCGAATCCCTGAACCAGTACACCAATAACCTAATATCAGCTTTCACATCCCGCGGCTATCCTCCTGATCTGGTACAGAAACAAATTTCCAGAGCCACTTCCTCATCCCCCCAAATTCAGAACCTTCCACAGAAGAACCCCAGAAGTGCCCCTCTTGTCACCGGATACTTTCCGGGTCTGGAGCGGACTCTGAATGTGGCTCTCCAGCAAGGATACAACTTCCTTAAATCCTGCCCCGAAATGAGATCCATCCTTCATGACATCCTTCCCACTCCATCGAGAGTGTCTTTCCGCTGCCCACCTAACCTCCGTAACCTCCTAGTCCATCCATATGAAATCCCCAAACCACCTTCCCTACCCTCTGGCTCCTACCCTTGTAACCGCCCCCGTTGTAAAACCTGCCCTATGCACCCTTCCACCACCACTTACTCCAGTCCCGTAACCCGGAAGGTGTACACGATCAAGGGCAGAGCCACTTGCGATAGCACCCACGTGATTTACCAACTGACATGCCTGCACTGTGAAGCGTTCTATGTGGGAATGACCAGCAACAAACTGTCTATTCGCATGAATGGACACAGCCAGACAGTGTTTGTTGGTAATGAGGATCACCCTGTGGCTAAACATGCCTTGGTGCACGGCCAGCACATCTTGGCACAGTGTTACACCGTCCGGGTTATCTGAATACTTCCCACCAACACCAATCTTTCAGAACTCCGGAGATGGGAACTTGCCCTTCAACACATTCTCTCTTCCCGTTGCCCACCTGGTCTCAACCACCGCTAAATTCTAATTCCCGCCCGCCATCTTTAACATCTTTGCCTCGGTTCTGTGGACAGAGCCTCTGCCTGAAGTGGCATCTCTGTCCAACTTCTTTGGTTTCTACAAATGTCTGCCTAGGTGTGTTTGGATGTGGATATGTGTGAGTGTGTGTGTATTTGTTTACCTTCCTTTTTGTCCCCTAAGGTAAGTCCTTCCACTCCTGGGATTGGAATGGCTCCTTTTCCACTTCCTTAAAACCCGTATCCTTCCCTTTCTCCTCTCCTTCCTCCCTCTTTTTCCCGAAGAAGCCACCACTGGTGGCGAAAGCTCGAATGGTTGTGTGTTTTTGTGTGTTTCGTGTTTCTATCGACAAGCCTGTACTTTAGGTAAGTCAAAAATCTTTATTTTATACCATTTTCCCACCTAGAAGGTCTCCTTCTATAATGTTAGTTTCATCCTTTTGAACCTAACAATTACTTACGTTCATTATTGCTCTGTTGCCTTTCGAAATCTTTTCTGTCCTCTTACTTTCTCCTTCTGTTTTTATTTTACATTATATTCTCACCCTATATTCGCTCTCATTTAAGTTCATTTTTCTCCTGACCAAATTAGCCACATACAACAATCAGTATTGACTTCTGAAAGCTCGAATGGTTGTGTGTTTTTGTGTGTTTCGTGTTTCTATCGACAAGCCTGTACTTTAGGTAAGTCAAAAATCTTTATTTTATACCATTTTCCCACCTAGAAGGTCTCCTTCTATAATGTTAGTTTCATCCTTTTGAACCTAACAATTACTTACGTTCATTATTGCTCTGTTGCCTTTCGAAATCTTTTCTGTCCTCTTACTTTCTCCTTCTGTTTTTATTTTACATTATATTCTCACCCTATATTCGCTCTCATTTAAGTTCATTTTTCTCCTGACCAAATTAGCCACATACAACAATCAGTATTGACTTCTGAACCTCACTAATAATACGACTAACGACTTTTCGTTTACGCTTTTCATCATTATTATTTTATTTATTTTTTATTTTTTGTTATTTACCGCTTTTATCCACATTTACTGTGGTAATACTATTTCACAACTCCATTTTACAATAACCTACCATTTTCGGCTTTTCCTAGAAACTTCGCGATTATTTCCGATTCTCGTTTTTCCACATTTCCGTTTATTCTTCCGACATTCGCGATCGTTTTTCTAAACTTTCTATACGTTTTAACCCTATTATTCCTTCGTCAGCTTATTATTACTATTATTTCCGATTTCCGTTTTTCCACATTTCCGTTCATTCTTCTGACATTCCCGTTCATTTTTCAATAACTTTCTATCCGTTTTAATCCAATTATTCCTTCGTCAGATTATTATTATTATTACTTCCGATACCCGTTTTTTCACATTTCCGTTCTTTTTTCCGACATTCCCGTTCATTTTTCGATAACGTTTTAACCCTATTATTCCTTCGCTAGCTTATTATTATTATTTCCGAACCCCATTTTTCCACATTTCCGTTCATTCTTCCGACATTCCCGTTCATTTTTCAGTAACTTTCATACGTTTTTAACCCTATTATTCCTTCCTCAGATTATTATCTACCTCATAGTTGTAATCTGCCACTACTAATCAGTCATTATAATACGCTTTCCTTTGATTTTCTCCTCCCTGTAACTTGTTTTGGACGCCAATACAACCACCAAACTATTGTGCATTACGTTGTTAACCAACTGTAGTTGACCTCAGTTTCCACCAGGTTCAACTTCAACAACTCTCTTGAACAACTTTATAGATTTCTATTTTCTTTGCTGAATCCTTTCGCTATCTATCCACCATCAAATTTTTTTTTTTAATTTTAGTTTTCTTTCCTTTCTAAATACTTTGTAGTCATTTATTCAACGCATAGTTCTCACTTTTCCATTCCATACATTATGTTACCCTACCTTGACCCCATCAAGTTTTACCTACATTCCCTCCGCAAGCATGCTTTCATCCTCGCCAGATTACGGTCCCACATTTTGTTTATTCAGGCATGTCTAACATTTGGCATAACCCCCAAGGGCCTCACAATAAAAGTTCCCATCTCCGGCTGTAACCCATCCTTTCATCAAGCCCTACACAAATTCCAAACAGAACAATCCACAGCCCTCACCCGCCTAATCCTTAACCTATACATCAACTCCGCCAATGAACACACCTGTCAACTCCTATCCCTAATCAAAATCCTCAACCTCTCCACTTCCGCATCCACACCCACAGTTCAGAACATCCTCCTACAGGCCAACCGAAAATTAGAACAACATGCCACCCTCCACCTCAAAAAACTATCCCAACTCCTTGTCACCCACCTCCGGAAAGGCAATACACTCTCCCTCAACACACTCTCCCTCAACAACCACTCCAGTAAACCTCAAGCTCCTCTTATTGCACAGAAACCCAGTCTCTCCCATCTACTCAATCTCCCACTTCCAGCTCCACTCCCCCCCAAACCTTTAAATCCTACTGCACACAATCCGGAACCACGACATCCCAATTCAGTAGTTAACCTCTCCTCTAAACCGCTCTCCCAAACTGAAACCTCTGTCCTATCCAAAGGCCTCACCTTTAGCCCTACTCCCATATTTTACCAAACAGCCCTTGTCAAAGATTTACTATCCTATACTCGTAGCCTCTGCTGGAGATATCACTTTGCCACGAAGAAAACTAACCCTACTCCTAATGATCCAACTCCACAAGACATGACTCAAATAGAACCTTGCCTGGAACAGTTCCGTCCTCCATCACAGCTAGACCCACCCGCTCTTCCTCAAAATCACCCTCTTCAAACCTTTCAGGAATTCCTTACTTCCAACCTTGCCTCTCAGTCTTTCCTAAAAAACCTTAATCCTACTCCCAACATTACTACAGCTGAATCCCGAGCCATCCGTGATCTGAAAGCTGACCGTTCCATCGTCATTCTCCCAGCCGACAAGGGATCCACAACCGTGGTACTTGATCGGCGGGAGTATGTGGCTGAGGGACTGCGTCAGCTTTCAGACAATACTACCTACAAAGTTTGTCAACACAATCCTATCCCTGATGTCCAGGCAGAGCTTCAAGGAATCCTCAAAACCTTAGGCCCCCTACACAACCTTTCACCTAACTCCATCAACCTCATGACCCCACCGACACACCGCACCCCCACCTTCTACCTACTCCCCAAGATCCACAAACCCAATCATCCCGGCCGCCCCATTGTGGCCGGTTACCAAGCCCCTACTGAACGAATCTCTGCCTACATAGACCAACACCTTCAACCCATCATGTGCAGTCTCCCATCTTTCATCAAAGATACCAACCACTTCCTCGATTGCCTGAAATCCTTGCCTAGCCAGTTACCTCCAGATACCATCCTTGTAACCATTGATGCAACTTCCTTGTACACAAACATCCCACATGCCCAGGGCCTTGCTGCGATGGAGTATTTCCTTTCACGCCGACCACCCAATTCCCTACCTAAAACCTCTTTCCTTAATACCCTAGCCAGCTTCATCCTAACCCACAACTTCTTCACTTTTGAGGGCCAAACATACCAACAACTAAAGGGAACAGCCATGGGAACCAGGATGGCCCCCTTGTACGCAAACTTATTTATGGGACGCTTAGAGGAAGTCTTCCTGGATACCTAAGCCTGTCAACCCAAAGTTTGGTATAGATTCATTGACGACATCTTTATGATTTGGACTCACAGTGAAGAAGAACTCCAGAATTTCCACTTCAACCTCAACTCCTTTGGTCCCATCAAATTCACCTGGTCCTATTCCAAATCCCATGCCACTTTCCTTGATGTCGACCTCCATCTGTCCAACGGCCAACTTCACACATCCGTCCACATCAAACCAACCAACAAACAACAGTACCTACACTATGACAGCTGCCATCCATTCCACATCAAACGTTCCCTTCCCTACAGCTTAGGTCTTCGTGGCAAACGAGTCTGCTCCAGTCCCGAATCCCTGAACCAGTACACCAATAACCTAATATCAGCTTTCACATCCCGCGGCTATCCTCCTGATCTGGTACAGAAACAAATTTCCAGAGCCACTTCCTCATCCCCCCAAATTTAGAACCTTCCACAGAAGAACCCCAGAAGTGCCCCTCTTGTCACCGGATACTTTCCGGGTCTGGAGCGGACTCTGAATGTGGCTCTCCAGCAAGGATACAACTTCCTTAAATCCTGCCCCGAAATGAGATCCATCTTCATGACATCCTTCCCACTCCACCGAGAGTGTCTTTCCGCTGCCCACCTAACCTCCGTAACCTCGTAGTCCATCCATATGAAATCCCCAAACCACCTTCCCTACCCTCTGGCTCCTACCCTTGTAACCGCCCCCGTTGTAAAACCTGCCCTATGCACCATTCCACCACCACTTACTCCAGTCCCGTAACCCGGAAGGTGTACACGATCAAGGGCAGAGCCACTTGCGATAGCACCCACGTGATTTACCAACTGACATGCCTGCACTGTGAAGCGTTCTATGTGGGAATGACCAGCAACAAACTGTCCATTCGCATGAACGGTCACAGCCAGACAGTGTTTGTTGGTAATGAGGATCACCCTGTGGCTAAACATGCCTTGGTGCACGGCCAGCACATCTTGGCACAGTGTTACACCGTCCGGGTTATCTGGATACTTCCCACCAACACCAATCTTTCAGAACTCCGGAGATGGGAACTTGCCCTTCAACACATTCTCTCTTCCCGTTGCCCACCTGGTCTCAACCACCGCTAAATTCTAATTCCCGCCCGCCATCTTTAACATCTTTGCCTCGGTTCTGTGGACAGAGCCTCTGCCTGAAGTGGCATCTCTGTCCAACTTCTTTGGTTTCTACAAATGTCTGCCTAGGTGTGTTTGGATGTGGATATGTGTGAGTGTGTGTGTATTTGTTTACCTTCCTTTTTGTCCCCTAAGGTAAGTCCTTCCACTCCTGGGATTGGAATGGCTCCTTTTCCACTTCCTTAAAACCCGTATCCTTCCCTTTCTCCTCTCCTTCCTCCCTCTTTTTCCCGAAGAAGCCACCACTGGTGGCGAAAGCTCGAATGGTTGTGTGTTTTTGTGTGTTTCGTGTTTCTATCGACAAGCCTGTACTTTAGGTAAGTCAAAAATCTTTATTTTATACTATATATATCTATATTACGCACCAGGCAAAGGAGCACAGGTTTGATAGTAGAACAAATAAATAGAACTCACACACATACACACACACACACACACACACACACACACACACACACATAAAAGCAAGCTTTCGCAACCCAGTTGCTTCTTCAGGCAGAAGGGAAGGAGAAGGAAAAGGAAATTATGAGGGTTTTAAGGAAGGGGATAAGGAGCCATTCCAATCCCAGGAGAGAAAAGACTTACCTTGGGGGAAGAAAAGGTAGGTAAACACATACACATACACACCCACACATTTACACAGACGCATACACACCTAGGCAGACATACTACAGAAACCAAAGAAGTTAAGAAGTTAAACAGAGACGCCACTAGAGGCAGAGGCTCTGTCCAAAGAACCGAGGCAAAGATGTTAAAGATGGCGGGCGGAAATTAGAATTTAGCGGAGGTTGAGACCAGGTGGGCAACGGGAAGAGAGAATATGCTGAAGGGCTAGTTCCCATCTCCGGAGTTCTGAAGGATTGGTGTCAGTGGGAAGTATCCAGATAACCCCGACGGTGTAGCACTGTGCCAAGATGTGCTGGCCGTGCACCAAGGCGTGTTTAGCCACAGGGTGATCCTCGTTACCAACAAACACTGCCTGTGTCCATTCATGCGAATGGACAGTTTGTTGCTGGTCATTCCCACATAGAACGCTTCACAGTGCAGTTATGTCAGTTGGTAGATCACGTGGGTACTATCGCAAGTGGCTCTGCCTTTGATCGTGTACACCTTCCGGGTTACAGGACTGGAGTAAGTGGTGGTGGAAGGGTGCATAGGGCAGGTTTTACAATGGGGGCGGTTACAAGGGTAGGAGCCAGAAGGTAGGGAAGGTGGTTTGGGGATTTCATAGGGATGGACTAGGAGGTTACAGAGGTTAGGTGGGCGGCAGAAAGACACTCTCGGTGGAGTGGGAACGATGTCATGAAGGACGGATCTCATTTCGGGGCAGGATTTAAGGAAGTTGTATCCTTTCTGGAGAGCCATATTCAGAGTCCGTTCCAGTCCCGGAAAGTATCCGGTGACAAGAGTGGCACTGCTGGGATTCTTCTGTTGAAGATTCTGAATTGGGGGGGGGGGGATGAGGAAGTGGCTCTGGCAATTTGTTTCTCTACCAGATTAGGAGGATAGCTGCGGGATGTGAAAGCTGTTATTAGGTTATTGGTGTACTGGTTCAGAGATTCGGGACTGGAGCAGACTCGTTTGCCACGAAGACCTAAGCTGTAGGGAAGGGAACGTATGATGCGGAATGGATGGCAGCTGTCTTAATGCAGGTACTGTTGTTTATTGGTAGGTTTGATGTGGACGGATGTGTGAAGTTGGCCGTTGGACAGATGGAGGTCGACATTGAGGAAAGTGGCATGGGATTTGGAATAGGACCAGGTGAATTTGATGGGACCAGAGGAGTTAGGGTTGAAGAGGAAATTCTGGCCTTCTTCTTCACTGTGAGTCCAGATCATGAAGATGTCATCAATGAATCTGTACCAAACTTTGAGTTGACAGGCTTGGGTATCCAGGAAGGCTTCCTCTAAGTGTCCCATGAATAAGTTTGTGTACGAGGGGACCATCCTGGTTCCCATGGCTGTTCCCTTTAGTTGTTGGTATGTCTGGCCCTCAAAGGAGAAGAAGTTGTGGGTTAGGATGAAGCTGGCTAGGGTATTAAGGAAAGACATTTTAGGTAGGGAAGTGGGTGGTCGGTGTGAAAGGAAATACTCCATCGCAGCAAGGCCCTGAGCATGTGGGATATTTGTGTATAAGGAAGTGGCATAAATGGTTACAAGGATGGTAATAGGAGGTAACAGGCTGGGTAAGGACTTCAGGCAATCGAGGAAGTAGTTGGTGTCTTTGATGAAGGATGGGAGACTGCACATGATGGGTTCAAGGTGTTGGTCTATGTAGGCAGAGATTCGTTCTGTAGGGGCTTGGTAACCGGCCACAATGGGGCGGCCAGGATGATTGGGTTTGTGAATCTTCGGAAGTAGGTAGAAGGTGGGTGTTGTCGATGGGGTCATGAGGTTAATGGAGTTATGTCAAACGTTTTGTAGGGGGCCTAAGGTTTTGAGGATTCCTTGAAGCTCTGCATGGACATCAGGGATGGGGTTGCCATGAAAGACTTTATATGTGGCACTATCTGAAAGCTGACGCAGTCCCTCAGCCACATACTCCTGCCGATCAAGTACCACGGTTGTGGATCCCTTGTTGGCTGGGAGAATGACGATGGAATGGTCAGCCTTCAGATCACGGATAGCTCGGGATTCAGCTGTGGTAATGTTGGGAGTAGGATTAAGGTTTCTCAGGAAAGACTGAGAGGCAAGGTGGGAAGTAAGGAATTCCTGGAAGGTTTGAAGAATGTGATTTTGAAGAAGAGCAGGTGGGTCTTGCTGTGACGGAGGACAGAACTGTTCTAGGCAGGGTTCAATTTGAATGATGTCTTGGGGAGCTGGATCATTAGGAGTAGGATTATTTTTCTTCGTGGCAAAGTGGTATTTCCAGCAAAGACTACGAGTATAGGAAAGTAGATCTTTGACAAGAGCTGTTTGGTTGAATTTGGGTGTAGGACTAAAGGCGAGGCCTTCAGATAGGATAGAGGTTTCAGATTGGGAGAGAGGTTTGGAGGAGAGGTTGACTACTGAATTGGGATGTTGTGGTTCCGGATTGTGTGGCTTGGAGTTTTGAGGTTTAGGGGGGAGAGGAGTTGGGAGTGGGAGATTGAGTACAAGGGAGAGACTGGGTTTTTGTGCAACAAGAGGAGGTTGAGGTTTATTGGAGAGGTTGTTGAAGGAGAGATATTGCCTTTCCGGAGGTGGGTGACCAGGAGATTGGATAGTTTTTTGAGGTGGTGGGTGGCATGTTGTTCTAATTTGAGGTTGGCCTGAAGGAGGATGTTCTGAACAGCAGGTGTGGATGTGGGAGAGGAAAGATAGAGGATTGTTATTAGGGATAGGAGTTGACAGGTGTGGTCATTGACGGAGTTGATGTGTAGGTTAAGGATTAGGCGGGTGAGGGCTATGGATTGTTCAGTTTGGAATTGGTATAGGGCGGGATAAAAGGATGGGTTACAGTCAGAGATGGGAACTTTTAGTGTGAGGCCCTTGGGAGTGATTCCAAATGTCAATCAACCCTGCATAAAAAGAATGTGGGAGCGTAATTTGGCTAGGTGGAAAGCATGTTTAGGAAGGGAATGTATATAAAACTGAATGGGGTTGTTGTAGGGATGTTGTGAGGGAGGCATAATATACGGACGAAGGAGAAGTGGGAAATATGGGCTATGTATCAGGCTGCAATGAACAAATAAAAATAAAAATATGTATAAAATATATATAAAAAAGTTATTAAAAATATTTGCATATCTGTGAAGCTTCAGTGAAGATCCCTAGATCCGTAAATAAATGTCTGCAGGATGATCATTTGTATAATGAATACTTTTTTACTCAATGTTGAATTGCCCCAGAATGTGACCCCATATGAAAGCAGTGAATGAAAATAGGCATAGTAAGCTAATTTACTGAGATGTGAATCACCAAATTATGCAATGACTCTGATAGCATAAGTAGCTGAACGCAAATGTTTCAGCAAATCTTCAATGTGTTTCTTCCAAAATTCAATCCCTTGTCAATGCAAACACCTACAAATTTTGAATATTCTACCTTAGCTACAGATTTGTTCTAAATTTATTAATTGTGTCATGCCATTTACTGTATGAAACTGAATATAATGGGTTTTAACAAAGTTTAATGAGAGTCCATTTGTAGAGAACCACTAAATAATTTTCTGAAATTTACAATTTTATCAGTTAATTCCTGTTTGTCAGGTGTGACAACCAGGGCCGTATTTATGGTATGTGATGCTCCTGTGCAGTAATTTATTTTATGATCCCCCCCCCCTCCATGGCATCTGGGAAAAAAAAAAAAAAAACCTCTCTGGATACACCATTGCTATGAACATAACAACCTGAATTTTAAAATTTATTGCTGTAATAGAAACTCTGAATAATGATGTTCAATTAACAATAAAAAAGTTTTAAAATTTTTTCGCCCCCAAAATTTTGCCGCCTTTGCAGCTGCACATGTTGCACCTGCCTAAATACGCCCCTGGTGACAGCTATTCAACAAAAATAATTAGCTTAGCATCTTCATTATTATAGAATGGTAAGTCATTAATAAAAGCAGCAAAGGACCCAAGACCAAACCTTGTGGGACCCCATTTTTAATAATTCCATACTTAGAGGAATTAATAGTTTTTTCTGTATCATTTGATCTTCTTACTTCAATTTTCTGTACTCTTCCATTCAAGTATGATTTAAACCATTTGTGTACTGTCCCACTCATACCACAATACTTTAGCTTATCTAGAAGAATTCCATGATTTACACAATCAAAAGTCTTTGAGAGATCACAAAAAATCCCAACTGGTGATGTCCGGTTATTCAAAGCATTTAATATTTCATCAGTGAAAGTATATATAGCATTTTCTGTTGAAAAGCTTTTTTGAAATCCAAACTAACAATTGCAATGACACCGCACATCTGGCTCTGTGCAGGGCTACCAACATTTAGGCTCAAAACTGCTGACAGTACTGCTTTATATACATATACTTCCACAAAAACATTAGATAATATGGGAGAGAGATGTTTAGCCACACTTCAAAATATTGTTAACTGAATAAAGGATAAGTCTAGCTTAGCACATACTTGAAAATGTGCAATGTTCTTCTCTACCATAGTTCCTATAAGTTGTTGTTAATCCACTATAGACATTCATACGAACAAAGAAATCATACAGAAGTCCATCTGAGATTCAGATTCTTCAGTTGTGTGACACTTTATAAGTTTTGAATTTGAAAAAAAGCGAACCTGGAAATATGAATTCAATTTTGGTCCAATGACAGCAGATCTACTTGGAGACAGTGGATGTACTAATAGTGTTTTTAACGTTGACTGTCAACAGACAGTGTAGGGACACGGTTGCCATAATGTCATCCTTGTGTACCAGTTAACAGCAAATGTTTACAGCCACAAGGCTCAGTGTGATATTGCCGCGAGAGACCATGAACACCGACTGCCGGCGTGGCGCAGGGGATAGCGTCACGGACTGCGGTGCAGATGGTCCCCCGGTTCAATCCCGCCCACTGGCAAAAATTTGTTTCTTTGTAATTAACAATTCCAGAAGGTTCTACATCTTTCTTATGTTCACTTATAAATTCTACTTGTTTCTTATGTTGACTGTTTCTTCTAATTTCTGGTAAATTCTGTCTGTGTATAAATAGCAGAGCACTCTGCCTGAGAGACAGTCAGTGCTGCATGTATGTTGAGTTCGTAATAAACGTGCTTTCAGTATAAGTGCTGTGTTCAGTTGCCTTCGAAGTCAAGCCTGCTTCCATTGCAACGCGATATTGTTTGGTGGAGGCGCCAGGTACCCTGTGCAACAGCTGCATCACCGTGGCTCCAATTAGGCAACGTAAAAGCCGTCGCCTACACGGACTGGAACCGGAATACAAGGGATACACCGAGTACGTCCTTCCAAAAGTCCGTATCATCAGAAGAACTATGTAAACGAAACCAGCGGTAAGCCAGCTACACATCAGACACCCGTCGGTGTTCTCTGGAGACACTGGACAGGATCCCAATAAATGGTTAAAAGGATTCGACCGCGTTGCCAAGTACAACAGGTGGGATCATACGATGTGCTTGGCCAACGTTTACTTCTATCTGGACGGAACAGCCCAGCAATGGTTCGAGAACAACGAAGACAAGTTGAATGACTGGGAGACGTTCCAGGAGGAACTGAAGAAGACGTTTGGAGACCGCCAGCGACAAATCTGTTCAGCAGAAGAACAACTGAAGAACCGGGCCCAACGTCATGGTGAGCCGACACAATGGTACATACAGAATGTTTTGGCTCTGTGTAACATAGTCAATCCGAACATGACTGAGGTGGACAAAATCACGCACCTGATGAAGGGAATTGCAGAAGATATGTACCAAGCTCTTCTGATAAAAGACGTCACTACGACAGAAGAGTTCATCAAGTGGTGCCAGCGTATTGAAGAGACAACAAAGGAGGGTTGGACGCAAGAAGTATGACAGACTCCCAAATGTAGTCCCTATGGCCATTGTGGAAGACCAGCAGGACTTGGATTCTCTCATACGACAAATCGTGAGAGAAGAATTACAACAGTGCATGGCAGCTGGGACTATTAGACTGAGCGAGCATCAGATTATGGCCATGGATGTGAGCCCTGTAAGTCACGAGGGAGCCGACACCGCTGAGGACGAGGTTTTTCAAACATTAGCTCCTGTCTGCCCCGTCAATCGCAACAGACGTGAAGAATGGCGTCGCCCTGCTATGACTTACGCTGCAGCCACCAAACGGCAGCCCATGAACCAGCCGACGCGACCACAGCCAACTTCCCTGGTAACTATGACGTCCCACAGAAGAATAGACGTCTGGAGGACAGAAGACAACACACCACTGTGTTTCCACTGTGGACACCCTGGACATGTCGTACGATACTGCAGAGAGAGGAGGCGAGTATTCGATGATTATTTTGCCGCAAGACGTCAGCCGTCAGAGCAGTTCTATCCCAGGCAGTCACCTGCTGATGAGTTCAGTCGACCTATGGGAAGAAGCCCATCGCCGTACCCTAGACGAGGTCGCTCCCCGACGCGCCGCAGCCGTTCACCTTCGCCGTACAGAGGTACCAGCCGCTCCCCTAGCCGCCGCGCCCAGGAAAACTAAACAAGGCGACCATCTACGGAGGTGAGGCCACTGCAGATGAAAATCCTCCATGGACGACAGTCGCTAAGATGTCAGGAAATCTCATCAACGTCATAATCAACGACCAACCTGTCCGGGCACTTGTTGATTCAGGAGCCTCTTTTTCTGTATTATCGGATAATTACCGCCGCACACTAAAGAAGACAATGTTCTGTGATATGGGGGCAACTGTGCTGAAGGTCGCGAATGGAACTTGTGTCGCAAGAATAACCATCAACAATAGGACGCAGCCGTTTGAATTTGTCGTATTAACAGAATGTAGCCACAATGTCATCCTCGGATGGGACTTCCTTCAGGCATCCGAAGCTATCATTGACTGTGGAAGATCTGAGCTGCAAATTGAAGAAGTTGTTCTGCCAGATACACGTAATACAGAATTTTCTGTGGTGTTATTCGTCGTTGACAATGTGACGATACCGCCGTTGACAATGAGAAGAGTTGCAGTCACAAACACAGATGACTGGTTCAGCTGTGAAGTTCTTGTTGATAGTAAAAAGTTTATCAGGCTCACAAAAGAAATTTACATACCAGCGGCTATCATAAGCATTACCGGTGGTCAAGGAGAGATTTGGATCACAAATTGTCGTGACTACGGCCTCTATGAATTTAAAGTAATGCCATTTGGATTATGTAATGCTCCAGCCACATTCGAACGCATGATGGACAACTTGCTTCGACACCTTAAGTGGACAACGTGTCTCTGCTATTTAGATGACATTGTCGTTTTCTCGAAAACATTTGAAGAACATCTGAGTCACCTGTCAACTGTGTTGAAGTGTGTTCAGGCTGCAGGTCTCCGTCTCAATCCAAAGAAGTGCCTCTTCGTCGCCAAAGGGATAAAAATCCTGGGGCACCTAGTCAACGGAGATGGTGTCCATCCTGATCCAGATAAAGTAAGAGCAGTCACAGAATTTCCAACTCCTCAGCACATTCGTGATGTGAGAATTTTTCTCGGGCTGTGCTCATACTACCGACGTTTCATAAAAGGATTTTGTAACAAGGCATGTCCATTACAAGAACTTCTGCAGGGAGAAGCCAAATTTTACTGGGATGAGACAAAAGAAAGAGCTTTCTGGGCACTTAAGGAGGCTCTAACTTCTGCACCAGTCCTAGCCTTGTACGACGAGAATGCAGAAACGGAACTTCAAACAGACGCCAGTGGTTATGGGATTGGTGCAGTGCTTGTACAAGTTCAGGAAGGTGCTGAAAAAGTGATAGCCTATGCGTCAAGAGTACTCTCAAAGTCCGAGATAAACTACTCTACAACTGAAAAAGAATGTATCGTGGTTATCTGGGCTATCAACAAGTTTCGGCCGAATTTATTCGGTAAACCATTCACCGTCGTGACAGACCACCATTCTTTGTGTTGGCTGACTAGTTTGAAGGATCCATCAGGTCGACTAGCAAGATGGGCACTAAGACTCCAAGAGTACGATGTCACAGTGGTATTCAAGAACGGGCGCAAACACAAGGATGCCGACTGCCTTTCGAGGAATCCATTAGTGGAACACAAAAGCATTAATGAAATTTCAGCTCTCACTGAATTAGATGACATTGCAGCTGAACAGAGGGAAGATCTAGCACTATTAAAAACGATAGAGGCCTTGGAGAAAGGAGAACAGACCAATGGAGAGTTCCAACTTATAAACGGAACATTGTATAAGAGCAACTACGATCCACTGGGCCCCAAATGGCTACTTGTTGTTCCAGCTCATCTCCAGCCAGCTATTCTCAAATATTTCCATGATGCTCCAATATCTGGTCATCTGGGATTTGTGAAGACCCTAGACAGAATCAGACGCAGGTATTACTGGAAAGGTCTCTACAGATCTGTCAAGCACTATGTGAGTCACTGTAAAGAGTGCCAGCGACAGAAGCATGTGCCGCAATTACCTCCAGGACATATCGTACCGATCCCGCCGGCAGCAGCTCTATTCCAGCGAGTTGGGATCAATCTTTTAGGGAGGTTCCCGAAGTCTACAACCGGTAACCGTTGGATAATAGTCTGCACTGACTACCTCACACACTACGCTGTCATCAAACCTGTGCTGACTGCAGAAGCTCCAGAGATCACAAAATTCCTTGTAGAAGACATTATTTTGAAGCATGGAGCACCACGTGTCATGATATCTTATTCCAGTCAAAACTAGTATCAGAGGTAATGTCACGGTGCAACATTGTCCACAGAATGCCAACTGCTTACCATCCTCAGACAAATGGTCTTACAGAAGGTTTGAACAAGACGTTAGCCGACATGCTGTCGATGTACGCCGATGTTGAGCAGAAGGATTGGGATACAATTCTGCCAGTCGTGACATTTGCTTACAATACCGCAAGACAAGACAACACAGGCTTCACGCCGTTTTTCCTGCTCCATGGCCGTGAAGCTGAGACGACAATGGATACGCTGTTCCCTTTCCAACCGGACGACAATCAGGATGACTATGTTAAACAGCTCACACCAGGGTCGAAGAAGCAAGACAGCTGGGCCGCATACGGACACTGGACGCCCAGGAGAAGGACCTGTTGTGTACAGCCCAGGAGATCTTGTATGGATTTTTACCCCTGTACGGAAGGTTGGACTGTCAGAAAAGTTATTGAAGCGATACTTTGGTCCATATCGTGTCACACGCCACCTGTCAGACATCACATACGAAGTTGAGGACTATGAGCCGTCGTCGAAACGTCAAAAACGAAGAGAAATTGTTCACGTCCTGCGCATGAAGCCTTACTACGATCCTGAAGAGCAGGTAGACGACAATGGCATCTTGTCCAAGGACTTTAAGGACAGTAATGTTCCTGATGAAGCCACGACAGGAACGTCTGTCGTCGATAATTGTGGAGAAGGGAAAGATTCTCTTGAACTGTCATACAGAGGACCCATGACACGGTCAAGATCCAGGATGTTGCAGCTGGTTCCACAGGGATCATAACAGTGGGTCGCTGTTTCTCCAGGAGAGGGAGCAATGCCATGAGAGTCCACAAACACCAACTGCCGGCGTGGCGCAGTGAATAGCGTCACGGACTGCGGCGCAGAAGGTTCCCGGTTCAATCCCGCCCACCGGCAAAAATTTATTTCTTTGTAATTAACAATTCCAGAAGGTTCTACATCTTTCTTATGTTCACTTGTAAATTCTACTTGTTTCTTATTGTGACTGTTTCTTCTAATTTCTGGTGAATTCTGTCTGTGTATAAATAGCAGGGCACTCTGCCTGAGAGGCAGTCAGTGCTGCGTGTATGTTGAGTTCGTAATAAACGTGCTTTGAGATAAGTGCTGTGTTCAGTTGCCTTCGAAGTCAAGCCTGCTTCCATTGCAATGCGACAATATCAATGTGTGAAGCAAACAAGTGCCATGACACACAAATGCACTCTTCCTTCCTACACCCAACTGAACAAGTTTGAAAGGGGTCAAAGTGTGGCCTTTTGAGTGTTGTGATGGTCCTTTCAGAGAATTGTCACACAAATTGGATGTGCTGCATCACTTGTGCAATGAAGCTGGTTGCAATAGCCATGTGAACATTTACACACCCATAGATGAGGTTATGGATGTCCACACAGCACAGTTGGTGTTTGGGGAAGGAATGCTGACCAGCACTGGATACATGCTGATTTAGTAATACCCATTTTTTTGCAATTCTTACAACAGGAAGGTGACATGCTGTACCAACAGCATAATTCTTGACTAGCACTGTGCTTGAAACTCATCGTGTTCTGCAAGGCATGTGGTTACTTCCCTGGCCAGCAAAATAGGCAGACTTGTCTCCAATTACGCGCTTGTGGGACACGATGGGATGACAACTGACACATGCGACTAATCAACCTACAACTCTTGCAGTAATATGTGATCAGGATGAGCTGGTGTGGAATAATGTATCCTGTGACAGGTGTTTGCCATCTGTATGATCAAATGGGTGCCAGAATCAGCACCTGCACCGCTTGTGGAGACTACACCACATACTAATATGGGGTTTTCAGCATGCATCAACACCTAGTACCATGAATTTTGATGGGTTGCAAGTATGTCGTGCAGGAACTCCTGTAGATAACCAAGCTAAAAAGATTTGTTCCAACGCGACTTGGTTTCCATGAAAATTGATATCAGTGGGGTACATGAGTCAGCTTGGTGTCATTAGCAAGGCACTTGACTGCCACACAGACGACTTGCGTTAAAATCCTGCTCTTGTCAAGCGGCATGTTACAGATTTTGTTTTTCAACATTATGGGGTTATTTTTACTACTCGCCAGTATTAACTTACACTTTTGTACATTTGGAACCAGTTGCCATTCATCCAAAAAATTCAACAAGGAATTTCGTCTAAGTCATCTTGTATCCTCCTACAGTCTGTAACAGTGAAACCTTTCTCTACATTACAGCATCATTAGTAAGTAGTCACAGAATGCTATTCTCCCATTCCTCCCCATTTATTTATGTTGACAGAGAATAATAACCATCTAATCAAACTTCCTTAGTGCATTCTTGACAATAACCTTGTTTTTGATTAACACTTATTGTCAAAGATAAGAAACTGTATTCTATTACTTAAGAAGTCTTCAAGCCATTCACATATCTGAGAACCTATCTCTCACACTTGTACCTTCATTAGCAGTCAGCAATGGAGTACGGTGTTATACCACATGGACACATTGGTGATGCTGTTGGCACATTGCGTGATTCAGTAATGGTTCATCACTGCATATGAATGACCCTACTACATTCTGTGGTTCTATACAGTCATTATTGTCATCATTTCTTGAGCTTAAAGTCCAGGTATGACAAAAATCATTATCATTATATGATGATCTCTTACTGACTGAAATTAAATTTCCCACATGTACAAGAGGCAAGTGAGGTTATGCTAGCTGCTTGTCTCATAACATGACCCCACGGAGAGGATAAATTGACAAGAGTTTTTAGAAATCCTTAACTCCATTCATGAAAACATCAAGTTCACTATGGAGTGGGAGAAGAATGGCTTTTTACTGTTCCTGGATGTTCTGGTTCGACGCAAAGAAGATGGATTCCTAGGTCATGGAATATATCACAAGCCCACCCATACAGACCTTTATCTGCAGGCGTCCAGCTGCCACAAACTATGAGTGTTCTGAGAACCTTGGTTCACAGGGCTCAGGTAGTGTCTGATGCTGACAGCCTGCAGGATGAACTCCTACACCTGGAGGCAGTTTTCAAGAAAAATGGCTATTTGCAACATCAGATTAAGAAATCCTTGCAAATAAAAATACCAGAAAAATGAAAAGGGAAGGGAAGTAAAATCTACAGCCTTTCTCCCATACGTGGATAATGTTTCTTCAAAAATAGCCAGAATCATGAAGAAACATAAAGTGGATGTGATCTTCCATCCACCAGCTAAGATTTCAGCCCTTTGAGATTCATCAAAGATAATCTGTTATTGCTAAAAGCGGGGGTTTATGAAATCCCATGGGAGTGTGGCAAACGTTACATACGTCAAACCACATGCACTGTACAGGAATGATGCATTGAACACCAGCGATATACACGCCTTCTTCAGTCCAACAAGTCTGCAGTAGCCTAACATTGCATTTCTACTGGCCATTCCGTGGATTACAAAGAAGTAAAGATTTTAACCACAACTTCTACTTTCTGGGACTCAGTTGTAAAGGAAGCTGTACACATACAACTGGCGGACAACCTGTTAAATCATAACAAAGGACTTCATCTTGACAATACATGGAAGCCACTTATATCACACCTTCGTTCCGAAAGAATGTCTGTGTCTTCAATTCAGATTGATTTTACCACCGTCAATGATTAATTATTCATTTGTAAGCACTGTGGATATGTAAGAGTTCTATTTATGTTTGCACTCAGCACTCATATATATCCATCTATGACTAGCACAGCAGTTGTAGTTGTTGTTGTAGTCTTCAGCCGGAGACTGGTTTGATGCAGCTCTCCACAATACCCTATCCTGAGCAAGACTCTTCTACTCCACATAAGAATGGCAACCTACATCTGTCTGAATCTGCTTATTGCATCCATCTCTTGGTCTTCCTCTGCGGTTTTTACCCCACACACTTCCCTCCAACACTAAATTCACAATTCCTTGATGTCTAAGAATGTGTCCTACCAATCAATCCCTTCTTTTAGTCAAGGTATGCCAGAAATTCCTGTTCTCCCCAATTCTGTTCAGTACCTCCTCATTGGTTACGCGATCCACCCACCTAATCTTCAGCATTCTTTTGTAGCACCACATTTCAAAAGCCTCTATCCTCTTCCTGTCCGCACTGTTTATCGTCCATGTTTCAATCCCATACAAAACAACACTCCACACAAATGCCTTCAGAAAGGACTTCCTTAGGCTTAAATCAATATTTGATGTTAACAGATTTCTCTTTTTCAAGAATGCTTTTTTACCCATTGCCATTCTGCATTTATCCTCTGCACTGCAACCATCCTTTGTTATTTTACTACCCAAGTAACAAAACTCATCTACCTCCTTTATTGTTTCGTTACCTTATCTAATTTCTTCAGCTTCACCTGATTTTCTTAGACTGCAGTCCATTACCCTAGTTTTGCTCTTGTTAATGTACATCTTATATGCACCTTTCAGCACACTGTCAATTTCGTTCAACTGCTCATCCAGGTCCTTTGCTGTCTCTGACAGAATTACTATGTCATTGGCAAACGCAATGTTTTTAATTTTTCACCCCGAACTTTAATTCCTTCTCCTTGCTTTCCTTTATAGCTTGCTCTTGTACAAATTGAATAACATTGGAGAAAGGCTACAACCTTGTCTTACTCCCTTCCCAACCACTGCATGCTTTTCAAGCCCTTCAACTCTGACAAACGCTGTCTGTTTTTTGTACAAGTTGTAAATAACCTTAAGCTCCCTATATTTTATGCCTGCTTGCTTTGGAACTTGAAAGAGTTTATTCCAATCAATATTGTCAAAAGCCTTCTCCAAAGCTACAAAAGCTACGTATGTAGGTTTGCCTTTTCTTAATCTATCTCCTAGGTTAAATATTGTTGAAATGAGATAGAATGGCTGGCCAGTACTTACCATTGTGCTGTACCACCGATAGTAACACAAAATGAAAAAACAGAAAAAAAGGGACAAAGGGACAAGCTTTCGGAACAGAGTTCCTTCGTCAGGTGGGAGAGAAGGGAAGAATAAAGGATGGGAATAGAAGGGAAAGGTGGTTCACGACCTAGGTCATGAAGGTGGTGTTTCGGAAGTGTGGGCGTCAGAGATACTGCATGTATGTACTGAGCCAAGCCAGAGAGGATAAATATAACTAAAAAGGAAAGATCAAGTAGTAAAGAGAAGAGAAGAGAGTGAAATTAATGATGCTGAGGGGTGTAGGAGGGGCGGGAGGGGGGGTGTCTAAAACGTTTTAGACACCCCCCCTCCCGCCCCTCCTACACCCCTCAGCATCATTAATTTCACTCTCTTCTCTTCTCTTTACTACTTGATCTTTCCTTTTTAGTTATATTTATCCTCTCTGGCTTGGCTCAGTACATACATGCAGTATCTCTGACGCCCACACTTCCGAAACACCACCTTCATGACCTAGGTCGTGAACCACCTTTCCCTTCTATTCCCATCCTTTATTCTTCCCTTCTCTCCCACCTGACGAAGGAACTCTGTTCCGAAAGCTTGTCCCTTTGTCCCTTTTTTTCTGTTTTTTCATTTTGTGTTACTATCGGTGGTACAGCACAATGGTAAGTACTGGCCAGCCATTCTATCTCATTTCAACAATATTTATTATCTCTGAGGAGAATTTTCATCATTAATCGAATATCTCCTAGGTTAAGCTGTCAAGTGAGTATTGCCTCCCGTGTTCCTACATTATCTTCCCCGAGGTCGGCTTCTACGAGCTTTTCCATCACTCTGTAAATAATTCGTGTTAATATTTTGCAACCATGACTTACTAAACTGATGGTTCTGTAGTTTTCACACCTGTCTGCACCTGCTCTCTTTGGAATGGGGATTATGACATTTTTCTCAAAGTCTGAGGGTGCTTCACCTGTCTCATACATCTTACACACCAAGTGGAACAGTTTTGTCATGGCTGGTTCTCCCAGACACTTCAGTAGCTCTGAGGAAATGTCATCTACTCCAGGGGCCTTGTTTCAACCTAGGTCTTTCAGGGCTCTGTCAAATTCATCTCTTAGTATAGTATCTCCTATTTCATCCTAATCTACTTCTTCTCCCCTTCCTAAAATATTACATCTAAGTTCATTTCCTAAGTAGAGCCTCGCTATATACTCTTTCCACCTTTCAGCTTTCCCTTCTTTGCTGAGAACTGGTTTTCCATCAGTGTTCTTGATATTCATAGAACTGTTTTTCTTACCTCCCAATATCTCTTTTATTTTCCTGTAGGCTGTATCTATTTTTTCCCCATTTATACAGTCTTCCACATCCTGCCTGACATGAACCCTCTCCCCCAGTGCTTCAAGTGCCAGGGGGTGGTTCATGTGGCCAAATACTGCCGCAACGCAGCGCGGTGCGTCAAATGCTCTGGCGAGCATGACTCACGAGACTGCGTGCGCGGCAGAGAAGAGACGCCGACTTGCGCCCGTTGTGGCGGTCCTCACATTGCCAACTGGCGAGGCTGCCCGGCTTTTTCAAGCCGAAGCCAAACCGGATTCGGTGCGGCGGCCGCTGCGGTGGAGCCGCAGCGTCGGCGGAAACAGCGGCGATGACGACAACGAGGGGACGGCGCGGTAGCCGCGCCCCCTGACCGCGACCGGCTGGAAAACCCCCGCAAACGGCAGCGCGGACCGGCCGAGAGCAGAAAGGGGGTCGGCACCATCCGCCCAAAAGAAGACGACGCGGCCCGGGGACGACCTGCGCGTTGCTGCGGAAGAGGCATCGGTGGCATTCGAAGCCGCCATGGCAGCAGAGAGGGTGTCCTTCCAGGCCCAACTTGCTGTGGAGAGGGACGAGGTCTGCCGGCAGATTCGGCAGCTGCATCCTGAACTGGCGCGCGACCTCTACGATGATGACGCTGAGAACGCTACAGAGCCCGCCCCTGCGGCACAGAGCTCTGGGGCGACCACTGCTACGACGACCGGCGCTCCTGCGGTTGTACAACCGCAGTTGACAGCTGCCCAGCAGTTGACACCTGCCCAGGAACGGGCCAAACAGGCGATTGAAGAAATGAAGGCCAAAATGGAGGCCACACTGGAGGGGCAATCATTGGAGCAGGCGCTGAAGGAGTCGTGCGCCCCCCAGTGAAGTTGCGGCCCCGTCAGCAGGAACCTCTCTGCGTAGTCATTTGCGCATAGAGGTACCATGACGAAGGACGCCACCGCCGGAGAGAGGACGCAAGAAACATCGCACTTGGCCGGCTGGTCGAGTGCAGCAGTGCTGCCCAACGCAGCAGAACCTGCTGCAGCACTACCGGATTGATGTCTTTATGACGACCTTAGCTCTGACATGGTAATCGATGCACGATACCCGCTACTAGCTTAACCTACCCTTGCATGAACTATCGCAGTTAGCAAGAAATCTGCTACTGCCCTTACTACCCGCTCCTGACTGTCGCAGAGGTTTTATTCCCTTGGCGCTTGCCTTGGCACTATTTTCCCTCTGCCCTTAAAACCGCTCTTCTTTCTAAGTTTTCGACCAATACTATCTCCCGATATGGACCGTATTAATGGGTAATCTTACCCACATGTACGGAACACATCACAGTACCCGCTCCTGTGATGCCTACATTAACTTACTAACACATGCAGAGGTGACAGTAGAACTATTGAGTTGGTCACCATGCTAGTGCGAGCGTGGAGGGGCTCCACTCATTACTAAAAATCCTTGCATTTGTCTTCTAGCCACTCCTGCTTAGCTATTTTGCACTTCCTGTCAATCTCATTTCTTAGTCGTCAGTACTCCATTTTGCCTGTTTCATTTACTGCAATTTTATATTTTCTCCTTTCACCAATTAAATTTAGTATGTCCGGCGATATACAAGGATATTTTGTAGGTCTTGCCTTCCTACCTATTTTATCCTCTGCTGCCTTCACTATTCCATCTCGCAATGCTACCCATTCCTCCTCTACTGTTTTATTTCCCCTTGTTTCTGTCAATTGTTGCCTAAAGCTCCCTCTGAAATTCTCCATAACTTCATGTTCCTTCAGTTTATCCAGGTCCCATCTCCTTATTTTCCTACCTTTCTGCAGTTTTTTCAGTTTCAGCCTACAATTCATAACCAATAAGTTATGGTCAGAGTTTATATCTGTCCCTGGGTATGTCTTACAGTTTAAAACTTGGTTTTTAAATCTATGTCTTACCATTATAAAATATATCTGGTATCTCCCGGTGTCTCCTGGTCTCTTACACGTATACAACCTTCTTTCATTATTCTTAAACTAGGTGTTTGTTATAACTAAATCATGTTCTGTGCAAAATTCTACCAGGCGGCTTCCTCTTTAATTCCTTCTGCCCAGACCATATTCACCTATCATCTTCCATTCCCTTCCTTGTCCTACTACCGAATTCCAGTCTCCCATAACAATTAAGTTTTCTTTCCCTTAATTGTCTGAATAATTTCCTTTAGCTCCTTGTATATTTCTTCAGTCTTTGTTACGAATGTGATATCTTCAAGCATGCGCACTCTAATGGTCAGTAGCTTTGCATCACTTGATTTATCGTATAAATAGGCATACACAGATGCTGAGAACTCAGTCTTGGACTCGCCTTGAAGATGGCTGTAAGGTATCACACGAAGAATTGTCGCTGTCCTGGATGCACTCCCGAAAGATGATGGAATATTATGCCCACCGGGAAAACATAAAGAATTATTATATGTTTTGACAATATTAACCTGACACAGGTTTCACAAGAAAAGAATTGTTTTAAGATCACAACTTACCTTCCAAAAAATAAATGTCTGTATATGCCTGTGACATCAGGTTTCTTCGATGAGTCTGCAACAAATGACCTAGTAAAATAAAAATTAATAAATAATCAGCATGTCAAAATAATGTAGTAATCAATCAATTATTTTTTCACATCGAATAATTTCAATGCTTAACAAATGTTCTACAAGTAACACTGTTTTAATACAGCTTATTGCCATGTAGAAACCTATGGTGCTTGTAAGAAAGTCAGTAGCAATAATACACATACGAAATATTTTAGATACAAGTACAGCAATCAGTGTAGAATTTTTCACTTTCAAAACTGCAGTCACTCATGATTAATACTGTCAATAAATAAATACAGTAAAACCTCGTTTTTACGTTCCCGGTTTTTACATTTTCCCGCCATTTACACCATTTTTTGTCGGTCCCGTCAAATTTCCTATGTTCACAATGTTAATTTGCCCTCGTTTTTGCATTAACATATTTAAACTTTTCCTGCATTTTACACTTTTTGAAAGCATGTTTGTGAAGAAATAATGACGTAATCTACATAAATTGACGCTAGCATGGCTTTCCCTTAAAGTATAGTGCTTAAAAATTATTTGCAGTCATGTTCCTTGACACTTTGAATTTATTCAATCATATATTTCGCGTTTTGTTGTTGGAAGTATGTGACTAATTGACTTAAGACACGCCGATTTGTGGCGATGTACTTCCTCTTTCCACCAGCTTCTTTGCCAGACCGCCTCGCATGTACTCAAACAGTCAGAACCAGTTGCTTTGTTGATGTGAGAAAAAAGAGTTGCATTGTTTTTGTGATACATATTTTCGACTAATAAAGAACATTATCTGTCAAAGTGGGTATCATAATACCCACAACCTCAAAAAAGTGATAATAGTGTGAGATGCCGATCCTATGCAAATGACACTAAAATACTTGTGCATATGTTTGCACTCAAGAATGGGGATAAATTCTCTAATATTGTTGTGTGAAACATCGAAAAATACAAAAAGAACGGAACTTCAAGAGTTTTATTACTTAAATAATTAATGCCGGTAAAAGGCAGTAATTTTGAATATGTGTTACATAGCCCAGCAATGGCATCCTTAATTATAATGAATAAAATTACGTCAAAATTTTTACTTTCTATAAAATTACCAGTTCTGACAGGCACTTAAAGTAAAAATTTGGATAACCTTTATTGTATAATAAACTTCCTGGCGAGTATTTAGATGCCTATTATGTACATATATCACAAATAAACTATCAAAATGCAAGGCTGATCCAGTAAGCATAGTTTACCATTTAAAACATTATTTCCTGCAATTTACATTTTCCTGCATTTTACACCATTTTACTGAAGTCCCTTGAAAAGTGTAAAAACGAGGTTCTACTGTATAACATAATAAAGAAAAAGAGTTTTATAGTAGTTTTTAAAACTTACCATGTCTTGTTGTTCGTAAAGAGCAACTTATTTTATTATTACATGATATCATCATTTTTGGTCTGTTTAAAAGATGCTGATCATTACAGGGACTTAATTTTATACTACTGTTCATTTTTATTAACTAATTAATTTAGTGTGTATGAGCTGATGATAGAATGAGAAGCAGTGATTAAATTCATGTGAGAAATTGGAGTTCCCACAATAATTTTTCCAATAGATAAATATCTTACCTATGGCCAATTGTGGATTCTAGCACTATAATAAGAGCTTATCAACTGGTTCACAGTTTAAAAAGGATTAGAACTGACTGAGATACACGTAATTATCTAGAAATCATTTGCTCCCTTTGTGAATGAAGAAACGAAGTGGGTAGTTGAACTGAGAAGTGACGCATTGCAGGATTCTATAGTAAGAAGCAACAGATTAAAATACAGCACCTTGGTTATGTCATGGTTATAAAAGTTTCATTTAAACAATAATGGAATTATGTAAACATTTCTAATATTAATCTTTTAATATTTGAATGTATGGAAGTTTTCTATAATGCAGGTATCTGAAAACCTAAAAACAGAACAAAGACAAAAATAAGTTACGTTTCTGAAAACAGCTCCATGCCAGTAGACTTTACATCTGAGCTGTTGGTTCAAGATGGAACCTATTGGACGAAATATTCTTTTATCACAATGAATAGAAAAAATCAGGAACTGCATACACCAAGTCCACAATAATAAATATGTAATGACTTGTTTATTTCCTAAGATTACAAAACAGTAGTTTAAAGGGAACAGTTACTACACGAAGCTTCATATGAATTACAACAAACAGATGAAGTGCATAATCACTGCATCTTGAATGACAAAACTAAATCTGTGATATTTAAAGGATCTCGTGTACAGTGTGTTTCTAAATGATACCGACAAACTTCGTGGGGTGGTAGAGGATAGCTTGAAGAACAAAATGAGTTAGGGAACTCAAGTCCAAAAATGTTACCCAACGGCACTACCGAGTGTGAAAATTATAGGTGGTGATGCCTGCCACTAGGCCACACACACCTCCAGCAGCTTGTGTGGCATTCTACATGAGCAGGTTGCTGCCAGAACATCAAGCTACCTTCCTAACAGCATTCCAGACATTATATGGCATTGAATGCGGCCAGTTTTATCATAGCATCACTATACTAGAGGCCGCTAACAGCAGTACTAGCAGAAGGGAACAACAAACATACACAGCTGAAGCACGAGACTCTGTTGTAGCTGGATGTATGCTGGTGTGTGCATAATGGAGAAGTTCACCTAGACCAGCAGCACAACATACCCTTTAGGTACGGTGAGACAAGCGGCAATGGGCACACAGTGTTACACATCTATGGACAGACACATCCGAATAGGCATCAGCTACACCACTCCACATTTGCAGCCATCCGACAGCGTCTGGGTGGAACTGGTCATTTTGCAAGGCATCACTGCAATAGTGGTCGCAAGCAAACCTTACAAATACCACACTTTGAGAAGGACATACTACAGAGGTTCGACGCTAACCCATCCAAAAGCACCTGCGCCACAGCGCACACACTACAGAGCTCCCATTTAGTGGTGTGGAAGGTGTTTTTTTTAAGAAGGAAGGCATCCATACCCTCTTCAAAAAAACACGGGTGTTGTTGGCCCATGATTTAGCTCGGCGTGTGGAATTCTGCCAGTGTTTCTTGCAGCAGTGCACCAGGCATGTGTATTATTCTGCAGATATGTTGTTCACTGAAGAGGCATCCTTCACCCATAAGGGTGTGTTCAATAGCCACAAGAGCCATGTATGGGTGGTGGAGAATCCCCATGCCACACACGTAAGAGGTCATCAGACAACATTCACCATCAATGCATGGGCTGGCATTGTCCACAATTACCTGATTGGCCCATACATGCTTTCCCCTCACCTCACAGGTGAAAGCTGTACAGTATTTTTCTGGAAAGTGCTACCAGAATTACTGGAAGACGTGCCACTTGCAGTCTGACAACGTGTGTGGTTCCAGCACAATGAAGCACCCACACACTTTAATCGAGCTGCCATAACTCATATCAAATGGATATTTGGGGATCACTGGATTGGTTGAGGTGGTCCTGTCACATAGCCACCCCATTTGCCTGACCTCAACCCACAAGACATCCCGGTGGAATAAGTGGAAGACCTAGTGGCTAATTTACATGCAGTGTGTGAGGCTGTTAGCACCATGCCTGGTATCTTTCACCCAATGTGGTGTGGCAGTCAATGACATGGTGATGTCAGGAATGCTGTGATGGTCAGGGCAGGCATTTCAAACACCTACTTTAACTGTGCAGTGTACCTCACAGGTCGGGCAAACGTTCTTTCAGGAACCACAATCAATCTGACTTACTGCATTAAACAAATGAGGAAAACAGTCTCGAGTGAACATTGTTGTTTTTGTGGTCTTCAGTCCGCAGACTGGTTTAGTGCTACTCTCCATGCTATCCTGTCCTGTGCAAGTCTCTTCATCTGAGAATACACACGGCAACCTACATCCTTTTGAATCTGCTTACTGTATTCATCCCTTGGTCTCTCTCTATGATTTTTACCCCACACACTTCCTTCTAATGTTAAGTTGATGATTCCTGGATGTCTCAGAATACGTCCCATCAATCTATCCCTTCTCTTAGTCAGGATATACCAGAAACTCCTTTTCTCCCCAATTCTGTTGAGCACCTCCTCATTAGTTATGTGACCTACCCATTTAATTTTTATTATTCGTCTGTAACACCACCATTTCGAAAGCTTCTATTAACTTTTTGTCTGAACTCCTTATCATCTACGATCACTCCCATACAGTGCTAAGCTCCAGATAAAAGCTTTCAGATAGGACTTCCTAACATTTAAACTAATACTGGATGTCAACAAATTTCGTTTCTTCACGAACACTTTTCTTCCCATAGTCATTCTACATTTTACATATTTATGTTGGCCATCAGAAGTTATCTTGCTAGCTAAATAACAAAACTATCTACTACTTTTTTGTCTCTTTTTTTTTTTTTTTTTTTTTTTTTTTTTTTTTTTTTTTTTTTTTTTTTTTTTCCTAGGGTTTTGGGCTAGGTCAGCAAAAACAGATCCTTGTTGGTTCACACTGTCAATAAACTCAGTTCTCCTAGCCAAGATGTAAAAGTTAAGTAGAAGTCATTGTTGAAAACAATGAATGTTCATAAAGTTTTTCATACAAAAAGTGAAATTACTCCGGAACTATGTAGATTCATTGTTAGTTTGTGTTAATAAAGTTAAGACTGTGGTGTGTAATTTTATGTCTGGCATAAAATTCAGAAAACACTTCTATTGATGAGATGAGAAATAGTAATTACAATAACAGCACCATGTATTGGTTCTATGGCATAGTACTAAACTTTTTATCTCTCTCAGTAAGTGTATGCTGAAATATTAGAATGCTGAAGTGTGCACTGGGGACAATGTTGTTATTCTGTATGACGTGCTCCATATTATAGAAAAGTCTATGAATACTGAAAAGTCTGGTAATTCAATCAACAGAGCAGTTCATGTCTCTTTAAATAAGACGTCATGGTGGAGTCAAAGTGCGATAAAGTAAGTCTGGGTAATCGTTGAAGGAATGGCGTCAGCTTATCGTCTGTATAGAACTTTCCATTAAATATAGTAGTATTTCCAGTGAATTGACTGTGTTACCAAAATGGGCCACTTTTTCAGCTAATACAAGTCCTCACGTTCTGCAGTGGTTACTTTGTAAAGCACAAAGTTGAAATCGACCTTGTGTAATACAACTATATATTCAGAAGTTGGATTATAACTCAAAGTACAATTGTCTCTGCAAAAGAAGACTTTTTCTCTATCTTAATGTAGTTTGCACCAAAAGTAAGTAATTTCAAATTTTAATCATGATATTGTAGTAAACAATTATGAAAGCAGGAAGGTTTCTGATGAGTTTGTCGCTTATGTTATATTATCTCTCGTGGCAGGCATAGAGCTGAAATATCTCTGGAGCGAGCATTCAGATGCACAGAACAGATTTTCTGTCCTCAACATTAAGGTGGAAATATCACCTGATATTGAAAAAAATCTACAAATCGATGACTTCATCTTGGTCTTTTTTTGTTCAGTTAAGATGGATGACTATATGTAAATGGCCCTTTTAGCGACACTTTCTCAACTTTCTTGTTGCTTCTGTGACACATTTATGTAGATATTATTTCATGTTATGTAGTTGCTCTGCGAAAAGGAGGTGGGGCTTCTTTGCAGCCAGTGCGGTACAAACCAATCCTAAGAGCAAATAAATGTGTGTGTATCACTTGGTAATTCCAGCTTAATGTTGAGAATATGCACAGAAGCCAATGCTTACTCCACAGATTACTCTATCTATAATTTAGTGGTAATACCCGTTGAAAGATGCTCTTCTTTTCTTTCCATGACTTGCAAAGCATGTGGAATACAGCTAAGAAGAAAAAAAATTTTTTTTTCCTACCTGGACTAAACTTTACTTGGAGTGGCAGTGGTTTAGTTTGTTATCGTTGGCAATGAACTATTCGCTGTAGGAGAATGATTAATTTACTGACCAAAACAGCATAAATTATTTATTTCATTGTGAACATAAAGAGTTATTCCCCTTATTCTACATTACAGATTTTTGAAAAAGCATTCAACGGCCATAGCCAACATCAGCGCATAATGCCGCTGCCATAAGTAAAGTTGTACCCCTTCTTGTAGTGTATTACACCATAGTTATGGTAATGAGAAAAACGCAGCAACGGCATAATTAGTTGTTTGGTATACTATGTAACTAACATCGCCTCACTTTGTCCTTTCCTGTACTATGGCGTTTTTGAGGCATTCATAAACAGAACACACTCAAAATGTAATGAGGATACACTGAAATCATAAATTCCATTTTACTTGCTAAGAATTCTTATGTAAATTAGAGCATCAATAGATGCTAAGGAATGTCGTTATCTTTTAAATTCAAATTTATCCGCGGAAAGAAGCACTTTTTCTTCTTTCCATGGCATTGCAAGGCATGCGGGACACAGCTAAGAGGTGGTGTTTTTTTTTGTTTTTTTTTTTTTTTTTTTTTTTACCTGGGTTACATTTTACTTGCAGTGGCAGTGGTTTAGTATGTCAATGTTGGAAACGAAATTTTCATTAATTTGCTGATCAGAACAACATTAATTGTTTATTTTATTATCAGTTATCAGCACTAAGAATTATTCTCCTCCTTGTTTCAGTGTTTTACACTGTAGTTATGAGAATAAACAACACATAATCACCATCTATTACTCATTTGGTGTACTATGTCAGGAACAGTGCCTCTATCGAATCTTTGCTATACTATGTTGCAATTCAAGCATAGCATACACCAGAAACTACAAATTACAATATATTTTCTTCCCCTGATCTGACTTTGATGAAATGAAGCTTATATATTGCACTCAGGTACTCTCAGTTGACCTATGAAACCCCATGAAAGTTCATGTAGTACTCTTGGAGATTTGCTGTACTACACCATACTTATAAGCACAGTATACACAAAAAATTCAAATTACAATATCTTTCCTTCCTCTGATCCGATTTTGATGAAACTAAGCCTATGTTACTCTCCAAAATATTCTCAATTTACCTGTGGAAACCCATGAAAGTTTGTGTAGTACTTTTGGAGATTACCTTCAACAAACAGACATACATTATGGATTTTTAGCAAATGATTAAATTATGATATCTTTATTTTCTGTTATCCGATTTTAATTATTGAAGCCTTTATGTAACCGCACGATGTTCTAAAGTTACGTGTGAAAACCCCATGAAAATTCGTCAAATAGTTTTGGAGATATACGTGTTCAAAGAGACAGACAGACATTACAGTCGTAGATAAAAAACCTAAATTACGATATTCTTTTTTTTTCCATGACCCGACTTTTATGAAACGAAGACTATACATTGTCCAGTTATGTTCAAGTTACCTGTGAAAACCCCAAGCAAATTTGTGAAGTAGTTTTGGAGATAAGAGGTTTTTAATAGTTGAAAAAACAGACATGACAATTCCTAAAAACACTTAAAATTATGATATCTTTTTTTTTTTTTTTTTTTTTTTTTTTTTTTTTTTTTTTTTTTTTTTTTTTTCCTCCGTGTTCCAATTTTGATAAAATTATGCCTATATGTTGACCGAAACTTTTCTCATGTTTCCTGTGAAAACCATTACCTAATCTACCTAATCTAATTCCTTCAGCATCACCTGATTTTCTGACAATACATTCCATTACCCTCATTTTAAACTTGTCAATGTTCATCTTATATCTTCCTTTCAAGACGCTGTCCATTCCGTTTAATTGCTCTTTCGGATCTGTTGCTGTCTCTGACAGAATTACTATGTCATCAGCAAACCACAAGGTTTTTATTCCCTCTACCTGGACTTTAATTCCCTCTACAAATTTCTCCTTGCATTCCTACACAGCTTGGTCAATATACAGATTAAACAACACTGGGGAAAGGCTACAACCCTGTCTTACTCCCTTCCGAACTACTGCGACCCTTTTATGACATCGACTCTAATAATTGCTGTCTGGTTTTTGTACAAGTTGAATATCTTCACTCCCTATATGTTACCCCTGGTACCTTCAGAATCTGAAAAAGTGTTTTCCAGTCAACATTGTCAAAAGCTTTCTCCAGATCCACAAATGGATTGTATAAGAAAGGAAACTAAGAAGTAAGGCAAGAGTTACAAATATAATACTGGTAACTGCATAAAAAAAGAAGACATAGAGCAATAGTGAAACAGAAGTTAAAACAGGGAAGACCGTGGAATGTCACATTAGGTACATTGAGGCATTGAAATAAACCAAATGGTGACAAGTAAAACTATGTGCCAGACCAGGACTCACATACCTCAAGTAGTTCCCCACTTTAACAATCCTTGCACACTTCCCACACAAACCATATTCCCAATGTTGCACACTACAGACATAGAAGGAATCAGGTAAGGCTGTGAGTAATGTGGAAAATGAATGGTGGAACAATATTATGTTTGTAGTGTACAGCACCTGGGAATTTGAGTTGATTGGGTAGCAAGCACAGATAGTCAAAGAAAAGTCAATAAGTAGAAAAATCGAGGTTCCAGTCCCAGTCCAGCAACAATTTTTACTTGCTGCCATCGATTTCTTTTTCTCCTCCTCTCTCTTACATTGTATTTAGGTATGGCTGTAAAACATGAATGCTATAAGTATGAGCAGACCATTGGTGTCAATAAAAACATAGTCTCTCAGCAGGTCCCACTGTCTAAGACAAAAAGAATATGTTATTTATGTTTCAGTATAATGAGAAAATAGCTAAATATCAGGAAAAATGGGAAACTGGAAAAGGCTGGTGTGAGTAGCTTTCCGATGGTTTAGAAAGAAGTTTTTTTTTCTTTCTTCCTTTCCTGTACAAACTTTCAACCAACTTTGTTCTATGGGAGTAAAAGCTGGGTGGATATAGATTACCTTACGAAGAAGGTGGTTGTGGTTACAGATACGAAAGTTGCAAGGATGAATGCCAGTAATAATAGATGGAAACAATGGCAGATTGTGGAGTCGTTTTTACACTCATGGATTAAGCAACTGTACCTAAGATAATCATGGCTGTAGCAGTAGAGGGTAAAGGGAATCAAGGTAGACCAAGGAGAAAGTACTTGGATTCGGTCAAGACTGATTTTTAAGTGACACACTTAAAATCAAATGGGGTATCAATGTTAGCACTGCATAGGGGATTATGGAGGAATTTTATATGGGGGACTATGCTCCAGATTGAATGCTGAAAGGCACAATCAGTCTTAAATGATAATGATGATAAAACTTTGTCTTGACTTCATTTTATTGTCTTTGCTTCTTACTGTGAGCAAAAATACAAACCACATGGCGAGGGAGAAACATGTTCCTAACCAGTAGTTCGTTTAGAAACATCATTTTAGCAGACGCACACCTCTCACTAGACACTAAAAGGAGCAGTCAACAATCCGAAGATTGGTTTGATCACTACAGAGCTTTACTAGGTATGATCTTGCATGGAGGTGGTATGCCGTTGCCTTCCTCCAACCTTTGAACTGACTTACCCAGCCAGTTATAGAGGGATCTACAGTTTAACATGGGTACCGAACCACAATGCTACTCAATATTTTCACAGCAGCAACATTGCCAGATGTGAAAGAAGTGGCGAGTGGCAGATAAAAATTCTAGGACCTGGCAAGGTATCGAACCCACAACCTCTGGATTCATAGTCTGCCATGTGCTACTAACCATACCTCTAGACACTTTCAAAGCTTTACAGTGAAAATTTCAGCAACAGCGTGGTGCAGATTTGCTACCATTGTGTTTTCAGAGTTTTAAACCTATGATATAGCTTCAAATTGAATGGAACTTAAAAATAATTTAATATAAAGATAGGCTTAACATTTAATAATTTCTAAATTGTTACATAACTTATTTTAGGCCTGTAAATAAAACAAATCTAATATTATTTTGAATCATAAAATGTGACTAAAGGTTGTAGGAAACAGAACCATGATAATTTTGATTATGACAGTATGCAAGATAACCAGAACAGATGTATATAATTTACTTGTTACATATCTGTTCACATAAGGCTATTTTATTCAGAATCATGGTACTTAGTGTCAACTTCAGAATTTCCACATACAATTTAGTTCGAGTCAGGGTTTATGTCACAGTCACAAAGTGGTTAAGAAACTGCTTGAGGTATTGAAAAATCTTGGTTTGAGTCGTGGTCTGGCACAAATGTTCACTTGTCACCATTTGATTCATTTCAATGTCTCATTGTTACTAATGCCATATTTCATGGTCTTTCCAGTTTTTGCTTTGTTTCACAATTGCTCTATGTCCTCATTTTAATGCAGGTACCAGTATTGTATTTATAGCTATCGCCTTCCTTCTGAGTTTCCTTTCTCATGCAGCCTGTCAGTTCTCATAAAAAGAATTAACATTTTTGCCAAGTGCAGCCTACTTTACTTTTATTGTGTTAGAAATCAAACTTGACTGCTATTTGACCAAACATGAATGGTAATTTGTTTACATAATGCATTTTAAGAAATTAAAGGATTTAATCATTTGTATTGGTTTTAGTACTAAAGACTATCTACATCTTATCTTTAAGGTCCTTTAAATGTCATGGATTTAGTTTTGTTATTCAAGAGTCAATATGCACTTCACCCGTCTGTTGTAAATCATGTCCGGCTCCTGTTATGACTGTTCCCTTTCAACTACTGTTCCCTAATCTTGGCAAATAAAACACACACTTTTATCACATATGCTACTCAAGGTTGAAGAATGGAATAAACTTTAAAATAGCAATAGTGAAAACATCCTGTCTCAGAAACAAACTATTGTTTTTATATTCCATATCTAATGAGCACACAATCAACAGTCCATTAAATCCCATTTTCCTCCCATCCTTTTATTTTTTTTTTTTTTTTTTAACTCACATTTCATTCCCTCTCCAAGAGGAGAGAGTGGGCACATGTAGAACTTTGTTCTTCTGAGAGAAATAAACCAGTAGGCACCTTAATCATCACACTTCTCATCCTGCCCAAATTCTCAATTTATCACACACTATGATTTTAGTGCCTCCTGTCCATTATACCTCTTGCTTAAAGCTTTTATTTGTATTCCCACAAGGGATTGGTCTTAAGTGTACACCTGCAATGAAACTGTCATTTGCCTTTTGAAGCATTCATACAATTACAGATATGATGTCTGTTCTTTCAAAAATGTTGAAAAGAACAAGACACTGTGTCTATAAGTTAATTAGACTGACTGCTGACCCTCTGTCCATGTGAATCACAATTCATCTCATCCACTATCAACAGTAGCATAATACATTATCACAGAGCTTGCAAGGCAGCAGAGAGAGCCCCTGACTCCAGTGACAACAAAGGGACCTCTAACATCTGAACTGTGGTTCACCAAATCTCACAAACATTTGCCAAATGTTCTATACACTGGCATATCTCACCCTGGACTCTGCATCCAGGAATCTTGTCAAATATCCACCAAACAACAACTGGGATGGACAGCAAGGATCGGCACGAGAATAGCATCTAGGACCTGAAAAATGTTGTGGGAAGGGGGATTACAATGCTGTGATCAATGTGAACCTACCAAGCTCAACACTTGCAAAGTCAGGCAGCACAGTAGTGCCAATTGGAATTGTCACTCGCATCACACATAGAGTCTCAATGTGAGGCAGTGCAACCGTATATGCCACTTGGGATACCAGGGACTGTTTACCAGATCACCTAATTGTGCCACCTGTCAACCGTTAATTAACTTAAATACATACTCTCTTAAATGCCCTGCAGTCACCAAAATTGTGTCTTGCAGTAATTATGCTGCCCCTGTTCACACATATCAGACTTGGATTTCACAAGACAGATGAAACATCACAATCTCTAATTGCAATGATATCATGTTCCTGATGTCACTCCCGTTCCACCCCTGTTTTCCCTCAACAGGACCTGTGCCAATTTTCATTTTGTGCATCTCCAACAGGACTGCTCACATATACATGCTATGTCTGGATATGCCATAAATCAATCCATTTGGTAACAGTTTGTGACAGTTGGTGAGCTGCAGGATGGTCAACACAGACTCCAGTGTTGTCCCTACACTCGGAAGCTGTCTGAATCCCACAAAAATTGTCCCAATATGTTCTGATAGCATTGATTATTCGTGGGTGATAATGGAGGTTTTGTGGTGTGGACACACCTGTTTAGGCACAAAAGACATTTGTGCATGTGATGCTTTTCTGGCAACATTACGTTAGACTGAGAATTTTTGCTAAGCTAACAGTCCCGTTGCACCTCCATGAGTAATATGTGCAGGTGCAGGAGCTATTCAAAATATAATGAGAAATTTGCTCCACACTCACAATACACTGTTTTGATACCAGGTACATGCAGCACAGCCCTCTCCTCCATCTCAGACATTGTTCATAGGTTCAACAACAGGACATTGGCAGCTGTTCACAATGCACATCCACCAATCAAGGTGATAACAGTGGACAGAACACTGGACTTGTATTCAGGACATGGGCACAAATCTGCCTCCAGCCTCCCAGATGTTTGTTTTCTTGGAGAAGAATATAATACTCTACGGCAGACACTGTAAGAGTGCCATTCACAGCATGGACCTTTATTAAAGTTCTGGGAGTGTACATTTCCTGAAGAGTCACCAATATATTGATTCTGTCTATGTATACCTTGTAAAACGATTGTGAGGATAAAATAAGAGAGATAAGAGCCCACAGGGAGACACGTCTGGAGCTCTTTCTTGAGAACTGGAATAGGTAAAGGAGGGGTAGTGGTACACAAAGTATGCATACACAGTGATGTAGCCTACTGATAGTAGACAATTTAATGATCTGTCTTTCATATTCACTCTGATACTATTTGAAGTGTTTATGGATGTGATTCAGAATTCCATTTTAATAAATATTAAAGGAAGTAATCATTAGTATCCAGGTGCAAGATAGTTGTACACTGCTAACAAAAAATCAAGTATCTATCACAAATGTTATATATGCATAGAAAACTGGGAAAAGTTTGTCACTGATACTTACATCTCTGTGGCTGCATAGCTTGTTTTGAAATGAGCAGGTACTCTGTCTGCATGTTTAAGTGACCATCTTATACGTGGATATCTCGGGTTATCACTGAACATTGATGGATAATTCGGCTGTGGTTGCTGAAATATATAAGGAAAGCATGAAATAACACTGTACACCAACATTTTAACTTACAATGTATAATCTAACATTTTACATTTCATACTAATTATATATGTATATAATCAAAAATAATTAATACACATCTGAATACTGAAATACATATTCTGACATAATCATTATCTGTTTTCTACACTAAAAATATAAAAGTACAGTATAACCCTGCTTTTGCATTCATGGAATTTACATTTTTACACCATTTACACTATTCTTTTGACAGTTTCCTATGTCCACAATGTTAATTTGCCCCCATTTTTGCACGAACATATTTACATTTTAACCTGCAATTTACACCTTATTAAACCATGTTCATGGATAAAAAAACTGACATAATTGACATAAAATGATGCTGGCATGGCTTTTGCCTTCAATTATAGTGTTCATAAATGTTACACAGTCAAGTTTCTTGACACTATGTTTTTATTCAAATGTATATTTCACATTTCGTTGTTTGCAATACGCCCCGTGTAAGGTTAGCTTAGTTTGCGCGAATGGTAGTTTTTCATATTTTGCATGATACATTTCAAGAATTTATCATCATTGTGAAGTGCAAATCCTTATGTATTGTAGAACTCCGGATAGTAGTGTGGAAGGTGTTCGACCAGGACGAGACAGGATGCCGGATGTATGCACCTCCTGGTGCCAGTAAAACAGTGCTTTCAATGAATGCTTTTATTGATTTCCTTGATACAGCATTCCCCTGATGTGTGACATTGATTTCGTGCTCAGCAATGCCTAATGCAGCAAGGCAGGAGTGATGGCCTTGCTGTGATTGCACTCCTGTGGACCGCAATGCAGCCAGGTAGTGCTGACTGCTGCAGAGCACTAAGGAGATGGCAGCACTGCCCACATGTGCTGTGACCAGCACTGGGCATGCATCATCAAGGCATAGTGGCATCACATAGTACGGCTGACCTTGGTCGAATGGAGTGTTTTCGACACATTTTTGCTGCAACAGGTGATGACACCTCCTTAGCTTCAGACCCACCAGTATTTATACCATTTCCCCCCAAGGTGTATTTACCTATTACTTTGGATTTTGGTCATGTGCAGTGCAAAACGACTGGCTTATGCAGGTAGCTGCCTTGTACAGTTGAGTAAACTATTTCCACACTGGACATCAACACATATTACTGCCGCATACTGTTAACTGCTGCTTCACCTCTGCCAATTGCTTCTAATTTAACTACAGTATAATCCCGATTTTGTGTGACCTAGATTTAGCATAGAACCCCCATTTAACGGAAGAATTTTCAGGTCCCGAAAATTATTCCACAAGTGAAATGCAATTTTATATTCGATTTAACGTAATTCAAATTATGACAAAACACACATTTAGCATTAGGAAATTTTGAAATTCTCAAATATTTATTTCTATTTGTTATGGTTATGCAATAATAAAAACCTTTTAAAAAGATGTCATAAGCTTGTGACTGACTATTTTAGGCCTATAATTGAGGTTTTCCTCCTCACATTATAAATCACAAATTTCATAATGACATATACCATACACGTATCCACATAAACAAAAAGCTGATGTATATGATACACAGAGTTTGAAATGCTATATGTCTAGCATGTGTCAAGTCTAGATCAGCGGCATGGTCGTACTCTGCTTACATGGTCGTGTATGTCGGCAGTCACTTGTTTGTTAACGTGCGTCAAGTGATACACCCGTGTTCTGACGAAAAAAAATTATGACATAAAATTTCTACCACATTATAATTTCCATCACAAATTATCAATGTTTTAAATGATTAGTCTCTTCCAATTAAATCATGGGGCTCAGTAGGTTGATGTGTGAATGTAAATGGTTCAGTTCGTATTGTGAAAAGTAAAGATGCATGTTTTACAAAAAATGCAAATCATCATTGTTTGAAATGATTAGTGTCCTTTAAATTAAATCATGTGGTTCAGTAGGTGGATTGGTGTTCGTAAATGGACCACATGGTACTGTAAAAAGTAATAACACATTCATAACAAATATCCATACACAACACCATTCAATGACATCACAGTGAAGTATATATTCAGTCAACAGCAATGAAGCAGGAGTGGACATGTATGATTGGGTGCAGGTATCTAACAATTTACCCATCACTTTTGATGAATTTGTGGCTTGAGATGATGGTGCCACCACTACATACATCTGGGATGTTGAGGAAATCTATGAAGATGAATTAAAGCAGAATGATGAAGACATCAAAGAAGTAGATGATGTCAGGGATGAAGAAATGCAACCACAATCATTCAGTGAAGCTGTTGCTAGCATAGACAGTGTCCAGAGATTTGTCACAGGATTTAAAGTGGAAAAGTGGAAAACTCTGTTATAGACAGAGTAAATCAATTGGAGATGGACATTTTGAACCTAAAATTCACCAGTGCTAAAAAGCACATTATAATTTTTAATTTTTGCAAAAAATGAGACACTGTGAAAGTCATGTAAATATATGATTGTGATTGTAAGATTCAAATTGATGAAACGAAAATTATAGAGGGAAACTTTCTGGTGGGATAAACAAAAATAAAAAATAGAAAAGGACCAACTCGTCGATAGAAGCGAATAAAATCACACACAAACACACATACAAGCTTTCTCCACCACTGGCAGCTTCTTCAGGAAAAAGAGGAAGGAAGGAGAGGAGTAAGGGAAGGATACGGGTTTTAAGGAAGTGGAAAAGGAGTCATTCCAATCCTAGGAGTGGAAGGACTTACCTTAGGGGACAAAAAGGAAGGTAAACAAATACACACACACTCACAAATATCCACATGCAAACACACCTGCGTAGGTGTGTTTGCATGTGGATATGTCCCCTAAGGTAAGTCCTGGGATTGGAATGACTCCTTTTCCACTTCCTTAAAAAAGTTAAAGTTATTTATGATGTCATATCTCCTGAGCTATGTGTCATGCTCTTTTGTTTTTGGGTCAGAAAACTTTGTGGGTGTACGGTGAACAGTTCTTCAAAGTTTCATTGCAATCAAATGAATGGTTTATGAACACATAGAGGAGATACAGACAAACAATCATATAAAATAAAAATAGAAAAGAGATGACTTGCCAAAAGGACCGGCTCGTCGAGAGAAACAAATAAAATCACACAGTGTTTGTGTGTGCTTTTATGTGTGATTTTATTTGTTTCTCTCGATGAGCCGGTCCTTTTGGTAAGTCATCTCTTTTCTATTTTTATTTTTGTTTATCCCACCGGGAAAGTTTCCCTCTATAATTTTCGTTTAAAAATAGATGAAGTACACTTACCAGGCGAAGGGGCACAGGCAGTGATAGCAACAAATAAACACACAGACACACACACACACACACAAAAACGCTAGCTTTCGCAGCCTAGCTGATTCACACCCACACATTTACACAGACACAAAGTGGGTGTGTGTGCATTTGTTTACCCTCCATTTTTCCCCCAAGGTAAGTCTTTCCTGTCCTGGGATTGGAATGGCTCATAACCCCCTTCCTTAAAACCCTCATCATTTCCTTTTCCCTCTCCTTCCATTCTGCCTGATGAAGCAGCTAGGCTGCGAAAGCTAGCGTTTTTGTGTGTGTGTGTGTGTCTGTGTGTTTATTTGTTGCTATCACTGCCTGTGCCCCTTCGCCTGGTTACTTCATCTATTTTTTACGTATATTTTTCCTGTTAGAAATTTTTACTCTATAATATTCGTATATAATCCCAGGAGTGGAAGGACTTACCTTAGGGGGAAAAAAGGAAGGTAAACAAATACACACTCAGACATATCGAAACGCAAACACACCTAGACAGACATATGTGAAAAGCAAAGAAGTTGGACAGAGATACCAATTGAGGCGGAGGCTCTGTCCACAGAACCCAGGCAAAGATGCTAAAGATAGTGGGCGGGAATTTGAGTTAGCGGAGATTGAGACCAGGTGGGCAACGGGAGGAAAGAATAAGCTGAAGGGCAAGTTCCCATCTCCGGAGTTCTGAAAGGTTGGTGTCGGTGGGAAGTATCCAGATAACCCGGACGGTGTAACACTGCGCCAAGATGTGCTGGCCGTGCACCAAGGCATGTTTAGCCACAGGGTGATCCTCATTACCAACAAACACTGTCTGCCTGTGACCGTTCATGCGAATGGACAGTTTGTTGCTGGTCATTCCCACATAGAACGCTTCACAGTGCAGGCATGTTAGTTGGTAAATCACGTGGGTGCTATCGCAAGTGGCTCTGCCCTTGATCGTGTACACCTTCCGGGTTACTGGACTGGAGTAAGTGGTGGTGGAAGGGTGCATAGGGCAGGTTTTACAACGGGGGCGGTTGCATGGGTAGGAGCCAGAGGGTAGGGAAGGTGGTTTGGGGGTTTCATAGGGATGGACTAGGAGGTTACGAAGGTTAGGTGGGCGGCGGAAAGACACTCTCGGAGGAGTGAAGCAAATTACCAGAGCCACCTCCTCATTCCTCCAAATCCAGAACCTTCCACAGAAGAATCCCAGAAGTGCCCCTTTTGTCACCGGATACTTTCCGGGACTGGAGCGGACTCTGAATGTGGCTCTCCAGCAGGGATACGACTTCCTTAAATCCTGCCCTGAAATGAGATCCATCCTTAATGACATCCTCCCCACTCCTCCGAGAGTGTCTTTCCGCCGCCCACCTAACCTTCGTAACCTCCTAGTCCATCCCTATGAAACCCCCAAACCACCTTCCCTACCCTCTGGCTCCTACCCATGCAACCGCCCCCGTTGTAAAACCTGCCCTATGCACCCTTCCACCACCACTTACTCCAGTCCAGTAACCCGGAAGGTGTACACGATCAAGGGCAGAGCCACTTGCGATAGCACCCACGTGATTTACCAACTAACATGCCTGCACTGTGAAGCGTTCTATGTGGGAATGACCAGCAACAAACTGTCCATTCGCATGAACGGTCACAGGCAGACAGTGTTTGTTGGTAATGAGGATCACCCTGTGGCTAAACATGCCTTGGTGCACGGCCAGCACATCTTGGCGCAGTGTTACACCGTCCGGGTTATCTGGATACTTCCCACCGACACCAACCTTTCAGAACTCCGGAGATGGGAACTTGCCCTTCAGCTTATTCTTTCCACCCGTTGCCCACCTGGTCTCAATCTCCGCTAACTCAAATTCCCGCCCACTATCTTTAGCATCTTTGCCTGGGTTCTGTGGACAGAGCCTCTGCCTCAATTGGTATCTCTGTCCAACTTCTTTGCTTTTCACATATGTCTGTCTAGGTGTGTTTGCGTTTCGATATGTCTGAGTGTGTGTGTATTTGTTTACCTTCCTTTTTTCCCCCTAAGGTAAGTCCTTCCACTCCTGGGATTGGAATGACTCCTTTTCCACTTCCTTAAAACCCATATCCTTCCCTTTTCCTCCCCTTTTTTCCTCTTTTTCCTGAAGAAGCTGCCAGTGGTAGCGAAAGCTTGTATGTGTGTTTGTGTGTGATTTTATTTGTTTCTCTCGACGAGCCGGTCCTTTTGGTAAGTCATCTCTTTTCTATTTTTAGTTTTATTTATCCCACCGGGAAAGTTTCCCTCTATATATATATATATATATATATATATATATATATATATATATATATATATATATAGTACACTTACCAGGCGAAGGGGCACAGGCAGTAATAGCAACAAATAAACACACAGACACACACACACACACACACAAAAATGCTAGCTTTCGCAGCCTAGCTGCTTCATCAGGCAGAAGGGAGGAGAGGGAAAAGGAAATGATGAGAGTTTTAAGGAAGGGGGTAAGGAGCCATTCCAATCCCGGGACAGGAAAGACTTACCTTGGGGGGAAAAATGGAGGGTAAATAAATGCACACACACCCACACCCTCCATTTTTCCCCCCAAGGTAAGTCTTTCCTGTCCCGGGATTGGAATGGCTCCTTACCCCCTTCCTTAAAACTCTCATCATTTCCTTTTCCCTCTCCTCCCTTCTGCCTGATGAAGCAGCTAGGCTGCGAAAGCTAGCATTTTTGTGTGTGTGTGTGTGTGTGTGTCTGTGTGTTTATTTGTTGCTATTACTGCCTGTGCCCCTTCGCCTGGTAAGTGTACTTCATCTATTTTTTACGTAAATTTTTCCTGTTAGGAATTTTTCCTCTACAATATTAGTATATATATATATATATATATATATATATATACACTTGTGTCTGTGTGAATGTGTGGGTGTGTGTGCATTTGTTTACCCTCCATTTTTCCCCCAAGGTAAGTCTTTCCTCTCCCGGGATTGGAATGGCTCCTTACCCCCTTCCTTAAAACCCTCATCATTTCCTTTTCCCTCTCCTTCCCTTCTGCCTGAAGAAGCAACTGGGTTGCGAAAGCTTGCGTTTGTGTGTGTGTGTGTGTGTATTCATTCATTTATTTGTGATGCTGTTACACCTGTGCTCCTTCGCCTGGTGAGTAATCTTCGTCTATATTAGAAGGAGACTTTCCAGGTGGGAAAATAGGTATAAAATAAAGAATTTTGACTTACCTAAAGTACAGGCTCGTCGACAGAAACACCAAACACACACAAAAACACACAAACATTCGAGCTTTCGCCACCACTGGAAAAAGAGGAAGGAAGGAGAGGAGAAAGGGAACGATACGGGTTTTAAGGAAGTGGAAAAGGAGCCATTCCAATCCCAGGAGTGGAAGGACTTACCTTAGGGGACAAAAAAGGAGGTAAACAAATACACACACACACTCACACATATCCACATCCAAACACACCTAGGCAGACATTTGTAGAAACCAAAGAAGTTGGACAACTTCTTTTGTTTCTACAAATGTCTGCCTAGCTGTGTTTGGATGTGGATATGTGTGAGTGTGTGTGTGTATTTGTTTACCTCCCTTTTTGTCCCCTAAGGTAAGTCCTTCCACTCCTGGGATTGGAATGGCTCCTTTTCCACTTCCTTAAAACCCATATTGTTCCCTTTCTCCTCTCCTTCCTTCCTCTTTTTCCCAAAGAAGCCACCACTGGTGGCGAAAGCTCGAATGTTTGTGTGTTTTGTGTGTATTTGGTGTTTCTGTCAACGAGCCTGTACTTTAGGTAAGTCAAAAATCTTTATTATATATATATATATATATATATATATATATATATATATATATATATATATATATATATATATTATAGAAGGAGACCTTCCAGGTACGAAAATGGTATAAAATAAAGATTTTTGACTTACCTAAAGTACAGGCTGGTCGATAGGAACACTAAACACACACAAAAACACACAACCATTCGAGCTTTCGCCACCAGTGGTGGCTTCTTCGGGAAAAAGAGGGAGGAAGGAGAGGAGAAAGGGAAGGATACGGGTTTTAAGGAAGTGGAAAAGGAGCCATTCCAATCCCAGGAGTGGAAGGACTTACCTTAGGGGACAAAAAAGGAGGTAAACAAATACACACACACACTCACACATATCCACATCCAAACACACCTAGGCAGACATTTGTAGAAACCAAAGAAGTTGGACAACTTCTTTTGTTTCTACAAATGTCTGCCTAGCTGTGTTTGGATGTGGATATGTGTGTGTGTGTGTATTTGTTTACCTCCCTTTTTGTCCCCTAAGGTAAGTCCTTCCACTCCTGGGATTGGAATGGCTCCTTTTCCACTTCCTTAAAACCCGTATCCTTCCCTTTCTCCTCTCCTTCCTCCCTCTTTTTCCGAAGAAGCCACCACTGGTGGCGAAAGCTCGAATGTTTGTGTGTTTTGTGTGTATTTGGTGTTTCTGTCAACGAGCCTGTACTTTAGGTAAGTCAAAAATCTTTATTATTATTATTATTATTATATATATATATATATATATATATATATATATATATATATTATAGAAGGAGACCTTCCAGGTACGAAAATGGTATAAAATAAAGATTTTTGACTTACCTAAAGTACAGGCTGGTCGATAGGAACACTAAACACACACAAAAACACACAACCATTCGAGCTTTCGCCACCAGTGGTGGCTTCTTCGGGAAAAAGAGGGAGGAAGGAGAGGAGAAAGGGAAGGATACGGGTTTTAAACCCGTATCCTTCCCTTTCTCCTCTCCTTCCTCCCTCTTTTTCCCGAAGAAGCCACCACTGGTGGCGAAAGCTCGAATGGTTGTGTGTTTTTGTGTGTGTTTAGTGTTCCTATCGACCAGCCTGTACTTTAGGTAAGTCAAAAATCTTTATTTTATACCATATATATATATATATATATATATATATATATATATATATATAAAATAAAAATAGAAAAGAGATGACTTACCAAAAGGACCGGCTCGTCGAGAGAAACAAATAAAATAACACACAAACACACATACAAGCTTTCGCCACCACTGGCAGCTTCTTCAGGAAAAAGAGGAAAAAAGGGGAGGAAAAGGGAAGGATATGGGTTTTAAGGAAGTGGAAAAGGAGTCATTCCAATCCCAGGAGTGGAAGGACTTACCTTAGGGGGAAAAAAAGGAAGGTAAACAAATACACACACACTCAGACATATCGAAACGCAAGCACACCTAGACAGACATTTGTGAAAAAGCCAATATATATATATATATATATATATATATATATATATATATATATAAAAAAAATAAAAATAGAAAACAGATGACTTACCAAAAAGACCGGCTCGTCGATAGAAACAAATAAAATAAATAAAATCACACACAAACACACATACAAGCTTTCGCCACCACTGGCAGCTTCTTCAGGAAAAAGAGGAAAAAAGGGGAGGAAAAGGGAAGGATATGGGTTTTAAGGAAGTGGAAAAGGAGTCATTCCAATCCCAGGAGTGGAAGGACTTACCTTAGGGGAAAAAAAGGAAGGTAAACAAAAACACACACACCCACACATTTACACAGACGCAAGTACACTTAGGCAGACACACTGTAGAACTGTAGAAAGCAAAGAAGTTAGAAGTTAGACCAGTTTTTTCTACAGTTCTACAGTGTGTCTGCCTAAGTGTACTTGCGTCTGTGTAAATGTGTGGGTGTGTGTGTTTTTGTTTACCTTCCTTTTTTTCCCCTAAGGTAAGTCCTTCCACTCCTGGGATTGGAATGACTCCTT